>JASANH010001212.1:0-529515 GCA_030248295.1 Mesodorylaimus sp. YZB2_4 | reverse complement strand
TGAAGCTAAAGCTACGTCTGAAATCCATGAAGCTTACCGGGTGCCTCCACAAATTTGTGTATTTTTTATTTCTGATCAGTAACACCGTTGCTAGGGACCTCCACCAATTGGTGGATTATTGATCTCTGATCAGGGGGGTCCAGAAATTTTTCTAACATCAGAACTTTTGTTCCTTGGACCCGGGGACCCTATTTACAAGATTTCATGCAAATCAGTGATGGTCACTTTTGCTTCCTGGCTAGAGGGTTAATAGGTTCTGACTGACCAAATGTACAAAGTAAGACCTGGCTGGCCTGATCTCTGACTGAAAGTCGACAAGAGATCAGGTCAGAGCTCGATATCATCTGCTGACAGTCGATTTCTCAATCCTGTCAGTGGACTGACATGTCGAATTAGACAGACTAGCTAGGGGCACTGGGTACATTTTTGCAGAAACACCAGGATTCGTCGATTCGAAGCCACTGGACATCAATCAAAGAAAGAAATCGATCAAATCTTTCATTCGACAATTGAACCAGAAAGAACCTTGAATGGTGCGACAGAAGCAGCGAGCCTGACGAGAACGCCTCGGGTATCCCTGCCCTGGCTCACCTCAGAGCAAAAATAAAGCGTCAACAGAAGTCGAAAGCAAAAATTAAGCGTGATTTCTGTAACCCGCACCTCTTCGTGCAAGTGGTTCCTTCCCCCCTCATCCGCATGGCACGTGTGTTTCCAGCACGTGAGTTACTTCCACGTGTCTTGCCCGTCCCGGCACAGGGTCAGATCTAGCCAGATCAAACCGGTATCTCTCCATACGGGTTCTAGGCCGTCGGCTTACTTGACACGGTGCGGTCTCTAAGTCCTCAGGTCACTTTGGTGATTCCGTCTAGTACGCCCGTGTCTGGCTGCTAGCGTTCGGCTCTCTCTCGCCCTTCATATATACGCTCGTGTATTCGTGTACGATCAACCCATCGTGGAGGTGTCCGCTAGTCGGCATAGGAAACCTAGTACGTTGCGATCGTCCGGCTATTGGGACCGCGCAGTGAGTGATTCGAACCTGCAGAGACTCGTGTAGGCTCCCCCACCCGTGCGAGGAGTCGAAGTCACATTTCGATCATTATCGTGCAGGAAAATTTCAATTTGCGATTGGCGGCTGCGTGGTTCATAGAAATCATGACAAAACTAAGTGGAGTATGCGATTGAAACGACTATTTTGAATTGTCAAGATCCAAGATCTTGCCCCCCGCGGCATACATAGTTCCATGTGCCTACCTGGAAGAACAACCAAAGCCAGTCAGTTTTGCTGATCCTGCAATTCATCATCCAGAAGTCTCAAGTGGTGCTGACACGGGACAGCTTGCCGTTGCTCGAGTTAGCAGGAATCGATGCTGGCACACCTGTTACAGGGGATGCCGTGGGCTGAACAACCCTAACGGAGATGCCAGTTGCGAAAGGTACTGTTAGAAGCTTCCGACGCGATGGATAACGAGTCTGTGCCCGCTGCACAATCATAGCATGATGCACAATCCGCGGCAGGGTCATCAGTACACGAAGGAGGTCAATTTTTTGATGCTGACATATCGAAAATGACTGAACAAGTGACTTCAGCACCAGTGGCTTCATGGATTTCAGACGTAGCTTTAGCTTCAAGCCCTGCAGCAGGTCGAGCGATGCCGCCCCCTGCCATGCCATCACAAATCCCGTTGCTGTAAAGCTCACGTCTGGCAGCAAAACAAGCGAAATTGGAAGCAATACGCCTTGGGGTTTGTTTAGAATCTGAATGTAGTGAACTAGCAGCACTTACACGTCTTTTGCGAAAACGGATAGTCAGCTCGACTGAATGGAAGAAAACTTGTACTGGTTTGCCAACGCTTAGTGATTTGGAATCGACACCTGGTCGATTGTTTTGGGCAATGCCTGCGAGTTCAGGAACCCATGGCCAGCGGTCATCCTATTCGAGCAAGATGCAGCTACATAGCTATTACGACAGGCAGACACGGGTTAGTTTAACGGACCCCTCGCCCTGTGCGATGCCTTACACGAACACAGGCAGCTAAGTGCGAGGTGGTGCCGGAAGAGGACGTGTATGATTTCGAGCAATTTTTCGACGTGTTCGCATCGAACAGAACGATGGTGAAGAAGAACTACTGACAACTCCACCTGCTATCGGGCAGTGGTAGCCCTCCTCCATCGATGAGGTAGTACGTCTTTACCTAGGCCTACATCTATCCAGTTCCTGGTCGTCAGCAAGAACACTCGAGGACGATCAATACTGACAACGAGCAAGGGAATCCAGTCCAGTCGTACGAGTAATAGAGGATAACTGGTGATATCAGCATGTTCCATGCAAAGTGATCTGGTTCTGGGGTATATAAGATGCCTTCTTTATTGTCTGTGAGTCAGTGCTGCTGTTATCTGCGCCGGAAGCGGTTCTAGTAAACGGAGTGTAATGCAGCGTGCACATTCCCAAAGAAAAAAAGTCGAAGGAGGCCATCCAATTCATTCATCTCGGACTGCGGCCAAGGGGGGTCTGGCGGAGGCGAAGCATCGTGGTGGAGCCTCGTCTGGCGTCGGCCGTGGGGCAGCATCAAAGCAAAAACCAAGCTAACCGCTAGAACAATTTTTTTATGTAGATCAGATCTTTTCAACTCAATTTTTAAATATGATCATGGTAATGAGCCAAAACAAAGCATTTGAAATGTTTAAATCCATTGGAATTAGAATGTTGTTTTTTCTACCGCATGTCCAAGGTTCACTGCTAAGCATGGGATGAGCCCTACAGAGACTATTTTTCAACTTCGCTGGGTTATATTTACACTTCTTTGCAGCATCCCTCACGCACTTCACAGTCTTCATTCTACATGCACTTTTTTTACGCCCTTTACACGCGACCATCGGAGAAAGCTCCTGATTGGCTACTTCCGGTTACTTTACACTGGTCGAGTTCTGGAGGATCAGGTCCTCACCTGCCTCGTCATTCCTCCTTTCGCTGCCCGTCGTGAGCGCTTGTTCGAAAGTGAGCTCCCGTGTCGAAGTCGAAGTCGAATCGTGTCGTGTGCGAGTGATTTGGTTGATCGTCGAGTCGAAGTGTGCGAAGAATGGCTGCCGTAAGTCATCGGCCTTTCCGCCTTCTCCTCATCATAACTCTTTTCTTCATTTTCAGCCCGATCCGATCGCCATGCACAACAAAGCGCAGTTCCTGTCGTCCCTGTTCGAGGCCCTGGCCACGGTCAAGCAGGTCCCGCCGTCGTTGCGAAGCCAAGTGTCGTACGCTCGAGCGACGTGCAAGCACTTCCTGAAACCGCATTTCCGTCTCCAACGCATCGCCCAGCAAAAGCTGCCCCTCGGCAAAGACTTCAAAAGCGGCCCGTTCGCCGCGGCCACCGATCAAGTCAAGCAAGCGTCCGACGTAAGTAGCTGCCTTGTACGAGTCGGGTCCCCAGGGGAGCAGGGCTCTCGTCGGTTTCAGCCGAAGGCGAGCCCAACGTTGCTGGCAGCCATGGGCAAAGTGGACGAGGCCGTCAAAGAATCGAAGCAACCGGTGCTGCAAGAGACCGTCGACGTGCTGCAAGAACTGGCCAAGATCATGTCGCTGCCCCAAGCCGTCCTCAAACCCGCCGTGCTCGCCTTGGTCAGCTCCGGAGTGGTGGACACGGCCGAAGTGGACGAGATCACCGCCAAGGTACCCGCCGCCACGTTCACGCCCGATCAACTCTGGGACGCCGTCGCCGATCGAATGGATGCGGCCAAGGACGGTCGAGCGGCCACCTACCGCCGCCTCGGGCAGCCCTATGGCCCAGTGCCATGGGGCGCGGCCAAGGCTGGCTACTACCAGGTAAGCTAGTGTACTCGGCTTTTCCTGACCGCCGCTGACGAGTTGTGTGTTTCAGATCGTGGACGTGCCGAAAGACAAGCAATTCGCCTCCATGCCCATCACGACCTCCCTGGCGGGGCACATGGCCTGCGGACCGCAACGAGCCAACTTCACGCACCTGGACACGGCGGGACACCCGGCGGCGAGGGCCCTGATCGAAGACCTGACCAACATCCTGCTCATCGGTACGAACGTGGCCGAACTGGATCGAGAAAAGAGCGAGGCCATGACGTTGCGGTCGATCAACCAGCAGGACCCCATGGCCGTCTCCTTCCGGTAAGTCCGTTTGCTCATGATCTTACTCGAAAGAGCATGCTCTCATTGCAGTTCCATCATCGACAAGAGCACAGCCCAGCCAGGTCCGACCTCCGGCAAGCAATTAGGCGGCACCACCAAGTCGGCTTCCCCCGTGACGGCGTCCCCCGCCCCTGCCAGTACCAAGTCTCCCGTTGCGGCCGGTGCCCCTGGTGGCGAGATGAACTTCCTGGAGGTGTTCGAGGTAAGGACTCGGTTGGGCGAGAGGCGGTGTCGGCTGACGCGCATTCCCTTTTCAGAAACTGAAGCAGATGGGTCAGGGCGTGACGGTGCCGATCGAGATGCTGGACGCCGTGTTCGCGCAGTTGGTGAGCGGCAACGTGGCCACGACGGACGAAGTGAACCAGGCCAAGACCCAGCTGAAGACGAAGGCCGACGACAAGGGTCAAGTCTCGTTCCCCATCATCCAAGAAGTGTTCGTGAATGTGTTCGGCTCGAAGCTCGGCCAGCCCTCCAAGTGATCTGCGATCGATGATGTGCCTCGGTGGTGACTGTGCGTGCAATGTCTGTCCAATGAGACTGTGTTCTGGGTGTCGGAAGATAACGTGTGACCGGGTCGAGTTTGAGACATGCGTTCCACATGTGCAAGCACGGTCAGGTCGGGTCAGGTCGCGCGATGGTGCCGTGATTCGGCGTTCGTCCTTGGGGAGCTTGTATGGTCGATTGAACACTGACTTAGGCTAGCTCTAATAAATGAGTCACGCAATACTGACTGGTTTGTAATTTCACCGCCAAGTGATCTGCGATCGATGATGTGTCTCGATGGTGACTGTGCGTGCAGTGTGTGTCCGATGAGTGGATGTGTCTCGGGTGTCGAAACTACTGGTGACCGAGTGACGTGCAAGCCGTAGTCAGGTCAGGCTAGGGTGGTGCAAGGGATCGACGTTCCTACTAGCGGGCCATTCGGAAAATAGCCATTCGTAAAACCGTCAAACTGATCTAGCAAGAGGTGGGCGGTGGGCGGGGTGGCTCGTCTGGTAATACCTGGTCCTAGGGAAGAGATGGAGGTGATGCTTACTGTAGGGACAATCTTTCAGAGCGGCTTGAGTACAGGCTAGATAGTGTAGGCATACCATTTTGTTGGATTTCTTATTGGCTCATTGGTCTTGCGATCTTGCGGATTCGTCTCGAGAGCCGTCGTCATTCATGCAGAGCTTATTACGTTCGTATCTCAATTCGTGTATCGATCTTGGCATTGTCTTTTCCTTGGCTGGTCCATTCGTTTCGAACCTAGCCGCTACTATGTTCACCTACGATATCTTTAAGATTCACACATTTCCTTGCGCCGCTCGAGAACTGGATACAGGTTGCTTTGGGTAATGGATTCAGGCTATCGCTTCAGAACTAGGTCATTATACTGTACAGTAATTATGTAGAGTCAGGCGACGGACTTCTTGATACAGTTGCATAATTGCATCACCAGCTTGGTTATGGGGATCGAATGCACTAAGCGTGGATATACCTGACGTTATTTGTATCACTCAAGAGTGTTATCACTCAAGACCGGTTTTAGCTTGGAAACCTACGTCAGTGCAAACGTTGTCATATCAAATGTTGGGTTTGCTGGCATATTGAGAAACTGTTGAAGGTGGAGGCACCTGAACAAAACGTTGCTCGTCTGCCTAGCTCGTTCACCGTGTAGCTATTCTGTTCTGTGAGGTTCACGCCTGTCCAAACCAAAACTGTAGCATCCAGTTTCTAGCATGACCTTGATCATCATGGCAGGAAATAAACAGCGAGCGACACAACCAAAAATTAAATTTTGTTCATTTGGCATGTTGTCGTTTTATGAGCCTGGGTGAGATCAATATCGTACATCCCCGCCACAGAGTAGCAATTACAGATTTTACTGCAGGCGTTGACACCAATCCCAAACCGCCGCGGGTGACATGGTCTTGCCGCAATCACGCAACTTTAACTTTATTGCGGCTGGTGAAAATAAGGTCAGAACGAAAGGGTGGCAATTGTGGGAAAGAAGCATGCATGCATAAGTATGCAGACTGTAAGGCCCAGAACTGTGTCACCTCTATGACGATAGGAAATTTGGCGAGAAAGCTTTCTTTTGCTCCAAATTGCGAGGCGTTGCTACGTGGGAGGGCGGAACAAGTCGTCGATTTGGCCCAAGTTCTTCATTTTAGTTGAACAGACTCTGTACCCAATAACCGCCCAAACAGTAACTGCCATGTCACTTCTTCCTATCGCGTACACCCACGTGGTGCATAGCAAGATGAAGATGGGGACTGGTTTGCAAGCCGAAGAATAACTTTCACTTACCTACCTCCGCTCTGAATATATGAACCGAATACGCAATAAACAGCCATTCTTGGCCCGACGATCACAACTACCATTTGCGCCTAAATAAAAGTGATCCCAGCCAAGAGAACAGATCTGCGTGGACAGGAGTGACAGATCTATACTCCAGGCAGGCAATCGCGCTGGTGAGAGCACAGTGGACGGAATCTTGACATCGCACTCTTGCTGCTCCCTTTTGACCTTGGTCCAATTTCCAAGGTTCTGACGAAAAACTTGCTCTTTTCAAAACGAATGATTTGAAAGCGGCTTACGAAAACACGCAGCCCAAAGTATTTCGTTAACGAAAAAGACGATGGACCATTGTCTGAGAGCTGCGATTTCAATGGAGGTGCTATTATTGCTATCGACATTTGCGGCTGAAATGAGCCCACCCGGAATCGGACCACCTGGGACAGAGCATACCGAGGCTTCAGCCATGACAACACCAATGCCTGATGATCACTTGCTAATGGAGTCCTGCATGGATAAGCTGGTTCAGACCAATCCAAACATGAAGAAGAAGTATTCAGGCAGGTCACCTAGTCGTAGGTGCCTGAGACATCAACCCGACAGGTTTCAGCCTCGCCTGGAGGAGCGTATCGACCGGCCATCGTTCAGCGTGGCAGGCTTTTTGCAAAACACAGATACGTTGGTTTTAGCATTGCTAAAGCTGTGGTGAAACAGTACCCTGGAGGAGCGTATCGAACGGCCAAACAAGGCAGCTGATACGCTGTATGTGGCGGCCAGTCAAGGCAACCACACACTGCTCCGTGCATAAGGCGGCCAGTTAAGGCAACCAGATACACTAGCTTCTTCACAGGCCAAACACACCTACTGATTGCGATTGCGAATGCTGTCTACACTTGCTAGCTCGTGGCCGGCACACACTGCAGACATATATAAGAGGTTTTGCCAGGTTTTTTGACAAATGGCTTATCTTAAGTGGTTTTTCAGGACCACCAAAACAGAAATACTAATGATAACAAAAACTATAAAGGTGATAAATGGAGTCGATTTAGTCGGTTCTTGTAGTTTTCGTGTTTATATGCAATTAAACGTGGAAAAAATATATATAAGAGTAGATGATCCGCTTGAAACCGCTTGTCCTGTACGACCATCAGTCAAGTAACCAGTCTTACCAATCTCTCAAAAAATGGGAGAACCAGTCGAGCGAGACCGAGAGGACCCTGAATAAGAGAAAGACAGAGCAGTGTACCGCGTGCTAGACTACAGTAAATGCATTACGCAAATGGCATTCACTGATCGTGAAACACAGAATACTACGACCTAGTACCACTAGAGACCTATTATAATACAGACTTGGCAGGGGAGCATAGTCTTTGCTGATTTCAAGGTGAAATACTTGGCTCGCCAGGGGCAAACAAGGGCTGACCAGAGGCATGCTCGAGCCCACGCACACCTCGAGCCACAGATTATTGCCGCCGCATCACAAGGGCCGAGTAGATTCTCAATTCGGAAATAAGCCGCACGTGTCGGCCGAAGGGGCTCCGGCGGGCCTGAGCCCAAAGTGCTCACACAGCTGTTCAGACAAGCAAGTACAGGCATCGGTCCTCTACCGATGCCTGCAAAGCAAACTGGACGCCCGACCTCGATTTCGCTCTCACTCTCACGATCAGTCTCATGCCGGCCCTGGCTTATGAGAAGCGGACCGGTTCCCTGAACCAAGCATCGATAGGTCGGAGAGCATACCGTGCCTACATTCCAAGAGCTGGCAAACAAGGGGTATGAATATACCAAGTGCTCTATAAGGATCGAACGGTGGCCCACAACCAGTCTTTTCTTTCTAAATAGGTTCCAAACGAAGTGGTCTGGCGCTGGAAATCCGAGACTTTTGGTTGGCGCTGTTTGAATCTAAGCAAGATCAGACCCCAGCGACGAAGTGCAATGGCAAGTGGAGATGGCCCGGATCATCCTCGTCCAAACGCGACTGGCCGATGTGAAGAGCTTTGACGACGAAAACATGCAGAAGACGCTGATACAGCTTAAGTGGGAGAAGAGATCATTCTTCGCTTCGTGAACCCCTCTTCGGTTCAGGAGCGTGCTGCAGCCGAGAAGTACAAAGAGTCATTGAGGGGCGACGCGCAGGCGGCAGCACCTCTCGCAAATGGGCACTATAGACGGCAGGCAACTGGTAAAGGTGATGGTGTGTCCCACGCCCCTGGCCTCAATGCGCAACTCGGATCTTTCTAGTTGCAGAAGTTGGACCAGCTGCTGGACACGCTGTACATCGATCGTGTGAAGATGCGAGCCGTGTTGCAGCAAATGGTCAAGGACCGGCTGATGGCGAGCGACGAGGCGAAGGATATGGAGCGGCGATGCGAGGTGCTGATGGCGGCCGGCAGAGGGAAGATGAAGCTGAGCGAGCTGCAAGGCATACTGCAGGGCAACAAGCGGCGATGAGACACAACGGATGGATGTGTTGTAATGTGACTTGATGATCGACGATTCATGTGGTCTTGTAACCCTCGTGCCTGGTAGGCCATGGCGAGTGGGAGAGAGTAATCGGTACTCCCCCGTGGCTGGGAGACGTCAACCTCTCGGGTTGATGTTTCAGCCGTAGGTATGGTCGCAAGACTTGCCTGCTCCAGTCGGAGGTTTTTGTCCCGCTGACTTCGGTCGGCCACCTCCCTCCTACGCCTGCCAGGCTTGGTTGCAGTCTGCAACGTGTATGACTAGTGCGAATAAATCATGCAAAAACTGGGCCTAAAACGGCGATCATGGAGCCGAGGGGTTGCGGCGACTGAGCGTTCATCTGATCATAGATAACAGCTGGCAGCGAGCGGCCTGCCTCGGTTTCAGCTACATCGAGGAAAATTCATGAATCTTCAGCGACCTTGGTAAATGGCTTGCTGAGGTGTTTCTGACCAGTGCACATAGTGTCTTCCTATTGGTCCTTGAGATGGGCTTTTGGGTTCAGCTTCAGCAAGACCAAAGGGTGGAGGATGACAAAAGTTTACACCACCCGTGTTTTCGTGAGTTCAAATTTCAATTCTGGTTCCGAATCTTTCCCGTTCCTCCATAAACACTAGTGTCAGTGAGTGTTCGCTAAATGTGATTCCCATTTTATTAGCTGTAATAGACAGGCGAGACGATTTCCCCATCACATGTCATGAGCACACGGTTCACGGTTCACAGTTCCGAAATCACAACTACCCAGAATACAATGCCTAATAAATTTATCTTTCCACCAGGTCCATCTTCCAGTGCCGCGCCGCTGCACAGGTTACTCCCGCCTCTGCTCTGAAAAAAGGGACAGCTATCAGCTGTCAAAGATTACTCACTTCAAACATTGACGCACTTGACTTGACCAATCACCCAAACGAGGCAGTACTGAATCGCCTAAAGGTCACTCCAGGTTCATTTGTATCTCTCAGCTCTGCAATGTCGACGTACAGATCCAATGCTTGGGGGTTAGCCAAAGCGGAGCGATTTGGTACTTTCTCGCCAGACAGTACTTGCTTGACGGCCACTTCCACCTTCTTCCCGTTCGTGGTATACTAGAGCAATGCCAGAGACACAATAAGAATATGCCAGCCACCAGTAACGCTAATAGAGTTGCGATCCACTCACCACTAGCACAGTCCATCATGCCCTCCCATGCCCCTACCGCCTCTTACCGGAATATCCTCGATCGGCAAAATTGCGTACGGAACGTGACGAGCAGACAAGCTTTCACGAATGCTCAGCCGAACCCTCGAAATCAATTTTTCGTCACAAGCGTATCCACTGGCCATTTTCAAGAATAGCACAACACGCTCATCACCATCTGGAAGTTTCTGACCGACACACAGACTATCGGCCACTTCCACGAACTTTTCCACTAAACCAAACGCATACATTAAGTGCCCCCAAAAAGCAAGGAGCCGAACAGCTTACCAACGTGATATATCTCGGCACTACCAAATCGTACTCCGCCTGGGTTCAAAGTACCATCGCTACGACCCAGCATGATTATACCGCCCGTGGACGGATTTATCATACAATAATCTCCGTGCGCCCAAACGCCTGCAACGTACAAGACTCGCCTAGGTCACCTGCATACTCTGCCAACGTAGACCACCTACCTGGATACTTCTCGAAATAAGCTCTTCGATATTTCGCTCCATCCGAGTCGTTCAGGAAGTGAGTTGGCATCGAGGGAAAAGGCTTTGTGCAAACCAACTCACCTCGCTCGCCGAACACAGCCTGGCCTGTAAAGGACTATAAGTAAGAACTCGCAAACTCGAGAAAGCAGCATTCTTTTCGTACCTGCTTCGTTGTAGCACTTAACCGCGCATCCGAGACAAGGTGCTTGAATTTCGCCACTGTGAACTGATAAGCTTCCACTGGCTCCCACAAAACAGGCGATGATATCCGTCCCACCTACAACACAAGACATCTGTCGATTAGTAAGCACAAAAGATAACTGTCGTCCTCACCAGAAATTGATCCGATTAACACGTCTTTTTTTATTTGGCGATAAATATATTCGAAGGTATGCGGCATCAGAGGACTGCCCGTCGACAGCACAGCCCGCAGTGTATCCAACTTGTGCGTTTGCACTAAAAAATTAGACACCATTGACTATTGCCCACAATGGAAGCCTCCTGACTTACTTATATTCAGTTTCTTATGCTCGTAGGTTGCAAAACACTTCGCTCCCATACCCAGGTAAGTTATTCTGAAAAAGTAAATTTGCCCTGCATCATACCGAACATATCTCGTATCAATAGATTACCCGATCTGATCGATCAACTCGAACAATATGTCTGGATGAGGCAGAAATGGCGACCCGTCGTAGAGAACAATTGCCGAGCCTGAAGATTTCGGGTAAGAAAGTGCTATGATGAAGCGGACAATATACAGCCTTGCCTACTGCCAGTGCCGTCATCAGCCAGTTCCACATCATCCACCCAGTTGTCGTATAGAAAAGCATAACGTCGGATGGAGTCAGGCACAGTTGTAAGATAAGTTCAGCCAAGTGCTTCACAAGCGTCCCCTGGAACACATCGAAACATGCGTGATAAGCACATGGACACGACTTACCAACTTACCCCCACCGAGTGAACCATGCATTTGGGGGCACCCGTCGTTCCAGACGAGAACATGATGAATAACGGATGGTCGAATGGCACGTGCTCGAAATGCAAACTAGGGTAAGATCCATCGGCTAATCGCCCACCCTCCAAGAACTCTTTGAGCGATACACTGAAAAATC
Source organism: Mesodorylaimus sp. YZB2_4 (assembly GCA_030248295.1). Classification (NCBI taxonomy): domain Eukaryota; kingdom Metazoa; phylum Nematoda; class Enoplea; order Dorylaimida; family Dorylaimidae; genus Mesodorylaimus; species Mesodorylaimus sp. YZB2_4. The sequence goes on along the minus strand of JASANH010001212.1, from coordinate 517,837 downwards.
GAAAATACTAATAAGATTTTAAAAAATCAATGACGAGCCGTACCTCTTTTTGACATATTCCTTTTCATGTGCCTCATGAGGCTTGATATGGGGCTCTCCATGCCCGTTTTCGATGATTTCTCTAGACTTGACATGAGGGACGATAATAATCTTCTCCACAGATGGCAGTGCTAGAACGGATGATATTACGCGCATCGGTCAGATCAATACGAACGCTAGCATTACCCGCAGCAACTTCCTTCAACTTCTCGACATGATCGTGGTATTTTTGGTTGTAAACAACCCCCTCGACGCTAAATAATAACTTCGGTTTGACTTGCTCGAATCGTTCTAGCACAGCCTGAAAGGCCACACAATCTTATCATCTTAGATTACAACACACCAAAGTTCGAGAAAGCAATCCGTACTGAAACACCAAAATCAGGAGATGCCGAACTCCACACGCCACCGATCGATGTAGTGGCTAACATGGCAACCACGCTTTCGGGACAGTTCGGGATATAACCTACAATAGTTATGCGAAAAGGAGATCAATTAAAAAGTGTTGAGATCACAGTACCTGCCACCCTGTCGCCGCACTTCACTCCCACGTTCTTCAGTGCAGCTGCGTAGGTTTGAACCATTTTTCTCAGTTCTCTAAACGTGATCTGCTCGACCTCTCCAGTCAAGTACTCGCCTGAAACGAATTTAAGGATAAAACAAGATGTGTCCCTGGTCTGGTCTTAATACGACACTCTCCCTCTTCGACCAGTTCCATGTTCTGCAGTACTTGCTCCCTCCTGACCTGTATAATATATGGCCACTCCGTCGTCATCTCGGCTCAGTAGGTTCTCAGCGTAATTCAGTTGCATGCCAGGGAACCATTTGGGCACTTCGTCTATCCTTTTGTTCTTATCGACCACCTGCAATCCATCACTATTGCAGACGCATGTATCCCTCCCCCTAAACTTACCTCTTTCCAATCACCCGAATACTTCATGCCACAGAACTCAACCACCTCGGCCCAGAACTTGGTGTGGTTCTCCACCGACCATTTATGCAGGTCCCAGTAGGTATCTAGAGAGTGCCCAATCAGCCCCGATCCTCTATCACAATCTGAATAACGTTAACATACCAACTCGCACGCCAAACTTCTTCGCCACTCTGCGACGGAAGCGCTCATACGGCGATAACGAATCGACTGGCACACGCGGCGACCACAACGACGTAGCCTCCATGCTGAAACCAAGACCACTTTGCGCACCTTCGCACGCATTGACAAAAGACTGATGGCGCATGGCCTCGAGTCAACATGCAAAACCAATCCGAGAATATGCCTTCTTTATTGCCCACTAATAAATACACCCGCTAAGTACCATTATGCGCAGAATTCAGACTCAGTATCACTTTATAGTGGACAGTTCTTTGAGGACCGCCTGATGATCCAATGTCGTCTTTTGCAGTTTCAGTCGCGTATCCGTCGCCACAACTTTCACCTGCAAGGCCACTACGTTCGTCATCCAGCCCACCTTACAACCCACAGCACGCTTACCATTTGAATCAAGAAAGACGATTCCTGCGGCTGTTCATTGTATCGTTCATACGAGTCCAAGTTCTCTTGCAATTTCAGAGTCAGAGAATCGTAATGATTCCGAACAATATCAAAGATCTGCAAAACTGCCACTTTACAGAATGGCAGAAAAATAAGCAGACGCGACTAACCTCATGTTCCGTCAACGTCGACACATGTAGCTCTTCGATCTTCGGCTGGAAATGGCTAAGGATCGCCCTACAACAGATACAGCTCCACCACCATCCCTACCCAATCAACCCAGCAATCCTACCGAATGTTAACCATGTTGGTGCAAAGTTTCGTCGCAACCGACTTGTATTTGCCTTCGCTCGAACTGTGCCGTAAAACTAAAAGTCGGAAAATGTAAAAATGACTGCAAAACCGCAACAAAGCTACACTTACGCAATGAATACAGACTTCCAAACGCGTCGGCATTCCGGATGATCTGAAAAGTAATAGACAGGCAGGAGTAACATGTGTGGGTATGGTGCAAGCAAAGGGGAGGTCGTCCAAAAGATTGTGACTCTCTTTTACCCCATATCCTTGGGCCTCATGGAAAATTGCCGAGCCTGAACATCCCAATACACAGGATAGCTTTCCTCCGCAGTTTCCCATGATGCAAGCACCAACGCCGAAAGCCCTTCACTTGTGAAAGATTGGTTTGGTGAAACCAATCCACAGTATCTGAGCCTTGCCCAAATAAAAATATTCGTCTCACCTCGTAATACAGTTCGTCATAAGAAACAGGATTCGGAAGAAACGTGTCTCCATAAGTTATGAATAAATTCAGGATGACCAGAATCTAAAAAAACAGCCAATCATTATCCTAGCCGCTCATCACTATCAAATAGTTTACTTTTTGAAACAATACAAAAATTTCTACTTGCGCCGACAATAAATGCGATTCTTGAGCTACCAGAAATTTTAGAAGGCAGACCAGTGCTGAAAAGAACACGCATTTTAATCAACTTTTTTAAAGGATATTTTGTGGGCTGGTTCCCATGCCGACCCACTTTTCGCACTGTACTTCCAACCCATTCTGCCTATGGCTGGCCAGCAGTCATGATAAGGCAGGGCGTGAAGCAAACAATTCACAAGATAGCTTCCCTCCGCAGCTTCCACTGAAGGTATATAAGTCGAGGGCATTCTGCGCCAGCACCGGCGTCCCCATAAGAGGGTCCTTCCCCGACTAGTGTTCGAGAACCACCACTCGTTTGGTGTCCGCCACTCGAAGGTACTAGGTCAGTCACCCAGAGCCAGGTGTGCGAGGTCGGCGACGGATGTACTGAATGGTTGTCGAAGAGACTGGGCCCGCTCTGGCTTACTAAACTAACATTCCCAGCTTGAACAGAAGTGTGCCCTCCCGTGAGGGATGCTGTCTAAATGCGGGACCAGCGCCTACCCAACTGATCCAACCCCTTGCTCGAGTCAGTTCAGGTGCTCACCATTCCACAACATTCGCCATGGATAATCCAGACGTACTCTACATTTCTTCTCAAAGCACAATATCCTATGGACCACACCCAACGTCCTCCTAAAATGGAATAACACGAATGAAACATAGTCTACCAGGCCATGCACAATCGAAACACTTACAGGTACAAGTCCATTGGGAAATTGCGCATCATATGGCTGAGTATGAATTCCACGCACAAGTCAAGCACTGTACACGCCAATGGACGAGACTGGATCGTTTGATCAAATGCGCCTTTCCGATGACGCATCGGCTAAAAAATAAAGTGGTGCCACGTAAAATGCTTACTACTACAGTATTCCACAAAAATTATGTCAAATAGGTGCAACATAAGGAACTTTGGGACCACCCATGCAAAAAATTCATGGCAAGATATCCACTGTGCAAGTCACACGTCACACAGCAGGCCATGTGTAACTCACAGATCGGGTAAACTATTTGAGGGAAATTATAACCACAAAACAGGGTTGAAAAAAGTACCTTAATTCAAGTGCTCTTAGTATTCTGCGAACAAGACTTACTGCTCGAAAAATCGGCACTTTAAACATCATGTTTACGTCGTGCATCAACGTATTTGCATATTGATCCTAAAAAGTTAAAAACCAAGTGGCAAGGTACCTAGCACGACAGGTTTCCACATTACCTCTGAGATGCAGATCATAATAATCGTACATAATCGAGCCGCATTTTCGCAACGTTCCGCTAAACCACAAAGCCCCTTCAGTCCTCGGTACTCGCATTATCACACCTTTCAACTCACATTTGAGATGTTGCTGCATTATCGACGTATAGGTTAGAAACGACGTCAATAAATTCGTACTGCAAGTCAGATCCGCCAACTCTTGACCTTGCGGTGATTGGTGTTGAGCTGCGGATGGTGCTTGAGGATCGACGCTAGGTGAGAACGAAAAGGCGCCATTCGCTTCGGTCGAAGCCTATAAACCCGAGTCTTACCACCACCCGCTTCCGCTCATTGTCAGTCAGTTAGAACTCACCGTGGTCAATGTCGTGATAAAATTACGATTCAAATGCACCGCCTCGTAAAGCGCCAGCAACATTGCCAGGTCAGGTCTGAAATAAGAAATTGGAAAACACTGACCAACGATTTAGTGATATCGATCACTCACTGAATAGAATCGACTGGAACATCCTCACCGACCAGCCAGTTTCCGACCTCAAATAGAAAACGAGTGACAAATTTTGGCTAAATCTACTCCGCTATAAAGACTTACCAAGTTTGTAAACGACGTGAAAAAGCCTGTATGCTTCGTCGTTTCAATGTGATCATGGAACGCTTTGTTCTGTTGCGAGAGAGCACTGGACACTGTGTAACTGTAACCCTGAAAGAAATTTCCGTAAATCACCACAAGAGCTTCGTCGGGAACAAAAATCCAATACATTCAAAGCCAGCTCGTTGTCCAAAATCGATAATTTTGCAATGTATTGATTGCAATTCTAAAACAAAGAAATTAAGATGGAAGTACGAAAAATATGATCATCTTTACATCATATTTTCTGTAATTGGCCAAAAGCGTTAATAGCAGCAAAGCGTCGCGACCATGAATAGCTCGTTCGATGGGAGTGCTCAGAAGCTGAAATGCAAAGTCAATAAGCAAGATGTCGAGAAATGGGAGAACAGACATCAAAATTCAAACGGGAGAAAAACTTGGCGACAGAACTTTAATATACGCCTTAACAGCTTTCAGCATTATCGATTATGGAAATTAGAGACGACGCCGTGTCCTACCACTCCTTTCTATCAAGCCCTGTGAGACAGTGCACACACTCACCTGTACAACCGATTCGAAAACGCTGTTTAAAAGAAAATATTCCAGTATGGTGTTCTCGTTTACATTGTCCGTGGCCTGCAAAGAGAGAATGAGCATAAATTCACAATAAACAGCCGGTAAGTGGAAGCTAGCAATGACTTACTGCAGCGACGTTTAGCAGCAGCCGCAGTGATAAGGACTTCAAAATAGGGGCGAAATCCCCGCCGATAAACTGGCATACTCTGTCTGTCAACACCTAAGAAAACACAAACATATGTGCAATATCAAAGGACTTTGGTCGAAAAGTTAAAAAGGTAAACGAACTTGCATAAGGCTGTCAGCATGGTCGATTCCAAATAGCAATTCGATAACGTCAACAGCAAATGTAATCTTCTTGGCCAAACTTCGAATTAAAACGCTTAAAGTCTATAAGAAATGCATTTTTAGAACTTGATTATGAAATTCAAAAACTTTCGTACCTGGAGACAGTTGACGGCGCGGATTCCTTGGTCCTCCTTCAAGATATGAATAGCATTGGCCACAAACGTGTGTATTATGGGCTGAAAAGGATAACTAGAGATACCGTACTGACGACGAAATGCCATTTGACAATACACTGCAGATTTTAGGAAGGAAGACATTAGTTTGCATCATAAATGTGCCCTGATCTCGAAAATCACATCTTCTCTGTTATGACAAAGTGCAACGGTCGCATAGGTCAACATGGCAAGAGAGATAGGGACCACACACGGTATGTGTACAGACAGAACTGTAGGAGAGCAAGCGTTACCTTACCTTTATCTCCACCAAATCGATCTCGTCAGCTAACAGCTCTCGTTCCAAATGCAATGTGTTTGGCCATAAAAGGAAAAAATCTTGCCAAAAGGATGGATTCCGCGCATAAGGCTCTTCTCCCTGCAAGAGAACCTAGTTTATTAGAAAAGAGAACATACAGTCAAACAGTTGGCTCTTACCCGTAAAATTTGGTCGTACAAAAGCACTACTTTTTCCTTCAGCGGCTTCTTCGTATCGCCTCTGTCCATGACGTACCCTACAGTAGGTAACTGACTCTGTAAACGGATCTGTTAACTAGTTATTGTGACGTCGGAAATACGCGTAGCCTTTCGTAAGAGAAGACACGGACGCTGAAACGGACATGTACTCCAACACTGGAGGCGGTAGATGGGAAGAGTGGTGTAGTCAAGATGCCTTTTGGGTATGTATTCGGTCATCGCCCTAATCTGACCAATGAGCAGCACAGAACTTTCGCGCCACAAAACACAAAATATAAATAAAAGTCCCCAAAATACAAACAAGTTTTTACAGGAGAATGTAAAAAGTGAACAGATCATATAACTTTGCAAAATTCCGGTTTTTGAGTAGAAAATGAAATGAAAATATCAATTTGTAAGTAACGCCTTGGATATAAGCAGCACTAAGATTACAATGATTGTCTGCTAGAAGCGGGAACGACTTCTATTATCGGAGTTCGGAGTGGCGGGATCGATATGGATATCGACTTGCCAGTCGTGTGTCGCGGCTTAATGTTTCACGAGTTCGGTCATGGAGTCGATAGATGATTTTATTCAAGGAGTGGTAAGTTCTATTTGTGATCAACATGCCCGTCACATCAAACGATCAAGTGATTTTTGAATTTTCAGGGTGTCCCGGAAGCGTATGGAATCGCCAATGCCTTATCTGGTTCGGGCGAAGAATACATCAACGATGTAAGTTGATTTTCTGTGCCTGCACCTGGAATATTCGGGTTGTCGACCTACTGGCGTGTCTATTGCGGGTAGCAGTGCTGAAATCCTGAAATCCTCCTTCGATGAACCTCTGGGTGAGGGGGGTGGGGGCAATATAATGATGCCTCGAACGCGGTTAGCGTGAAGGAGAGGCGACCATTTCTAACTTTAATCCGTGCTGTTATACTTCGTTACTCACCTCACTGCTTTCTCTTCCAACAATTTTCATGTTCCTTTATTTATTTTCAGCCCAGTATCGAAGCGGCGTGGGCGATCAAGGCGTACGAAAACTCTCAAGTTCATCTGAGCGTAAGATCCACTCACCTCACAGTACAAGTCTCATGCTTCACGTAACCTGTTGCAGCTCATCATCTCGTGCGACCCTGGTTTTCTCAAGCTGAGCGAACACGATGATGAAATCTACAAAAAGTTCAGGCAGCAGTTTCCAAATCTGTCGATCGAAGTGGTCACTGAAGATGTTTTAAAATCGCCAGAAGCCAAAACAGTACGTTTTAATGGCATCAATGTCCTCGATTTCCCTTACTATTCACTATTCTATTCAGGAATGGCGAACTTTCATGGAACAATTCAAACAAAAAATCGAAGACTATAATTTCGGTACGCTACTTCGATTGGACTCGAATGGCCTGTACGATTCGGATAACACAACTCTTGGTGAGGCCCTCGTCCATTTGACGGTAGTAATTCTGTCGGAAATGCATATTTCAGTGCCCCGAACACAATTCTTGGCCATCGAAGTGGCTCGAAATCGTGAAGGATGCAACTCAAAACTACGACATATTTTTCGAGATTTATATAAAAATTCATGACGAAAAGAAATAAGGAACCATAAAGATCAAGCTTTCTTAAGCGGGGAAAAATCCGAACTCAGTTTCGAAAAGTAAAGGTATTGCTTGCAAATTCGATAACTGCCGTTCGTGAACAAGCCTTTGTAGTTTCGTTTGGGTAATATCTGCTTTGAGTTTCTCGTGCCGGGTCTAAAGCACAAGCATACTCATAACCAGCCATTATACTCGCCTATGAATCTTACGGAAAGCTGGTCGACCATTTCCGCCATTTGATTGCGTTTCATTGTTTTAGCTTCGACTGTCTTCCGAAGTTCCTCCAACTCCAAATTCCTTTCTAAAAGTAGTCTTAGGTAGATCGTGCCATAATAGGAACCACAGCCTTACCATTATTCTTGTTCATATATTCTACAATAAATTCTTCCACATCCACAGGATCGGGAAGTGGTAAGGTGGCAGCAGTGCATACTATCGGTCCATCGTGTTCATCTACTGGCTGATTGTTGGACGCACTTGTGGCACCCGTTTTTGACAAATACTTTTCAAATGCACCTGAAAGAATAGCCATTCTAGGCCGAAAAGAATGGAAGGTCAAAACGGTACTCACCGAGTGTGCTACGACGATGCTTCTGACTCCTCATATGCTCCGACTTGTTGTGGGCATTGAAAAAATACATATTGCAATCGGCGCAGTAAAGTCCATTCGTCGTCTGTTGTGAGTCGGAATCAGCTTGCTGCCTTCTAGTTACAGCTTCCACTTCTTGTCTCCTCTGTTCTCGTTTATCGTCTTCGAATGCCCGATACTCGGGTGATTGCTGATACTCTTTCAACTCCTTCTTGTACCGGTCCATGTCTAGCACAGCTTTCTGCATGTATTTCTATAACGAAAATACCAAAAATATGACATTCATGGATGGCAACAACGAGGACAGTACCCTCTTCTCATTTTTGGACAACGTTGTCCACTCGTTCCCGATCAGCCTGGTCAATTCGGCATTGCTGCATTCTGGATTTTCTATTCGTAACAACGGCCGACGCTCGCGAGAGTAGATGACGTATCTGAAAGACGCATCGCTGGTGTCACCCAGAGCAAAAGTGGGTGCAAAGACACCTCTTTACTGCCTACGCTCCTCTGCCCCGACACGCATCGATTTGCAGTATCAGAGGGCACTGCTAACAAGGGATCGATCTCGAACAAGCCACCAGTTGATCAGGACATCGCATTCGCGCTCTTCCATTAAAAAGGTGGGGGGGGGGGTGAAACGGGGCCCGTATTGCTCAGAGCATATGCTCAGAGGCTGCAAAGGAGGTGCCCCACCATCACACGCTACTTACGCTGTAGCAGGCGCGACAGGTTCCTTCAAGGTTGGATGAGTAGCCTTTCTCTGTTTCCCTTTCGGCCAACCACTTCGAGCCACAACGGCCTCGCTTTCCGACTGTCCATTATTGCCATTTCCAACATTCGATTTTATGCGAGCCAATTTCCGTTTTCGTCGACTCGTCCCCATTTGGTTCACTGACGGCTCGACCGCCGGTGCAACAGGGATCATGGCACTTCGAGCGCATACTGGCGCCTCCAACTGCGCCTCAGTGTCGAACGATGGAGCGGATGGCAAATGCGCGTTCGATGATTCACACCCGTTATTCACATTCACAAAATCCGATGACGTCGATACCAAATCGATCGGATTCAACGGCGTGGTCAGAACACGACCATTTATAGCGTATCGACCATCGCCCAAATCGTACGCCAGCAACACCTGGGACTAAAACCCGAGAACATGTTACCCCACGACCAGACACAGACCAAGCCAACTCACCTGGGACACGGTGGTGCCAAATCCATCGCAATCGGACGAAGCATCGGCCAAAATGACACTGGGTGCACTACTCTGTAACACCACCACGTCGCCGTTCGCCTTTCCGACCACTCCAGCAGTACTAGGAACCGATGTCAGATACCTGGAATCAGACGCATACAGCCTACACAGGGACGCAGGGAACGGGTGGCCGGGTCATCGAGCGCCCCACCAAAGAAGGAATTTCTTCAAAATTTTAAGCAGGAATCCAACGATCCTAAACCATGGCTATTATAACCATAAGAAAATCACGACTCACGTTGTCAAATTGCTAAAAGCAGGCTGCGTCAAACTATCTCCGTCCGCCAATGACAACAACTGCACATAATTCGTCTGCCTCGAACCGTCGAACGAGCACGTCTCCGCTGTAAGGCCTTCCATATAACTAGAACTTAATAGGCGGCTACATCCAGTCATATTCGACCCACACTCGATCAAGCATGTCAGCGATCAAAGCATTAGAGCAGTCACCACAGCCACTCTTCAACAGGACTTTACTACTTTCCATAGAAGCATCAACACTTCACACAAACTTCATAATCCCACTAACAGTTCTCCCCAGTTCTTCGACCATCGATTCCTTTGAACCCTAAAACGGACTGGTTCTTAGCAGGCCGCTACGTTAACTAGGCAAAATCCGTACCTTAGGAAAACGCTTGAGCCGTTCCTTGACCACATTTCGAGACCCGACGGATGCAATACCAGCCATTTCAGTCATTGAAGCCATCTTCGACAGCAACTCCGAAGGCGCAGCAGTGACCAAATCGGGTGACAACTTATGCCGTCCTTGGGACGGCAACTTGTATCGCACATGTGAAGCCAGTCGTCTGATAACCTCATTTGAATGCGCCTGAAACGGCAAAGCGATGCATGTAAGCCCAAATGCTCTGCAACCAAGCCTGTGTGTGGTAGGAAATCTGCGGGACAACTGCGACTGGGCAAGTCTTGCGACTATACTTGCGGCTGAAACATCAAATCGACGGGTTGACGTCTCCTAGGAAGGGGAGACTATCAATTACTCTCTACGACTTCCCAAGGTCCGCCAGGCATAAGGGTTGCTGCTCTACAGTATGGAAACCCCGAATTGCTAGCACGCAACTCCTCCGTGACCCTAAGCCCTGGTCAAGGAGCATAAGCAGCAAAAGTGTAAGCATAGGTAAGCATAATAAGCATATGTCAAGCAGAAGTGTCATACCCACTCGATGGGTATGACACTTCTGCTCCTTCATCCCCATTCCACCTGTACTGTTTGTGAGACCCACGACCTCGCCTCTGGCCAAGCTGACTCCTCACAGAACTTCAAGTACACAATAAAGACGCATCCAATCCACTCACCGACAACAAGTCCAACTCCTTGGTGATGGTTGTACTAAGGGCGTTACAGTGCTCCGGGTCGTCCAAGTCAGGCCTATAAGACCCGCTTATTCGCTCTTCATCGTCCAACAACGATTCCAACTGAGGGTGGGCCTGGAAAATCACCACTTTACTAACCTATTCACTTCATCCCCGCAACTCGACTTACAATGAAAAATGATCTTACGGCTACTAACGAAGCAGCGCATTCCGGATCAGCCATAACCAAGCACAATAGGCAAAGCCGTTTCGTGAATGCGGCCACACGCGACAGAGATACCTGCGTTCAAAACAGCCTGCTTGAAAATCAATTACGACAGCATCATCACAATCTCACCTGCTTCCTCCTCCTGTTGATCATCAAGTCCAAGCACTCGTAACAAATCGAAAATTGTTTCAATTGGATCTCTGCAAAGAAGGTACCATTAACTACGATTTGTAGGCCCTAGGATTATAAGTGACCGGCCTAACACGCAATTTTCTATATCGATTTTCGATCGACAATTTTAAGGTACAGCAGTTTTTGTTTAAAAAACCACCTCCTAAAGACCCACTGTATTTGCTCAAAATAAAAGTAAAAAACTGCCATCTTAAGTACTGGACTTGTTTCCGCTGAAGGAGTCACCTATTACATGAACACATAGCATCGGAAAAAGGGGCCTTACCCAATTTCAATTAGGAGCTCATAACTAACTGTAGGAGATTCGCCTGCCGCATCTTACCTCTCGACGTTTCTTGCATGATCATGGGCAGAAGTGCATACAGATTGACGTAGAAACGGTACGGATCGACAGTCAGAGCTTGTCCTTCGCCGGACAGAATCACGAACACAGTTCGGATACAATGCAGTTTCTCTAGCGGTTTCAAATTCTGCAAAAGTAGAACCTCTTGACGCATCCATATATGCTAAAACAGCACTGCCTTACCTCTGAATCGACAAGCTGCCGTAGACTAGTCACCACTTCGTCCACGAACTCGACACTAATCAAGTGAGCGAACTTAGACAGGCCAGCCAAAACTGCCGGAAGCAGTCTGGATGTTGGACTACGACGAAGAGTGCGGAAATATGTGGCGAACACTTCGTTCATGATGTTTGTGTGCTGCAAGAAGGACCAGCACTAATATAATCATTACTTGACTGTGTGAAGTTGCAAGTGGCGACTGACTGAGTCTTTTCATGCCCGCACATTTTCCCTTCCTCACTTACTGTAGCTGATCAGTTTTGAAACTTATCGTAGTCGCCAAGCCTGTTTGACCATTTTTGGCCAATAGTCAAATCATCCTCACTGACTTGCGAGCGAAGCTGCGCGGGGACGGGAAGTTTTACCTGTGTCTCCACTTGAAGCATCTCCATATAAGGGCTGCACAGGACAAAATACCCTCATGCGCGGGTCCCGGCTCCTGCCGAGCATGTCCTACTTAGTCTGGCTTCTGTCTCTCACTCGACCACCTCGATAACAGGTGAGACACCAAGGCCCTATAGGTTTCTACAAACCGATCTCTATCGCCAGGAATATGAACCCATTCTCAGCCGCTCGTTATCAAGCAGTATGGTAGACCCCGCCGAACGATTGCAACACCACGGGCCATAAATAACCCCAAACACACTCACCAATTTCAATGTGGTATTAGTATTCTGCTCCAGCTCGACTTCCCGTAACTCCTTTTCCAGCGTCTCCAATCGTTTTTGCATCTTCTTTTCTTTCCTGCTCATAGACATCAATTTTCGTTTTCGTTCCATGATCAATTGCTTCTTGTTCTTTCCTCGTTCGTCTTTCTTTTCCACTTCCTAAAAGACACTAAGGCTCGTCCCTTCAATCGATCAGCACGATGCCCCATCCTACCTTGATTCGCAAATGCAGCAGGGTCGATAACATTCGCGAATGAGCCGTTTTGGGATTCGTCTTGACATGGCGACATATGGACTTGACAGCATCCAATGTAGCCTCGCCAACACGGTCCGTTCGAAACAGTTGCTCCATCGCATTCGCAGCGAATTCTCGTATCTTAAAATAAGCATCAGAATACAAACATCAACGCACAATTGGCTTACACCGAGTACCTCTTCGGTCCAATGACTCATCAGAGGAGTCAACAGGATTATCACGTTCGATCGGAAATTGAAGTGAGGATGAGTCGTTAGCAGTTTAGACAATGCCTGAACGGCCAACTTGCCCAACACGTCCTTTCTATGTTCACTTGATGAACTTAGATCCACTCCTTTCTTAGGTAATCCTCAAACAAAGTGCAAAGTGAGGGTATCAGTGAGGGTCGATTTTACACACACAGAGGCATGCTTTCATTAAACATCACTTACTATTACACAGCTTCTCCAAAAGCTGCAAGTATTTTTTATAATTCCGCAACAGTGCCTCTTCGAAAAAAGCCAATTGGCGCGTGTCTTTTTTCATCTGAAAACCCATCATTATTCAAATGACCCTAGGAGACAATGACGACATACCTGCTGCTGCTTCTCCTCTTCAGTAAGCAACCGTACACGATATCCAGGTATGATATCTAGAAACACTTCCATAAGCGATACTGTGGCCAGTTTCTGGACCGTAAATCGAATAACTAACGGTTCCGATTCTCCAACGGCCAAAGTCACCAATTCTTTCAACTTATGAATCTTAAAGGCAAAACATGAACCATCGATCGATGGCTCTCACTTTTCTCATACCCTTTCCTGTGGATTTTCAATAACAGAATAACACAAGGACGATATTCGTTGTTTGTACTCGGTCAATAGCTGATCTCGCTTGGCGTACAATTCCACTACAGACGGTGGATCTTTCGAATCGTCCAGCTCGTCAGTTTCAGCTGACGTTTTTCCATTGATTCCCGAGTTTGATGTCTCGGCCTCGTCCTCATCTTCGTCTTCCGCCTTCACCATCACGGCCTGTGCTACGATACTACCATCATTCTTCTTGATCGGCAGCAAATGCTTCACACGACCGCGCTCACAACTGCCAAATGACCGAGTCTGTTCCTCATAGTCCGGCGCTGATCGTTCAGGATCTGGCCTGGAAAGGATGCAGATATAATGTTATGTACACCCGCAAAGGGGAGTCGAACCCTCGCTCTGTATCCGCCACAGTGTAATACTGTAGGCGGGTTCGGCCTGTTGAGAGAGTCGTGTATCTGGCTGTCTTGACTGGCCGCCACACACAGCCCCTTGATGCCCACCTCCAGGCGAGGCAGATACCCGTCGGGTTGATATCTCAGGCTCCCATGACTACGAGACCTGCCTAGAGTGCTTACCCGCAGTACCCTCTCAAATCTGCAGCCATCTACAGCCATCCGTGAGCATGCGTGCCATCGCTGCTTCCCAGCGGAATGTAGGGTTTCGAAGGTTCCAGCCCGCGAGATGAAAGAAGGCTTTCAGGATTTGGAAAATGTCATCCGTCGGGTTGATGTCTTGGACTCCCACGACTACGAGACTACCTGGAGGGTGTTTGAGACCATCCGCTGCCAGTAGTATGTTCTCTACTTTAGGGCTATCTAGCCCATTATAATTGCTGTGTCCGCCCGGTGGCTCATCACTTACTCCACATCGACCTTTGCCCACTCATCACCCGAGTCGACCATGTCCAGTGGCAGCGCTTCCTCCTCCTCCTCGTCCTCCTGGCTCCGTCTTTGCTTTTCTAAATCCTTGTGCATAACCTCGGCTTCCACACGCCTTCTCTTCTCCGACTCTTTTCTATGCCATGCGCCGAGTAATTTTCTATCCTTTTTCTTCAATTTTCCTCGTTTCGCTAATTTGTTCCTCGTTTTGTTTGCCTTTTTCACATCTTTTCCATTCGCGAATCGTCCCTTTTTCCGTTTCACCATTTTCTCGCCGTTAGTCTCACGCCCTAAAAAGGGAAAGTAGGTCGCATTCAAATAAGGTCAGATCATAGATACGGCCATTGCGCACTTGAATGTCCGTCACCCCGAACAAAATAGAGTTGAGCCGCATTTCATAAACGGCGTCCTGTCAATCAAACATCCACTCGCCAACCAACACTTTTACCACTGCCAGCACCAAGACGATATTGCACATAAAACATTTCCATTCAAAACATACAAAATTATGCAAGACACAATGGCATGGTCCAAATATTAAAAAGGGCACAAATAAAAAAGAAATTTATAAAAAATGAAAGATCTCTCAAAAAATGCAGTCTGGAATGTTTCATAACCTTTTTTCTTAGCTGTGAAATGGCCTGGCAGGAAATTTGGAATGTCCTGGAGATTATCCAAACAGAAATATGAAATGCAAATATACACAAGTGGTTAAGAACAGATTAAAGGAATCCCGATGCAGATAGCTACCAAAATGAGCGTGTGTATAAATATCTTAGGATATCGATTCTTGGCTCAGTACATGAGCACTCCATTATCGACTGTAGCTTCCTTCTCGTCCGATGCATATTTGGTTTTTGTCTCCAAGCCAGATAATAACAGAAGAAGGATGTTGGCGGCGAATGCACCTAGTGCTCCCAGCATCATCCAGAAGGAATAGTCGAAACTAAAAAAAACGGAAAATCATTCTAAAAAACGATTGCCATAAAGCAGAGCTTTGTAGTAGCTCTAACAACTTTAGGGACCTTCTGTGAATGCCTCTTTTGGGTTATCAGAGTGTACGGTAAGGTAGGAGAAAACCAATCATACCGCGTCAATCCCGTCGATGTATATCCAACACTGGTATGCTCCTTCAACAGTACATCATAAAATATGGTTGTATAGTATTGAACAACGAACAGTAATATGCTGATGAATGTGCACAGAACTAAAATCGGAAACGCATCGAATGCGGATTCCGACGAGGTACATACCCAAAGACAAAAAGACATTTCTTACCAGCCAAGCTGCTCCAAAGATACAGACCTAATGGCCCAGTGATCGTCTCGTACGGAACGATAACCGTATTGATCAAGGCAAAAACGATTCCAACAACGCCCCATAAAAGAGCCAATGCAGCAAACAAAATGATGGTTACCCACAAACCAGGGGACATGAAGCTGTCTCCGGATCGTACTTCATCCCGCACTGAAAAAGGACAGCATTCGATAGAAACCTATGTAAGTGCATATTCGGACATCATAAAACTGAAACGGCACTTACCAGTAAAGGACGTTGATCTGACACCCAATCCGAAATCCAATATTCGAACTCCATTGAATAATCCGCTGTGAACAGCGATTTCGTTATTCAGTGCGACTGGTCGTAACTGACCGATCGTTGAAGAGGAGAGCGATTCCCCATCTGCTGATGGCCGATTATCCAATGCCGAAAGAGCTAAAGATGTGTTGAAAACAGGTCTGGCAGAAAACCAATAATCAGTGGCCAATGCAGTGCTGATCAAAGCGATACCACAAGAAAATAAAATAAAGGTTGCAAAAATCAAAACCCTTTTCCATAGGTCCATTGCGAAGAAATTATCGCCAAAACTAGAACTAGAACGAACGGTTCATACAAGGCATTGCTGTCAGAACAGTCGCCCGTTTTTTCGTCCAACAAAATTCCTTTTTTCTACTCTTGCCCTTTTTCTGCCAAAATCAGTCACGAAGCGCACACATAGGCGGGTCTGGTAAAATACAATTTCCGCATTAGGCTTTATTAAACAATTTAAAGCTCTCTGCACTTCTTGCTTTCTTCTTCAGCAAGCATCAACTTTGTGATTTTTATATCATGTTTTAATCAATCAAAAAAGGCTAGGTTAGAGTTTTTGTCTGTCTGAACTTCATTTTACCACGCTAATTCACCATTCCCCAACCGACTCGTTTCGTCGAACGAATTTTTCTTTGTTCAGGATTTCTTGCCGGAAAGCGGGGTGATCATAGAATATCTTGCTAAATTTCCAAAAGGAACGTTCATTTTACAAATTTTGGTTATCTTTCAATTTTTTAAACGAAAGAAACGAATACGATGACTGAAGAAACGACGGCAGCCGTTGTCAATGGAACGGGCGATAACAATGGCGGACCCCCCGAAAAACGTGTCGCTTACGAAGAGATGACCAGCAAAGACTACTATTTCGATTCGTACGCCCATTTTGGTATCCACGAAGTAAGAATGAAGGCCTCTATTTGTTTGGGTAGCGTCACGAAGTGATTTTTTTATAGAGGGTTGAAAAGAGATTTTCCCCCTCCAAAGTGAAATCCCTTGAAATGGTTATACTGTAGGCCTAAACTACGCAGACTATAGACTGAACAGGGGAAAGAACATGCAGGTCCAGGAATAACACGTCACGTATAATCTCGGCTCAACAACTCGTTTATTTCAGGAAATGTTGAAAGACGAAGTTCGCACTTTGACGTATCGTAATGCCATTTATCATAATCGACATCTATTCAAGGATAAAATCGTTCTGGATGTCGGCAGCGGCACGGGTATCCTGGCTATGTTCGCTGCTAAAGCGGGAGCCAAGCGAGTTATTGGTGTAAGGGTATACCTTCGATGTACAAAGGAAACTACACCTGCACCTGTTTCAGATTGAATTTTCGAACATAGCGCAGCAGTCGTTGCAAATTGTCAAAGACAATAACTTGGATAAAAGTGAGAGGGGTATTTAATGCGTTTGGCGGTCTCCCACTAAAATTCTTTTGTAGTTGTCACTATAATCCAAGGAAAAGTGGAGGAAACAGAATTGCCAGATGGCATCGAAAAAGTCGACGTTATCATTTCGGAATGGATGGGGTATTGTCTCTTTTACGAGTCCATGTTGAATACGGTGTTCTACGCTCGGGATAAGTGGTTGGTAAGCGGATCATTTGCCGTCTTGGGCTTCACTCCGTCCATTGTATTTGTATTTCAGAAAGAAGATGGAATTCTCTTTCCCGATCGTGCCACTTTGCACATTTGCGCAATTGAAGATCGCCAATACAAGGACGATAAGATTAATTGTGAGTTAGAATTATATATTTTCCAAACACGAAATAATTCTCTGTTTCAGGGTGGGACAACGTGTACGGTTTCAACATGGCTAGTATCCGAAAGGTAGCAATTTCCGAGCCACTGGTCGATGTGGTCGATGCGAATCAAGTCGTCACGAATTCGTCGGTGTTAAAAGTAAGCTATCGACTAACCTTTGATCATCTCTTGCACAAGGTACCGTTCGTAGGAAGTCGATCTGTATACGGCTTCGGTCAAAGACTTGAGCTTTGAGGCGCCGTTCACTCTGAACGTTCGTCGCAACGACTACATCCAAGCACTGGTTACTTATTTTACGGTCGAATTTAGTAAATGCCACAAACGAACGGGATTCTCAACTTGTGAGTCTTTTTCTTTCGTTGCCATACATCATTAGTTATTTCTTCGATTTCAGCACCCGATCAGCATTACACGCATTGGAAGCAGACCGTGTTCTATTTGGAAGAAGCTCTGACCGTGAAGAAGGGTGAAGAAATTAATGGTGTCTTCTCGATGACACCAAATGAGCGTAACAACGTAAGTCATGCCCCCCCCCCCCCGCAATCCAATTGATCCATACGCCATTTCGTTTCAGCGCGATCTGGATTTCAATATCGGCATTAGCTTTCACGGCGAGCTGTGCGATTTGGAAGAATCAAATGTGTACCACATGCACTAGCAATGGACGAGACGACATGTTGGACATTTATGTTACGTTTTGATGCTTGACGTGACTTGTTGTTGATGGTCACCTCGTGCTCCATGGATTTTGAAAAATAATGTTGCTTTCTCGCCTCGCTTTCGAAACGAATGTACAAAGGTTTGAACAAAATGCAGGCAGTGAAATAACAAACAAGGCAAGTACAAAAGTGTGGAATCACCTGAATCATATCATTTTACGCCGAATGCTTAGGCAGACGCACATCGATAAGCAAATGCCGACGACCTGAAATCAGGGGCAATTAGCAGAAGATGCTAGGATTTTAGCAACGCTGCTGAGCCAGATGCTAATCCCAGATTAACCATCTGGAGGATTAAGGGTGACAAGCTGGACTAAGAAAGGAAGGATCTTGGTGACACAAAAATACCCGATGACCCAAAAAAGACGCAATGTTCTTACAAGGAATGCCGAAATTCCAAATCCGAGCACAATAAATATGAGAGAATTTTCGTTGAAGTAGGTCATGAGTTTTTGATAACAGCCCTGAAAAAACGCAGTCGCAGTCAAGCAAGGATACAAATGCCATCGTGCGCGTTGCCAGATCAACAGCAGGTCTTTCGGTGCAAGGATCTCAAGACTGAGCAGGCCTGCGATGCGGGCAACTTAGTTGAACATTAGTCTTTCGCACTGATGTGCCTGCAACATTCCGGCGAGCCTGGCACGCAATAGGTGTCCCAAGCCTCATCCTACGTCATGGTGGCCTAGATGATCACCCGTGACTGATAATGCATCCATCATGCAACCCCGTCTGTAGCTGTGACAAGGTTTAGAGCCGAGGCAGTGCTTCTCTCGGAGGTCTCTCGATAACCGCAGGGGAGACCAGTGCACATGAACCAGTCAGCTTGATGTTTCGCTTGCCTTCGAATGTGCTCTGATTGTAAGTTTCATGTGGAATGCATTAGCTCCCCCACGGCTTTGTGTAGCCTGCTCCGATCTGATTGTAAGCTTCTGTCCCACCAACTTTGGTCGGTCACATTCTCTCCTATGCCTGCCAAGCTTGGTTACATTGGTGTCACAAACTTAGGGCCATCCATGGAGATGTACTCGTAAGTCCTCGCCGAACAGCTGGGCCCTATCACGTTCCACGCGGTCCAGGGATAGTACCAAGGCCGCGTGGAGGCAGTGAAGGGACAGCCTTCTGAGACAGGACAAGTCCTCCAAGACAAGGGGTCTTAGTCCCGGGAAAAGTGGCTGCATCGTCGCTTTTTCTGCCTGTGGGGGAATGCAACCCTCGTACTTCGCGGGTGAAAAAAAATTATTGATCTCTGGCAGGGCAGCACCAACTACTCTGATGTCTCAGCCACAGGCTTCCTTGGCTCGCCTTGCTCCAGTTTTTGTTGTACCAACTTCGGGTCTCCTCTCCTACCCGTGCCAAGTGTGGTTGCACCCGCCTTCCACCAGCCAATCTCTGACTCAGGGATGTCATAATCGGAGACCACACAAGCATCAAATCATCCTCACCTCGTGATACACAGCACCCACTGGGGCCTTGCCGTACGTGAATTCCTGGCATCGATCATCGATCGGTCTCAAATTGTCAGGCGGGTAGGCATCTTGAGTTTGTGCGCAACACGAAACAGGTACGTAAAGCACGGCACCACGTTGAGTGTTCCATATCTGCCAGAAACTCATGTCGTAGTCGGTGCTGTTATTCGAGCCACAACATTTTTGCTAAAATACGAAGAATTAAATACAGCCCACAGTTAGCGTTCGTTCGGGATCATTATTTTCGGGATCGGTATCGGGATCGGGACTCGCTCAATCCCGACCGGGATCGGGATCGGGACAGGATCGGGATTTTGTGAAGAGAGCGCTTTTCATTGGCTATAGATGACCTACAACCCACCCTGAGTAGCCAGCAAATTAAAAGCCACAGATTCCCTTTCCTTGGATAATTTTTAGTGCAGTATTTATCATTGCATTCAAAATCAGGCAAGCGAAGAATCAGTTACAAATCAGCAAACAAATCCCCTCCTTCTCCTCTATCAATTCAATCATCCGCCAAGGTCTCTATATTTCCCCTTCTGAAATATTTTGATGGCCATGACCATCTGAGTCAGTGTCAAGCAGAATGTCGCCAGCTTCTGCAGCAGGCCCACCATCTAATGAAGGGAAATGCGGGCTGTTACTGTATCCAACTGGGCGCAAATCGTACATCAGAAAAAGCAGGACTTGTGCATTTTATGGGAGTACTTTCATCCGATCATGCCATTATCACCCCTACAGCTCGTTTCCCATACACCAGCCCCATTCCCTGTTGCAATAAAAACATTCTATCACCACAATATTCAGTCCCCAATCCCGAACACTTTTTATCGGGATCGGGATCGGGTTCGGGAGGGGCAATCCCGACCGGAATCGGGATCGGGACCGGGATCCCGAACGAACGCTACCCACAGTTCACATTGAGTCTCAAGAGGAAAATTTGTGGACGTCGAGACGGCCAGTATAGTGAAATGGATAACGCACGTGCGGGTAGATGCAAGATTCAGTTTTTGTGCGACCGAATCTTTTCAGCCAGCTGAACTCGTCCTATGTATTATTTCTCCACCTCGAACTTAAACCCCCCCCCCCCGTAATAAATCTCATATTTGTATGGCCCTCGTGGTCGAGTTGATATGATTTTCGACTGGCGAACTGGATGCCCCGGGTTCTAATCCCGGCGAGCTCAAATCTTTATCAAGAAAAAATACGCGAATACATACAGAAGCTGAAACGTGGAGTTGGCCGATGATGGTGAATGGTCCTGAATGCATAAGTCTCGGTAAGACGGGTTCCTGACGGCGCAGTTGCGACGCTCATACTTGCAGTGACCTCAGTGTAAAGTGGACTGAAGCTATAAGCCTTCCCTCCCAGTGACGCGTGATCGTATAGCTACTCGGCCACTGGGCCGTACGAGATGCCGCATCCTCCACTGAGCGGTATCGACGATGAGGACATTGCACTCCTTGAATCCTGACATGCCCACTACCAGTGCGGCTGGCCGTTCCTAGAACCCACCAGCAACACTGGATATGGCAGGGCCTGGATAAGCTGAGAGGGAGACCGTATCGCTAGGCGTGAGGGCGACCCAGCGGGTCGATGATGGGAGAGAGGAGTCCTTATCGTTTTGAATACGCAGCTAGCCAGAATAGCTAATAAAGGTCGCCTCTCCGACTCTGGCAAGTAGATCAACAGGTCGAACCTATTCACCATGCAAGACTTCGCGAAGGATTTTGGTTCAGTGGCGAGTTCAGAGTTTTGTGCATTCCATGTTCTGGTTAAGGATTTCAAGAATCGGTGGTGTCTTAAGATGATAAAAGCAGCAGCTTACATAAAACTGGATTGTATCCACGAGTGAAGTCACCCATTTTTGGCGCTCGTATCGATTGTGAGACAGATCGTACAAATACCACTTCATGTCGCGAGTGATCTGAAATCATGAAAATAACAGATTTAGAAGCTGTGGATCTGACTGACGTGAGTCTATAGCAATAGCAGTCTGCCACGAACAGCGACCAAGCAAAGCCCAACGAAACCAACCTCTAAGAAGTAAGACCCAAAGCTAGGACTAAGGCAGACCGGCTGAAGCAACCGTTCCACCCATTTTAAGAATAAAAAACAAACCTGTTCTCTAAATACCACCGCCATGATCCCAGCCGTCACTTGCGCACAGAAAATAATGCCCAGAACGAAGCAGTACTAAAACGACAATCATTTGCAGCTGGTCAGTTTTCAGGCTCCTAAACATGGTCTACTTACCGAGGCCAGCATACACTGAATTTCTCGCAGAGCTCCGCAGCAACCGAGAATGCCAACAAAAACCGCAATCGTTCCGACACCGAGGAAAATATAAGCGGCGAATAAGAGGAAAGGATCGTTCTCGTAGTAGTTGACCAAATCCAAAATATATGACCGTCTAGGATCAGCCAGCATCCAGATTCCAACTGCGAGTATTCCCAGACCAGCAACCTAAACAAACAGCCTGATACGTCTTCAATGAGCTTTTATTTTAACTCTGTACACAGAAGAGAGAGGGACGGCGAAACCCTGCACGGACAGCAAACTGAGTGCAAAATATCAGCTTACCCAAAGGAAGGCGTTGAAAATGAACAGAAGCGCTTTCGACAGCGTTACACCGTTACCACGGGACATTCTGACAAAATAGCGCCTTGAAAAACTTTTGTGAGAATTATGTCATCGCAATGATATCTAGCTACAATAGATGATATATTTCCGGCTCGTTCAACGGCTACAGTAATCCGCAGATCCTGTTTGCTCGACACGACCAACTTATTCTATGGCAGTCCAGTGGTATGATCACGCAAAATTTGCATCGTTTTTCCTTTGGATGATCATTCACGGGACAATATGATCGACCTAAATATGATCCAGTGATTCAAAATCAGCTTTATTCCCACTACCACGATTCTTTCTACACTTTACATGCAGCACGGACTAATTCCCCGACTGCCCAGAGGCCACGCGCCGTGTGGTGTAGCTTAATTTTTTCTGTTAGCCTTGGAAACAACTTTCGAATCCGCAAGAACAAAGTCGGGCAGATCATACTATTCTTGGCGACAATGATGTTCGTTCCTGAACTTCTCAACAGCGCTTTATCGAGTAATTTACGACTAATTGTTCTTCGACGATCGGTCACGAGGCTTCCGAATCCACCTGCGTAAGTCATCATAGCAATGTGCCCGTTTCAGAATGGCGCGTATGATTCATGATTTTCCATTCGCAGGAAAGCGCCTTTGATTCCTCCCGCAAGGACCAAGCGATACACGGTTGTTCATACGCCTTGGCAAGATGCGGCTGATGTTCAGGAAATGCTATGGAGAAGGCACACCTACAATGATGCCTTGTCCACTTACAGGTACGTGTCCATTTATAGTATGAAGGCAGCTACATACGTGCTTGATGTAAATTAAGAAAAGGGAAACTCTCATTGTGAGCGCGATTCTTCGAGCGAAGAATGGAGATTATCTCTTAAGCGTACCCAACCCACACGTCACGTATCAGTGCATGAAAAATCTTGTCAGACGAGATTTAGGAAGATACCAAGTCCATCACCATGGTTCGTTTCGCAGCAGTAGGATCGATTCCACGGTTCAACTTGCAAAACTAAACTTCCACGGTTCAACTTGCTAAATCTGCGATGTTAAGATTCCGACTATGGGAACTGATAAGAAAATGGTTTTGCCCACAGTTTAGACAAGGCATAATTCTGCTATTCCGAGACCCTCTTCTACCTGTAATTAGTATTTGACTTTAGAGCCATGTACAAGCGCATGAACGAAGAACAAATGAAAGGTGCTATGGGACAAGAAGCTATTCAACGACGTGAGGATGAAGAATTCCGACAAGTCTTGCTCGAAAATGATAAAGAAAATCGTCGAATCGGTGAGAAAAGGTAAGAATTTCTCGAGTCTTGGTTTCTTCCATCAAATAAGTCTTTAATCTTGTGTTTAGGAAAGCAAAAATCAATGATCAAATCAAGCGTCTCGAAGAAGCAACATTGCTCGAAATCGAAGCACTTATCAAATCGGAGCAGCAGGAAATCCGTGACCGAGAAGCCGAGGTGTTAGCAATGACTGTAAGGCAGAATTAGCTGTCCATTTTTCTTGGATTTACACATTCTTGCCTTTTCTAGGAACGTTCTAAGAACTTCCTAACCATGGAAAATATGGAAGACAAGATTCTAGAAGCTTTAGAGAATCCCAAAGAATACAATTACGCGATGGATATACACGGAAACGTTTATCAAGGGGACGTATCACTCAAGTACTTGACCGAAACGCCTCTAGCCTCGGTCCCCGTCTCTGAAGTCTCAGCGCCTTTACGAAAGATTGGAAAATACGACGAGGGCACGGGAAAGATTGTAAAACTTGACGAAGATGGTACTCCTTCTCCAAGCTGATTTTGATTATGTTTCGTGTTCTAGTAAACGATTAGATTTATTGGTCGTGATCTGTGATTTTGATAACGCGGACTATAGCCGCAGATTCTTTAAGAGAAACCAATTGGCTCAGTTCACATTTTTTCTTTTCAGCAAAATCGACTTCGAATGGCATCAGACGATAAGGAAGAGTTTTTCGATTGTCAATGCGAGGAAGCGACGAGTGCTGGCGATGCAGTTACCACAGCCTTGGATCCATCCGAAGCGAACTTGCAGGAACCTGCTGGCCAGTCGGAAGAGACTGTGAAGGAAATTGATGAATACACTGTCGACGATGAGCATCTGAAAGAGTTGGAGAATATGATGTCGGATGAGGAGCGAGATGTATGTATTGCGGGAGGGGATAGGAGGCAACCCCTTCCTGAAAAGTTGGGACGTTTTACTCCCTACCATCGAGACCGCATAGACCTGTCTTACCCTAACGGTGATAGGCAAAGATGAAGGTTCGGATAAAACGAGTGAATTATCTCAGCTTTTAAAAAATGGCAAAAATTCAAATTAAAAAATGGCGGGGAAGTCTCCACTCAGGATCCAGACTTTTCCCGTACATGGGTCTATTAGTAATCTACGGGTAGCCCTTCTAATTTAGGGAATATGATATATGTCCTCAAAAACCCCCTCCGGTACTATGTAATCCCGCAAGGCAGGACCTTCCTATGGACAGATTCATGTCTGACAGAAACGGTGTGCCTTACTTTTCGAGAAAGCTCGTTACTTTTTCAGCGACATCATCAGCGGTCACTGGAAATTAAGCAAGAAGGCAACACGTTATTTATTGAGCAGAAATGGGAAGAAGCAGCCAAACGCTACACCAAAGCTCTTATCGAATGCCCGCCGTCGTTTGCCAATGTCCGAGCTATATTCTACAGTAATCGAGCCGCCTGCTTTATCAAAATGGTGAGTGTAGAGTCCTGGTTCAGAGATGCCCCCTAAACATAGTGTGTGAAGTATAGTTGGATTACACACTAGCGCTTCCAAGTCCAGTCGTGTAGAAGTCTGGTTACGAAAACTGGACTGGCTTAAAATGGTTGGGCGCGCGGCGGATGGGAGCGCACTGCAATGTATATGTTCACAAGTATTCAAACCGCTTGAGGCCATTGGAGTTTTCAGGAAATGAATGAAAAAGCTGTCGCTGATTGCTCTAAAGCCATTGAACTGGATTCCGCCTACTCCAAAGCTTATTTTCGTCGCGCTCAATTGTACGAAATAAAAGAAGATACGTGGGACAAGGCATTGGACGATTATCAAAGCCTGCTTCGATTGGAACCGAGTAATAATGCGGCACGGGCTGCCTTAACTGTAAGTACAGTACCTGGTTGTTTAGCGGCAGCCGCCTCAGTGGTTTAGCGATGAAAGGCGTCTGTCACAGTTTGCTTGGCAGAACTAAGGAGAGTCCTTCTAACCCGGTAGGCTCTCGCATCTGGGTCCCCTCACGGGGCACAGGCTGAGTATGGTTACGCACAGTAGGGTAACCGCCGACATCGCGGAGTAGCGACTAACACGCGCTCCTGCTCGGCGTGGATCATGGATTGACCCTAGTCGATGGCAAGATAAGGCCAACTAACCAAGCCCCTAGCCCCTGGGAGAAGGACCAAAAGTCGATCCTCCCCTGGAACGACCAGGAGGGATCAAAAAATCTTATTAGCGATAGGAGTTTTTGCACCACGCCAGAAACAACGTCTTTATGCCCTCCAGCCTCTATATCTAGCACTTATAGGGGAGGATTCGACTCCCGCCACGGTTAAAAAATGATTGTCAAATATGTGTTCCTTAGCCCTCGAGTGCGCCTTATGGTGCTTGGCTATGGATAAAGTATGGCATGACACCTTATTTTCTGCTGGTCAGCTGGCTGATCGTGAGACAAGGAGGGTCTGCTAGAACGTGCAGTGTGCTGGTCGAGTCTAGTAACCGCCACTCTTTCACTTTGCAAGTCCTCTCCCGTTGATCACACCTTCAACCTATTCACCTGTGTTTTCCAGCGGCTGCCTCCAATGATAAACGAACGGAACGAACGCATGAAGGCCGATATGATCGATAAGCTGAAAGATCTCGGCAACATGTTCCTACGCCCGTTTGGTTTGTCCACCGAGAATTTCAAGCTAGAACAAAATGCCGAAGGGGGTTATTCCATTCAGATGAAAAAATGACCTACTTTTTCCTGATCCATGTTTATAATAAGGTCATGTTTATGCAAATACCAATGTCAAGTGCGAAAATAGATCCAAATTTATACACATAAAAGAGTTGGAGATTAGAACTCACCAGTGTGCCATAAACTGCACGAAAATACATTCATCCCCGATCACTTATGGCAACTACTCTGAAAACCCCCTCCTAGCCTAAATTCGTGTCCACTTACAAGCTCACTTTACAGATAAAAAATCTAAAGACAAAGCCAATTAAATTTAACTAACAAGGCGCCAAGACCGAGGTGCCCGCACAAAGTTCATTCATTTCCTGCAATTCAGTCAATGCACTCTCGAAATCATCGGATCCTTCTCCCACACGCGTTCGAACCTGTCCATGCGTATCTCCACTCTGCGCTTGAATTCTCGTCTCATTATTTTGCACAACAGGGATCGATCGATGAGTCGTGCCAGTGGCCGCAGTTGGAGCTAAAGTAGCGACTGGTGCACAGGTCGACAAAGACTGTCCGTGGTCGCCATTCATCTCATCCTCGTCATCGAGTTGAGCCGATTCATCGATCTCCAATTTCTTAAAATCGTCGTCGTCCTCGTCGTCGTCTTCACTTCTTTGCACAGGCAACGGTGAAACTGGTCCATTCTCGATATAGAACTGCGCACTCGCCGGCGGTTTCAGAGGACTCTCGAAGACCGGCTTCTCGAAACTCGATTCCATCGAACTATTCCATTTCGACATCAATTTCTGTTTCCGTCCTTTCCTGTTCGCCACTTCCTGATCCACGGCCCTAATAACTACTCTCGGTTGCCACTCGGTGCTGGGTGTTGTCACATTGGACTGGGGCGAATTGAGGGAGCTGACGGACGTAACTGACTCGGAATCGATGCCGTCGACGGCATGGAACGAATGTTTTCCTGATTTAGGTGTTCTGCCACGACCACTACTCGCAGTGGAATAACCCCTTCCGCTGTTCCGTCTTCGATTTCGATCGCCATTTCGGGATTGCGCTTTTGTGACATTCTTCGAGCCTGTCAAATATTTCCAACAAGCGGCAGAAATTATATGTTGATAATAGTACGAGTCCGATCTCATTGGATCGCCTTCCTGATCACCGTCACTGCCGCTACATTTTACGATCGCTTCAGCCACAGCTTTTTGATAACCACCAGTGTTTCGTTTCGTGTTGTAACGTTTCCGAAACGTCTCCTTGAATGGCTCCATCGCTAAAATATAAAACCGCTTGAATTCTGAGCACCGACAACAAGCCGCTTTGTTCCCGGCATCATCCCCGCACCGCCCTTTCCTTGTACGCAAAAATTGACACTCTTACCTTTAAATTCCACAAATCCGTACTGTCGCGACCCGCACCAAGTCACACAAGCAGCGCTTCCACTAGCGCTAAATATTTTCGCTGGCCAATAAGGCGAACCGGGCATTTTCGCCCAAACGACATCGCCGACTCGTAGTCCACCGGGCAAAAGCACGCCCTCACGTTGGTCGAATGAATCGCCATTTGAAGACACTGTCGTCATTACTGACGGACTCTTATCTACCGTTCCATTTGACCCGAGCGAGCTCTCACCAACATCGTCGGCAACATCGTGATTCGATTTCAATTTGACTGTGTCGGCGGGCGGCATGGTTATTATAGTCGTCGTTTTCCCTTCCTTATTTCCAAACGATATTTTCAGCTTCGGTATTTTGAGCAAGACCTTTTCAGTCGAAGGCGTACCAGGATCCGACTTTTCGATTTTCGAAGCGCCTTCATTGTCAGATGATAGAACAACTTTCGACGAGGACGGCAGGGCGGCTGACGATGCCTGATCTGCCTCAGCCGCTGCTATCGATGAGCCATTCCGTGTTTTGAACTTCTTGGAGCCCGATGAGCTGTTTGTTGAAGACAAACTCGAGGATGGATCCATAGCGTCGCTCAATCGCCTCTTAGATGTCGCACTGGAATTCGGGATCGTCGAATTTGACGAAAACAATGAAACTGGCCCATGTCGATTCCGATCAACACTTCCATTTGTGACGGATCGACGAGATGGCGGAAGCCAAACACGCTGTTCCTGACACTTGGCGCAAAGCACGGTACTTCTCTGGCTGGCAGTCGGTCTGAAATAAAATAAGAATTTTCATGCCAGAACTAAAAAAGTCTCAGAGATCGACTGTTTCACTCTGCTCAAACGGGGTCTGAGAGCCCCGACGTGCTTAACAACGACGCCATGAGGGACTTGTGATTCTCGCTTTATAAAACGACTCGAGTCAAAGCCCGGCATCGACCGATCCGCCGATCCGAGGGGTGCATCGGTTCCCGATCCAATTTGACTGCTAGATCGGCCGGATCGGCAACTAATATTTTTCGAGCTTTATTTGCTGGGAAGTGATGAAATGTGACAAACTAAAACTAGAAAATCCCGTTTTTCCTCTCAAATCAGTACTTAATCCCGCTTTAGGTGCTGCTTAGCTCTCCTATGTCCTTTGGAGTGGTCCAGCAGAGAGTGACAGCGATTAACCATGGCAGGTTGGTGAGGACGCAGTGTCAAACACGTCGTCCCCATCTATCTTCTGTTTTTTGTACAGATCGGCCGGGTCGGGATCGGGATCCAGGCCTCGGGATAGGCCGGGTCGGATCGGTCGATGCTGGGTCAAAGCTAACCTTAGCCGAACGCTACGATTCTCTAATCTTCGAATGCCCAGAGCCGGTTTAGAATTCGCCAAATTGAACTCATCATCCGCTTTTGTCGTTCCATTGTTTGACGTACGACGCAGGGCGATGGCTGCCAACTTGCTTGGGTCCCACTCTGGAAACGGGGGCGATCGAACCACACCATTTAAGTTCACCAGCTTCGGCATCCATCCAATTGCCTCACGTTCCTTGGCTTTCTTCCATCCTTCCGGGTCTTGTGAAGGCAACCCGCTTTTGACCCCTCCTGCGACTGAAGATGTTTCCGCGCTGGATCTAAATTTACGAAACTTGGGCCTACGTTGCTTCTTGAGAAATCTTTACATTTCAACTTACGTTTCATTTGCTTTCAGTAAGATGCCGTGGAATAGATCTCCTTTCTCATCGCGATACGAAACGACCATCCATCGATCACTGGAAATGTCCACATTGACATTGAGCGTTTTCGAACCGTCAGCATCGACGTTCGACGATGACGATGGAGCCTTGTCGCCCGACTTGCTCGGTGGTGTATCATCGGCCATTGTCCAGAGATACCCTATAACAATATCAGACGATAGTGTTAGCAACAGGACCATAAAAACAATGCGGCAATAAAACACGTCCCGTGGCCTCAATCTTACCTTTTTTCCAACTTCTTCTTACCCGCACAGATTTGTCTCGATTTTGATTTCTTGAAAGAGTTCTCTATTGCGCCTTCGTACCAATAACACTAAAAGTTGTCGATCGAAGGACCATTTTGAGAATAATAAACATGCAAAATTCCTTTACACTTTAGTATACGGCCCCTTGAAACATGATCAATGTACCTGCCCGCTAGAGAGAGAACGGTACGCGCACACGGGACCACGGGCAGGTTGCGGACACCGGAAAGCAAGTAAGCTATGCTTAGCACATAAAAGGCGCGAGTTTAAAATTACATGGCGGCTGTTGGTCATTATCACGCAGCATAGCACACATGCCTGTTGCAGAAATCTATTTCTTTTACACTACGTTGACGTATGAGAGTTGCGTCTGTCAGCCAAGCATATCATAAGAAAGCCGCTTCCTGCTTTGTTTACCCAAAGTGTAAAAGTTCCTGATGTAGACCACGGCAGGATGATTCTGCAAGGCAGGGATTTCCTTCAGGTTACCACACGGGCTACTATATGCGTTTAGACCAGTTGCTGGTTTTGGTCTTCCAACCCTCGCTGTCGCGGGGAGACCACGCAGTGAAATATTCGAACCTGCAGAGGTCCATCCGAGTAGGGACCCCTAAGATGGTGGCTTTAGGGGATGAAGATCAGCCAAGCAGACAAATCTGTATTTTGCACCATTTGTCTCCATAAAGCTAGTCAATGCCAGCACCAGCGCCGTGTACACAGTAGTGTACAGGACCCTGCTTGTATGAGGCTGCATCCCATCGTCAGTGTTCCCTTCGCCGAGTCTATTGAGCGCGTGTCAAGGAGTCCTGGTGCAGTCGCGGTGGCCGCTTCTCTGTCCATTGGTATCATTGTTTTGTCCACATGCAACCCGTGCTTTCTGCTGGTTCGGCTGCTTTGACCACGTGATCAAAATCATTTTTAGCACACATTACAAGACTCAGACTGATTCACATGTGCCGATCATTTCCCATCACTCAGGCATAATCACTGCCTGATCTTTGTCCATCAGCTGTTGCTCGTAGCTCGCTGCCATCGACTCGTTTCCCGTCGTCGGCGCGATCAGCCGAATCTGGTGGGGCCTCTTGCGCTTCTTGCTTCACTTAAAAATCCCATAATTCATTGGTGACAACTGCAAGCAAGGTGAATGATAAGTTCATGTTCATGTTCATGTTTTACCACATCACCAAACGCTTTTGCGCACTCGAGGGTGAAGGGACACATTTTACACGAAATGATTTACCGGTCCACGAGTCGAACACTCGCCCGTAACTGCGCACCTGGCGTGACAGGCAGACGCCTAACCCAGCAGGCAACGAGGCCGGTAGGGACGCTTAAACAGGGGACAGAAGATCATCCTCTGGAGTTCCCCAGGTCCTCGGACGACAGGCAGGTAGAGCCAGTGCAGGGAGATGCAATTGGCTTGCCAGTAGATGGGGAAGCCCACTATCTTGTCCGAGGCGAATTCCGTCAGCGTGAGGGGCCGAACACACCCCAGTATGTAGGTCAGCACTGCATGTCCATTGATTGATTGATTTGGTGAGATAATACTGGTAAGGCGCGTCAGTATATGACTGCCCCCTTGGTCGACTGTGATGCCCAGACAACGGTAAAGGAGTAAGAAGTGAACGGGGGTAAGAATGAAGGCCAAGGTACCTAGCGGAGTCACCAGGCAGCGCTGGTGAAGCGGAGTCAGTTCTAAATATGGCAGGTAGTTGGCACAGTAACATAACGCATTACTGATCAAGTATGGCGCCTGGTGTGCGTCGTTTGAGTTAAAACTCAAAATTCTTCCGAAAACAACGCTCTTGTTGCAAATTTTACTGGAATGCCAATTGAATTCTCTGTGCTCCAAACCACCACCTGACTCTTCCTTGGCCTTCTTCTGCGACAGCTGGACCTGTAAGGGGGAATAAAGATCAAGTTATGTAAATGAGTGCGACATCGTCTAATCAGGCCTGTCTGGTGATATCTGGGGATTGCTGTGTGTGGAACTCGTCTCCCTTTGTCTGATTTGTGTTGTTTGTTGTTCTGTGTCAGTGCACTCTTGCTCTTTGGCTTGACGCTCGTTCGACTAATCAGTGGTTATGCCTGTGCGTACTCGGTGCGGTCGAGTAATAAACCTATTCTATAAGACACGTGGTCTTATAGACTTGGTGTAACTTGACCAGCACGAAGAACATGCCCCAGACAAACGGATCCTTGAGCATCTGGCTCACCCCAGAGCACAGGGTAGCGGAGGCGTCGAGAAAGCTCTGTATCCAACCTAACCTCCTTAGCTTCATTTTGACCATGGGGTCAGCCAGACAGAGCTGCGACTGCGATGGCGATCAAGTCATGGCTATGGTGTGGATCCAACTATTGCTGTCAGAAGCTAAGAAACGGTATTCAGAGAGCATGCTGGAAGATAACTGCAATCGGAGGATGGAATGGCAACATACCATCAACAGTGCAGCCCAAAACCAAGCCGCTGGCTGCGAAAGCCATCGTACGTCCAAAGTTCACTGATAAGCATGCGATGAGATTTGCCGCACAGAGACTATTTTGCATGAAACTTCCCCAGGGTTATATTTACACCTTCCTCACGAACTTTACAGTGTTCAATGTCACGTGACCATAGGAACAGGCTCCTGATTGGCTACTTCCGGTTACTTTACACTGGTCGATTTCAGGAGGACCCGCTCCTCACCTGCCTCGTCATTCCTCCTTTCGCTGCCCGTCGTGAGCGCTTCTTCGAAAGTGAGCTCCCGTGTCGAAGTCGAAGTCGAATCGTGTCGTGTGCGAGTGATTTGGTTGATCGTCGAGTCGAAGTGTGCGAAGAATGGCTGCCGTAAGTCATCGGCCTTTCCGCCTTCTCCTCATCATAACTCTTTTCTTCATTTTCAGCCCGATCCGATCGCCATGCACAACAAAGCGCAGTTCCTGTCGTCCCTGTTCGAGGCCCTGGCCACGGTCAAGCAGGTCCCGCCGTCGTTGCGAAGCCAAGTGTCGTACGCTCGAGCGACGTGCAAGCACTTCCTGAAACCGCATTTCCGTCTCCAACGCATCGCCCAGCAAAAGCTGCCCCTCGGCAAAGACTTCAAAAGCGGCCCGTTCGCCGCGGCCACCGATCAAGTCAAGCAAGCGTCCGACGTAAGTAGCTGCCTTGTACGAGTCGGGTCCCCAGGGGAGCAGGGCTCTCGTCGGTTTCAGCCGAAGGCGAGCCCAACGTTGCTGGCAGCCATGGGCAAAGTGGACGAGGCCGTCAAAGAATCGAAGCAACCGGTGCTGCAAGAGACCGTCGACGTGCTGCAAGAACTGGCCAAGATCATGTCGCTGCCCCAAGCCGTCCTCAAACCCGCCGTGCTCGCCTTGGTCAGCTCCGGAGTGGTGGACACGGCCGAAGTGGACGAGATCACCGCCAAGGTACCCGCCGCCACGTTCACGCCCGATCAACTCTGGGACGCCGTCGCCGATCGAATGGATGCGGCCAAGGACGGTCGAGCGGCCACCTACCGCCGCCTCGGGCAGCCCTATGGCCCAGTGCCATGGGGCGCGGCCAAGGCTGGCTACTACCAGGTAAGCTAGTGTACTCGGCTTTTCCTGACCGCCGCTGACGAGTTGTGTGTTTCAGATCGTGGACGTGCCGAAAGACAAGCAATTCGCCTCCATGCCCATCACGACCTCCCTGGCGGGGCACATGGCCTGCGGACCGCAACGAGCCAACTTCACGCACCTGGACGCGGCGGGACACCCGGCGGCGAGGGCCCTGATCGAAGACCTGACCAACATCCTGCTCATCGGTACGAACGTGGCCGAACTGGATCGAGAAAAGAGCGTGGCCATGACGTTGCGGTCGATCAACCAGCAGGACCCCATGGCCGTCTCCTTCCGGTAAGTCCCATTGGTCGTGATCTTACTCGAAAGAGCATGCTCTCATTTCAGCACCATCATCGACAAGAGCACAGCCCAGCCAGCCCCGACCTCCGGCAAGCAATCAGGCGGCACAGGCAAGTCGGCTTCCCCCGTGACGGCGTCTCCCGCCACTGCCAGTACCAAGTCTCCCGTTGCGGCCGGTGCCCCTGGTGGCGAGATGAACTTCCTGGAGGTGTTCGAGGTAAGGACTCGGTTGGGCGAGAGGCGGTGTCGGCTGACGCGCATTCCCTTTTCAGAAACTGAAGCAGATGGGTCAGGGCGTGACGGTGCCGATCGAGATGCTGGACGGCGGACGAAGTGAACCAGGCCAAGGCCTAGCTGAAGACGGAGGCCGACGACAAGGGTCAAGTCTCGTTCCCCATCATCCAAGAAGTGTTCATGAATGTGTTCGGCTCGAAGCTCGGCCAGCCCGCCAAGTGATTTGCGATCGATGATGTGCCTCGGTGGTGACTGTGCGTGCAATGTCTGTCCGATGAGACTGTGTTCTGGGTGTCGGAAGATAACGGGTGACCGGGTCGAGTTTGAGACATGCGTTCCACATGTGTAAGCACGGTCAGGTCGGGTCAGGTCGCGCGATGGTGCCGTGATTCGGCGTTCGTCCTTGGGGAGCTTGTAGGGTCGATTGAACACTGACGTAGGCTAGCTCTAATAAATGAGCCACGCAATACTGACTGGTTTGGAATTTCACCTCGTCGCTTTCTTCCACTCACTAAAATTAGGGGATTGCATTCCAGCCATCTCACCAAGACTTCACTAGAACGACGCAGAGGTCAGCAATCACGTTTTCATATCACTTGCCGTATATGTACTGTGCGTCATTGATGTCAACGGTTACAGTATAATAACGGGATAAGAGGCCTTGTTTTTCTCAAAGAATTTCTTGTAGAATCAGAATTGCGCGTACACACACACAAAGACGCACATAAGTAAAAGAAATGACACATCATTACAAGAAAGCAGCGTGTCGCTTGTTCAAACAGTCGAAGTAGTGGAGTATTCAGCGAATATGGCCAACACTTGAACCAAGTATCAGATACCTACTTGCTAGCTCGAAGTGAAACCAACGGGATACGTGCAAAGGATATCACCAGCTCGAAGTCGGGGCGGCCGCGGTGGTGCAGCGGTTCGGGTACTCGTCTCTCCATACTGCTTGGGAGCGAGTGGCTAGGCTCGTCCCGGGTTCGATCCCTGGTAACAGAAGTCGGTTTGCGAGCCATAAACCCTCGCTGACCTTGCACGCCAGGCCGTGGGTGACTCACCTAGTACGGTCGAGGTGTCCCAAGTGGAGAGACACGCTGGTTAGGTGCTCGCATGGCTGGCATGATATCAAGTAAACATGGCTACCTCACCAAGGGAGACAGGCTAGCATTTCCTGGTAGCTAAGGCAGTCACCAAGGTTCCACTGTTTCTCTTACCGCAGCATTTCTGCAGGTTATGACAACACGGAAATACAACGATTTCCACGAATAGCATGTATCAAGCCCACCTCTACCCTCTGATAGGCGGACGCACAGTAAATTAGGATGCGACAGACCAAAGTTTCTAGGAGAAAAACCCCAGCTTGACCAAAGCACGTCTTGTGACTATACCTGCGGCTGAAGCATCAACCAGTGGAGTACTGATCTCCAGACAGCTAATGCTGGTTACATTGGACACCAGCAGTTATATAAGACCAGCGCCATGAATTGTTTTGGATTATAAGCAGTACACCTGCTACCACTTTGAATCAGCGATCCGGTATGGCTTGAGGCTGTATATTTCCCAAAAGCCGAGTCAGTGGATCAACCAATCCAATCCTAGGAATATCAGTGCGACTGGAATAATTTGGTCCAAACATGATGTATCGCAGAATGAGACTTACGTCAGAGTTAGAAACCGAGGCGCACACACACGGAATCTCAATCCCTGATGCCCTGAACCTTCAGCTGATCCAGGCGAGCGAGTCCGGCACTTAAACCACAAGTTTTTGCCTGTGTGCCTTCTAATTTGGCTTTATTCAAGTCTAATGGCCTAATTTAGTCGCTCAGTTTTTGCACCAGTTATTTATTTGCCACGATGTAGGATCTAAACAAACAATGCAGGAGTCTCCAATGTGGTCTCACTAAAGCAAAACATCTGCCCGGATATTTTGAGTTGGGACAACTGGATAGTCGGATAATTACTCCGATTTATCCTGGCTGATAGCTACCGCTTTATCGAGGGCACTATTAACTTGTTGTCTGAGTAGTCTCGCGAAAGAGCCATTTTTCACCCGTTCTATATATTGCTGGCGCTGTCGGATGGCCCAAAGCAATGCACAAGGTGGCACAATCGTCTTTTTCGTATTCTCTTTCCATTCGCGGCCTGTCACCACTTTGGTTTATCGTCGGAAAACCTTCTAATTACATCTCTGTCGGTGGGTATATTCTATTAAATTTTATCTTTATTTCCTTGCCATCGTCACGTCAATCCACCTGCCCCCCCCTACCCCCGTCGGGTCCTGCGCAACGATAGAAGCAAGCTCGTTTCCATGTATCGATCTGTCCCAGAATTCTTTGCTCGAACTCAAGGCTAATATACAAATCGATGTGTATACCTGGGCTTAGTCAGAAACGGTGGGAGGTAAGGCAGTTTATTGGAAACGGGCGACTACATAGCAACCGGCACAATTCACTATTCGCTCTTCTCTGTGAATCCAGTCTGCGAGAGCTTTGTTCGCCGAATGCTTGTCACGCAATCGGGATAAGCTGATAGAGAGGGGCACCCTTTGTGCGGGCCGAATATTGGTGACTGCTGAACCTATTTCGAGTTCACTCGGACCTGAATGAAATGATTAAGACCAAAGAAAAGATAATCTCTGCTCGATCGGTAAGGACTAACAGATGATGCCTTTTTGAGATTAGGACTGAAACAGGGATCATTGAATTCTGATCCGCACATAAAATGAGTTTCAGGATCCGAATATGGCCGACCCGGTGGTAAACCAGATGACCAATGGTCACCACAGTGCGAGAACGGCCAGAAAGAGTGGAAAGGAAAAGAGCCTAACGAGTGGAGAGGAGAGTAAGCAATGGTGCCCAGCTGCTGCTTTAGCAATCCTGCATGTTATACGGCACTACCTGATTGCTTTACCTGCCAGGATGACTGTATTGTGAAGGCAGTCGCACCTTAATGCATATGTAATGTAGGCACCTTTGTCGCACCTTCTTGACATATTCATGGATGAGGCATGTAAAGCGTGGACATGGATGCCACGTATATAGATGGTCACTTCACAGCCTTACCATCTATCCTTCAGTGCGTATGGCCGATTGCATTATTGACGTCCTCACCTGTCCTGCTCCCATATCCTATTCCACTTGTTCCTTTGTCTCGACACCTGGTCAAGCACACGCTTCTCATTCACATGAATAGCTGTCTCATCGACAATATCCCGTTCACTTTCCTGCGCACCCCTTTCAATTATCCCAGAAAAGCTGAGGCTTCCGTCCGTCACGCTTCCGTGTCCACATGCAACCTTGGTAACCTCAATTCCGACTTCTGTTGCTTGGACACGGCGCATCTTATTATCGTAGACTTTTTGAACATTCATGCCCAAAGAGGACTGTTTTCTCATTCGCATGTTTGCTGGATCTTTAATTCGTGGTTCTTATAGACCCCACGGAAAAGACCCATTTCGTGTCACCTGTCGTGCAAGCTCGACTCGACTGCAGCGGCGACGTGGGAGGAGTGAATCGATTCAAATACTACGACGCGTTAGTGACACCCGTCTAATTGGATCAGCTCTGGCAATTTTTCTTGCCCCTGTTTCAGGCCATTCTCGGCGGACAGTGGCCGACTGGTGCTGCCATTGCGATCGGGTCTGGTCACAGCTCCGTTAAAAACGACGAG
Source organism: Mesodorylaimus sp. YZB2_4 (assembly GCA_030248295.1). NCBI lineage: Eukaryota > Metazoa > Nematoda > Enoplea > Dorylaimida > Dorylaimidae > Mesodorylaimus > Mesodorylaimus sp. YZB2_4. Next base: position 480,469 of record JASANH010001212.1, on the reverse strand, counting down.
TCCTGTCTTGGAAGAGTGGTAAGATTCGCAGCACTCGTCACCCTTTTGTTCCATGACTCCCATCAGAACGTTTACCCACCGCGCCAAACAATGAGTACATTAGAATATGCAGGGAACTTCGATCGGAGAGAATAGCCAGCTGGCCTGCTGAGGTCTTTGTGCCTGCATGCTCTCTAGCTCCAGACGCGTTTGCACCCCCTGCTGTAAAACAGTATGCGTGCCTCAATAAGAAACTGTGACTCATTGGAAACTAACTCACACCTAGCAGCATTGCATGTGAAATATCGGGCGCGCCAAGCTGAATGCACTCCCCTGAATAACCGATAGGAAACTCTGCTGACTTGCAGGATAGAAAAGAAGCCAATAGAGCTAAGCAATCGATCTGGCAGCAGTGGGTATCAGTCGACCCGCAGCTCGAGTCGCATTCAAGCCATCTCTGATCGTCTGTATGGCAGTCGCAATCGATGCACCAATTGCAGTCGATGTTCGAACGACCACTCGCACTGGTCTCACCCAATTAAGTCAATGCCCAACGGTTACTGCGGATCAGCGCCCCCCACAGATGCATCGCTACCCGACATCGATGCCAGAGATGTTCGCCTTGTGCTATCGTCAAACTCTGATCGTGCATCAGACCTAAAACGCGGGGACACCAATACGAGCAGGCAAGGAAGGACCCCGTCGCCATCTAAACGCTTCACCACGACACCTTCACCGGGCACGACCATACTGATAAATATTGAACGGAAGGATAACACCATGAAGGAGATCAGAGAAAAGCTGGCCTGGAGAGGCGAAAAGCTGCGGCAGGAAATCGAGGAGAAACTGAAGCATGTTCAACTACGGCATGACAGAGGTAAGCACATGTCCAGTCACGAGGAGTGAAAAGGTATGCGGGAACCCATGCGATTACAGTATGCCCCTAGAACTGTTAGAGCAGCACTGCCCAGTCACAAATCACGTACAATAGCTGGCAGGTGGAGCTGTAAGCAAGGATTACATCAAACTGGAAGCTTATTGGGCTCCCTTGTCAGACCTCGGTCGCTCCTTACTCGCAGTCGCACCCGCGCTCGGAAAAGTTGGCACTGGGCCCTGCATGAACTTCCTCGTCTCGAATCTGTGCTCATCAAGGCGAAATCGAATCCAGTGGGATTGCTTTATGACCTACCTACTTTGATTCGTGCTCTCCGCCATCGCGTTTTCATCTTTAGGACACATCTGAGAGTCCTGTGGTGATTTGTTCCACGTACACAAAGAGTTCCTTCATGTACATAGCACACCAACATTTCAAGGTCGAGAGAGCATCACATTCCTCTCGTAGCCTGATCATCTGGAGCTGGCACACCTAAGCGGTCTTTCCCTCTTCGACGGCCTCGGCTTCGTAGATGCTTTCGTGTTTGGCCAGGATGCGCAACAGTGGGCGCAAGGACAACCACCATTGGCTTCTCGGCAGGCGATAGTCGAAGCTGACCTCGGCACGAAGATTCTGGACGGGGGTGAAGAGCATCTGACGTTGGACCACGCCCACCAGCACCACCGACTCGTCCAGTTTGGTGAACACAGTTCCATCCTTTTGTTTGTTCTCATTGGCTTGCTTGATCAGGAATTCGATGGCTCGCGCAGCCAGCTTTGTTGCTGAAAACGGGTTCCGAATCGACCACTACCGAGACACCCGCTGATCAAAGCTCACCATAGTTCCTGTCGAAGGGGGAAGGCGAGCCTCCTTCCTGAGCGTGGCTCAGGATGTTGCTTCGTGCCGTGAAGTAGTCCTTGCCTTCCTCCGCATACAGACGCCGTACAAAGTCAGTGGTGTAGTTCGGGTTGGCCCCTTCGCAGCAGGTCACCAGGTAGCGCTGCACGCCCTTCTTCAGCTTCTCGATGATCACTCGCACGTCGTCCTGCAACAACTAACTGCACAAATACCCAAAGAAAACGAGCTGTGGATGGCTTACCATCATGTCCTTGACCCCGAATTTCTCCTCGAAGACGTAGGCATTGTCTGCTCCTGTAGCCAATGCTGACAGGGTAGCCAAGTAGCCACAGTGTCCGCCCATGGTCTCGATCACGAACACTCGATTCTTGGTACCTGTGGCCGACTGCTTGATCGTATCGATTTGCCGACAGATCTCGTTCAAGGCCGTGTCAGTGCCCAGGGAGAACGAAGTGCCAGGGATGTTGTTGCTGATGGTGGCAGGGATGACCACGATCGGGATGCAGAAAGGGCGATAGCGGCGTCGATACACGCACATGAGCAAGGCCGATTCAAAAGCGTCGAAGCTGCCTACCATCACCAGCCCGTGGATCTTGTGCGCTTCCAATGACTTAGCCACTTGATCCAAGAAACGCTCAGGTGTTTGCCTCTTTGTTCCCAACTTTGATCCGCCCTGCGACACCCAACCGACCACATCCATCCATTTCATTTCCTGCAGTAAAATGCTAGTTATAAAAGAAAAATGACATTCGTATATGGTCGTATGACCTTAATTTGACCACGAATCAGTCCATCGAACGAGTCCTCGATCGCGAACACTCGGCAGTTGTGGTAGATGCCGGAACGTGCGAATGACCAGACAACGGCATTCATTCCGCAAGCGGGTGGCCCGATGTGCATGATGGCCAAGTTGAACGAGTTGCCCTTGCTCAGATTGTCCTTCTCCAACGGTGGCTGCATCCTGTACAGCAGCTTGTACATTTCCAGATTGCGTTGGAACGACCGACCGCGCAACTCGGCTGCTGCTTCGAAGTTTTTCTCTTTCATGGCTTTAACCACCTAAACAGGAGCAACTCACTACCAATAAGGGCAAACGACGTAACAGCACCTTACCTCCTTGGTTTTCTCGACGCATTGCATCAGCGGCTTACGAACCATCTGATTGCCGTCGAGAGCAACGACGCAAGGATCGCTGGCGTTGTTCATTTCCATCAAAGCCATGACGGCTTCGGCGCCCATGCGACATCCGAGAACGCGATCGAAAGCAGACGGTGATCCACCTCGTTGTACGTGGCCCAAGACGGTGATCCGAGTATCGAACTTGAGACGCTCGACGATCGTCTTGCGCACCATTTCGGACGAGATGGCATTTCCTTCTTTGTCAATTGCCCCCTCAGCCACGATGATGATGTTTTTCCTTTGGCCTGAATAAGACAGATCTTATTTCTGATCAGTGAAATGAACCTACTAACCTTGCTGCCTCGATCTTTCCATTTTCTGGCACATCAATTCGCGCCAGTCACCCGGCGATGGCCATTCGGGGATGAAGATCCAGTCAGCTTCGGTCGACAGGCCCGCCACCAAGGCTAGATAGCCGCAATGACGTCCCATCACTTCGATGACGAACGATCGCTGATGGCTGTGAGCAGTGGCCGTCACCGCGTCCACCGCTTCCACGATTCGATGCAATGCCGTATCGGCACCGATGGTCATGTCCGTACCACAAAAGTCGTTGTCGATCGATCCCACCAAACCGACGATGTTGATGTTCCCACAGTCGTCCAGACGCTCCTTGGGCACGCGGCTGGAACGGACGAGCTCCGATACCAGGTCGGACCATTCTTGTCGCAACAGGTTGGCCCCTGAAATGAAAGAATGACAGGCCGGACTGACAACACTCTGTTCCCATGTCTGTGGCTGCCCCTCTTACCAGTCAACGATCCATCACCACCGATGCACACCAAGTTGGTGATCCGATACTTGAGAAGGTTCTCCGTGGCTTTCAGTCGGCCATCTCGGGTGTAGAATGCCTTGCACCTGGCACTGCCGATGATGGTGCCGCCCTTTTGGATGATGTCAGACACGCTGTTCCACTTTGTGCTAATGAAGTTGGGACCACCGTCGACCATGCCTTGGTAACCCTCTCGGATAAAGTAGACCCGGCAACCCAAGTACAACCCCATCCGCACAACAGCTCGCAAGGCCGAGTTCATTCCTGCATTCCAGAATGCCATGCAAATCCCAACCACTTCCCCACCACAACAGCGTCTTACCTTGCGAATCGCCTCCACTCGTGAACACGGCCACCCTTTTTCCTCGATACAAGAATCGCTGCACTCCCGCCGAACGCAGCTGAGATTCGACGCTCAGGCTACTGGCTCCCTTTTCCATCGCGATCGGCGAAGTGACCGACGACATGCTCGACAGACTCATCTTCTCCGAATCGATTCACGGCCAGCAGTGGCCACACGACGCAATCACTTTCACACCCACGAGAACAGAATACTGGCCACTAGAGGGCACAGTCGTCTCAATACGAGAAATGTAAAGTTGGCGTGAACTCCTGTCGGTTGCATTGGGTACACATATTTACACTGCATACTGTTCATGGCTGTGTGACCCTAGTAGTGCAGGCCATTGCGTGTAAGAGTGCATTATTGATCTCCCTTTGCTAGGAGATGTCAACGATTCTGGTTGATGTTTCGGCCGCAGGTGTACAGCAGTCGCAAAGCCCCCTAGCTCCATTCGTAGTCTTCGTCGGTCGCATCCTCTCCTGCGGATGCCTCTCACCAGTCCTTATTCTCCATGCCCGATCAAAACCAAGACCCTGAAGCCGTAGCTGTTACAGGCATCTGCCACATTAGCTGGGAGAACTTGCTAGCCAACCTACTTTTTATACTCCAGGGTCTATTGAGGAGGAAAAGCCTTGTGGGTGGGCCCTCGAATCAGGGTCCCCTCACCCAGCTGGGTATGGTTACCCCAGGGGGAAAAGCCGACATCAGAGGGCGTGGCAACAGACACGCTCTCTTGCCCATCATGCATTTCAGATGGCCAGGCATGATGTGGTCCTTGCTGGCCCCCTAGTCCACGGTAAAAGGGCTATAACCTCCCTAGAGCGACCAGGCTGGGCTAAAAGGCAACATGACAGAGACAAACGTATGAAGTTGCCCCCCCCCCCCCCCGTTGGCTGAAAAGCCAGATGTACAGGCTGACAACCAATTCCAACTCTTCGTTGCAGCACTGCGTATTCTACGCGATCAAGAGAAGCAAACCATTTCCTCTCCTCAATCCATCGATCGTCCACTTCCCACGGCACCGCGTCCGCCTCGTGCCCTACCTGCTCAGCCCGCTGTTGGAAGCAAAGGTTTTGTCCGACGGTAGGCATGCTCCATCAAGCACATGCAATCCCTACATTTCACAGCCTATTTCAGCAGCCGCTACTCCAAACCAGGGGGTAGCCGTACTGATATGGAGAAGATGAAAAAGCAGTCCAGTGCATCAAGGGAATCAGAAAGCGAGCGGAGTGCTGCGAGCATTCTCAACACGCCTTCAACGAATGCAACCCCTTGCTCCACGTGTTGTCAAGACTCAAAGTCGCAATCGGTCAATCGATCCACCTTAGACGTGAATCTGGTCGATTCCGTAAGTTGTCTGCACTCAACCCTCAGCGCAAGGCGAACAGTCAGTCCACAATACCGATCACCCTTAGCCTCAATCAAGAGGAACATCTTTCTTCCCACAAAGCACATACGAGCATACAGAGCATTCATAGCTAACATCTCCACCTCACTGTGCCCATACCATCAACACATTACCCTTGTTTCAGGCTTTGGTAGAAAACGACATTATCAAGCCACTTGTCGATGCCATACTTCGTGAATCGGTCAATTCATTGTCCGTATTCCGAGCCAACGAAATCTTGGCTTTTGGCATTTCAGAAGCCAATTCGCTCTATGACGATGTTGAACAGTTCTTGTACAATGAAGTGATCCCGAGCGCAGTTCAAGTGGCCGCATTCACTTCGTCAAAAAATGACAAAAACTAGTTTCCTATTCTATGCTTTGCATAAAAGTCAAACTACTTATGCTTTCAATTATTATCCTAGAGGACATAAAAAAGTAAAAGCCCATAATCAAATACTGCCTCTCTAAACCTACGTTAAAGCGCTAAAACAGTTAATATCAAAACACAACATCCACCACAACATATAGACACGTTACGAGAATGCAATTAAGAACGTAAAAAGCAAATGCCACATTACCAGCAGATGAGGAATGTGCGCCACGGCCATGTCACACAAGCGAGATTGAATAGAACGTAGGCTAAGCGACGAAGAAAGGCGAAATAAGCCATGCACCTCCATTTGCCCATCACGCGCTGTCTGGATTCAAAACGCTCGTCACGGCTACGTGCACAATCTCGAACGCCTTTCGATACCCTTGCGGGGTAAAATGTAAATAATCGTACATATCTCGATGATCTATCGTCCCGTCGGCTCCTAAACCCAATGCGATATTGTACACTAGCAAGGATGCATAAATCAAAAAGTCCCTTACCTATGAAACCGGGATCGATGTCCAGAATACGACAGTTAGGGACATCAGCAAGAGCGTGCTGCAAACCGGCATTAACCTTAGCCAATAATTCCCGTTTTGGATTAGGTTTCTCCCCACGAGGTGGGATTTTCTACAAGAAAGAAAACAAAGCTGTGTGAGGTAAATCGAAAATCAAACGTACTCGCCGAATCTTACCGCGACAAAGAGCGCCGCTTGAGGCTGTTTTTTGACTATGTGATCAACGATAGCTCTAATACCGCCTAAGATTTGTTCCGGAGTTTGATCTCGATTGTTTGTGCCAATCAAAAGGACTATGACCTGAAAATAAAGTATTCTAGGAGGCACCTTTTCACTGAAAGTAAATTAACGTGGTCACTTTTGGCTTAATTACTTCTAATTCACCATTTTGTATTCTCCACAAAACGTTCGATGTTGTATCCCCTCGAATACCCAAGCAAAGACCGTGTAAAGGAGCAAAAAACTCCTTGTACACGTCCGACTGTTCGAGCAATGCAATGTGCGAATCACCAATAAATACCACTTCGGGCTCCTTCTCTTTCACTTCGGCCAAGAATCGTTCATGCTGCAAGGAAAAACATTGCCGACTACTGTACTGTGCATATGCTGCAGAGAACAGACAAATAGCTGGGGCGCATAAATATTGCCTCAGAGATCTTGGTGAAGATCATTTTTTATCATGGTTAAATGTTAACATCATCGGCAAGAGAGTGAAATCTCTTTCAACATGGAGACGCGTGCATGCAGCAGCCATCCAGTCCGCCGTGCGAGCAGGAACACCCCGCGCGCACTATCAAAACTAGTCAGAAACCGGGACGGGACTTACAATGCTCATCCATCGACCGTCACCATCGATATTGTCTTGAGGACGTGGTTGTGCAGCCGGATTATCACCCATCGCCTGGATCAGATCTAAAAGAGAACGCAAAAACCGATAAACAGCATAAAAACGTAAATAAGCAATCTTTCTTGATACTGCAACATTTCGTCTCAGAGATCTTGGTGAGGTAATCAATGGATTCATCAGCAAAATGAGTTCTGCATCACTGGCCAAACGTGAACGGTGAGTGAACATCTTGAACAAACAATAAACATACCTTTTGAATGGCCTTGTTGCAAATATGATCAACACGAGTGAAAAAAACGTCAAAGAACCACTTTTGCACCAAGGAAGCTCCAAAATACAGAACCACGAAAAATACACTGCGCGTTTTGCAAAGCGACCAATAGACAGCGCACATCTGTTGACTGCTTACGACAAATTGATCCGCTCATTCACTTCCATCCAGACGGCGCTCGTTGCAGACTGCTGATTGGCCGACCTCCTAGCTATGTAGCAGAGGTAGCTAGATGACTGCTTTTACTTGCTCGGGCCTGCCTTTTCCCGTTTCTAGTTTTTTCGTTGCATGCATGGTGTTAGGTAAAGGCGCATCGTCGATCGTGTCGCCCTCATCCGATGCGAGGGCTGCGCGGCTGAGAGAAGTCAGTCGTTAGGAGAGGAAGCGCTAGTTCCAACAGCTGGAGCAAATTGTATGAGCTTTCTCGTGGCCCAACTACAGGCGGCGTCGTGTGTTGCCTTTGCCCGGCCGCTTCGTCATCGACGTTTATATTTCTTTGCCTTTTGAAACCAGCCAAGGGCAGCGCTTGAGGAGCGTGCACGCACCCATTCGCCAACCGATCGACAGAGGGGTGGAGAGAAGAGAAGTTCGTTTGAGCTTTCCTTTTCTTCTCGATTGCGCGGGTGGCGTGTATGTGTGCAATGGCTGGGGGCGGGTATTGTTGGTCTGTTGTCGAAGAACTGTACTCGGCTAATTTTAGTTTCGTTCGCGCTTGATTTCCGGCGAGCCAGTGAAAAATACGTAATTGACTTCTCGGAAGTAGCTTTGTCGGGCAGAGTGTTCACATGGCTCTTGTACACGACCAAATGTTTGCTTAGCATGTAATGCGCGGTCATTGCTGACATATCACTCCACCAGTGTGGCCCGCGCAGCCTCAACCCAGCCAGAAAAGAATTATTTGCTCTCATTTTTTTGTTTATTCTTAGCGCGATAGTTGAAACATCCGATTTGCTTGGCCCTAGCTTCATATGCCGCTTAGACTAGCATAGCTGCGGTTAGTTTCTTTCTTTCTTTCTCGGCGGTGACCTGTTTGGAGGTATGGATCACATTTCGGAAGCTAATTAAACATAGGTTTTTGTTTTAGCTGCCTTTTTGTGAAAAAATTTTGGCTCGAGATTGAATCGATCGAATTTTAAGTAGCTTTAAGCGGATGCGTTTGCGGTATAGTTACTTAATGAAAGCCGGGACTAACTGACTCGAAATTACGTAGACCATGCACGGCCGAAGCGGCGATCGCGCCGGGGCCACCGACAATCGATACCCTGTTCCGGACGGTTTCAGACAATTACTCGAAGCATTGGCCAGGGAAGTACTACGCGGTCAGCCGGACGATATCTATGCTTTCTCGGCATTATTTTTTAAGGTTTTATTGGATATGCGAAGCGGTATGTGTTTGCATAGATTTTTGAATTTTATCTTCACCGATTCGCCATTTGCAATTTTACCCGGGTCCTGCTCGAAGCAGTGCTAAATTGAACGTGCTATTTACTTTGATAGTTGAGTGACACGTTTCTGGTGTCTGAGAGATGGCAGGCACCTTATTGATCCACCGACCTCCAATCCAACTGTGTTTGCCCACTTGCCAACTGCCTTGTCAAGCAATCCCTTTTTCGGACATGACGTGCAGCATGGCTTTTTAGAACTGAGCGGAGAGAATCCGATTCAGAGACCGGAATTATACGATAAATTCAAACGTCGATTGTTCACAGCGGTAAGTGACATCCCGTCGGGTTTCTTATTCCGCGAGAATGACGCTTTTCTTCTCGTTTTTCATCAGGCCGCCCAAGAGAACCTCGTTAGCCCCTCTTTGTTATCAGCATTTTCTGCCACGCATGTTGCTGGAAAGGTAAGAAAATCTAAACTTATTTTTGTGGTACCTTGCTGCGAATTGTTTTCTTTTTCAGGCAATTAGTCAATCTGGCAAGGAGGCGGGTGGCAGCGGAGAGCACATGAATATCGATTTGACGGACCCTGACTTGAACAAGGCAGCGCTCAAGATTCAAGCTACGTATCGTGGATTCACTGCTCGCCACCAAGTCGACAAGAATGGTCATCACCAACAAGACAAAGCTGATGGAGGTAGTCGACGAAGTGGAGGCGGCGATGACCAGAGTCGAGCGGCAACGAAAATACAGGCAAATATTCGAGGTTATTTGACTCGAAAACATTACAAAGCCGGTACATTAAAACCTGCACCGCGGGGGCCAAAAAAGAATATAAATGCACCTAAACGGCCTACAACGTTGGAAGACAAAGCTGCGTCCAAAATTCAAGCTGGTATCAGGTAAGGAAGAATGTTACGGTTTGAGGATTTTCATCAATCTTAAATCGGTTTCAGGGGATATTTAACTCGGAAGGAGCTCGAAACTCGTGGTATCCCAGTCAAGTCTCCGACGTCTCACACGTCGCGATCTCCGGTTTCTGGTGGCAGCCGCACGCCGACTTCGCCCAGCGTTAATCCCGACACTGCTGCAGCAAAAATTCAAGCTGGTGTCAGGTTAGTTTTATCTGCTCCTCTGGGGTGCGTAGTCGTTTGCCCGAATTCCTGCTTAAATTGAGATGGTCAGTGTTGCTTGCACGTTTGTCAATTGCACTGTGTCTGCGCGCCTAGTGGAAGTCATAGTAGCGCGCAAACGGGTTCTCTTTGGTGTGCTTATTCTTGGAGGGGGGTTGATAAGATGATCTACAGTATTAGACTTCTGGGCTCTTGACAGATGCGTGCCCTTTTCGCGATGGCTTCATCGCTTAATCGTTTGAACTTTCTGCTGATCGTCAAAACATTGCAATGCGATCTTCCTTCCTGCTATTCCCTGGAGGTTTTCTTTGGGAATGGGCTGGACGGGCGTAGTGAGCCGAGCCGAGCTGAGTTGGTCTTGCGGTGTTTGGTGCCAGGTTGGTTTTATGCATAGCAAGTATATGATGGGATTGGCATTTTAGCATGAGAGCATAATTGAATTCTAAATGTAATGGTTGGAGAAGTATGAGTGTAATTCCCATGACATTGTACAGCTCCTAGTTTTTCAGAGGCTATTTAACGAGGAAACAATTAGCAGCCAGGGGCGTTCCCGTTCACTCGCCTACTCATCACTCGCGTCCGAAAAGTGCGCAAATGCCAGAAGAGCATGATTCGAATGCTGATATGGCTGCGGCTAAGATTCAGGCTAATGTCCGGTAAGAAAGAGCGTTTGTCCGCGGAATATGGAATGGGCAAAGCATTGTTTTGTTTTAGTGGTTACTTAACCCGAAAGCACTTAGAAAACGAAGGTTTGCGAAAGTCCCCTGCGAGAAATGCAAATACGGACACAAGACGAGTGACAATCGCGAATGTGGATGATGCTGCAACGAAAATACAAGCCGGAATAAGGTAAGCTAGGCTCAGACTTGAGAATTATCCGACGAAGTTAGGGAGCAGTTCATCATTCTTACACGATGCGGGGTTCTCGACTTCTTCTTGGCAAAGTTTCGCCCCTGGGTTGCTGCCTGTGACAACTGCCGACGTCCCGGGGAGGCGGGCCGTTGCCGAGCTGGCTGGATTAGCGGCGTGCAATTTTCTTGTTTCGTTCTTTCTTGATGGACTCGTTCGGCTGGGAATATGATAGGGGCTGGCATGTTTAAGTAATTCTGCACCTGCTTAGAGGAAGAGGGGACGTTTAACGCAAGTTTTGATCCTGAATATGGATAGCTGTGCTCTTATTCTATTTAGGGGCTACTTGACGAGGAAGCACTTAGAAAAGCAAGGTATACATATGCGTAGCGGTGGGGTGTCGCCCTCATCGTCCACGTCACCTATCGGAGCCGGTGGTGTGCCCGGGCAACAGAATCACGTCGGTGATGACGGCATTGGATCGCCAGGCGATGCGGAGGAAGCAGCAGCAACGAAAATTCAAGCGGCGTTCAGAGGTCATATGGTCAGGCAAAACAAGCACGACAGATCGGGCCGCAATGCTGAGGGGGGTGAGTCATAGTAACGAAAGTGTTTGTGAGTTGACAAAGGTATTCAGAATATATGGTAATCATAGTTGAACTAGGATATAGCGAGTGGTTTTCTTTTTCTTCGTTGTGATGCTTTGGTTTGCTGCCACCAGTTGCTGTAAGCTTTGATTTTCTTTGCTTTTTCGAGTTTGCAGGGGTTCTGTGTTCATCTGGTTTTCTTTGTTCGTGAGCGCAATGATTACTGCGACTCAGCTCAAGCATTATGATTGGGTCAGCTTTCCGTTTGCTGCTTTAATGGGAACTTACCTAGTCGGGCATTCATAGAATTTAGATGCGATACGTGGCAGGTGTCGTTGGATTGTGTCCAGTTGTGTTCACGTGTTGGACTAATCGAGTTTGCTTACTCAGAGTATAAATACCCGACCTTGACCATTCTCTTAAGGCGCCCTGCTGAAGAGTAAATCTCAAAGTCAAATCAATCATGCAGTAGTTATGTACTTATAAGGCTCAGGATTGAGATACATTCGAAATGGAACACGAGTAGAATCTGACGATTTGGAAAGCTCATAAGCGAAGGCACAAATCAAAAATTAACTTAACGTTTCTTATGTCTACGAAACTGACACCATTTAGGCGCACCATTTTCCGAATGCCCCCGTTCGCCGCTCGCATACTCGTAGGGATGGCTTTGGTCGTACGGCCCAATATGACTCTCCATGGTTGCGGGATAAGGACGAGCTGGGATCAGCGGCTGTGGCGGCAATGGGAATGATGGCAGCAACGACCCCTGCGGGAACGATGTAGGATTTGGGGGGAAATTGAAGAAATACGGAGATTGAGATTCGTGGGAGCCGATCGAAGGGTTGGTTCGGAAATCGAATGTGGCAGTACTCGGTGGTGGAAGTAAGAATGGACGAGGCGGCGTACCAGCTTGAGCAAAGTACGGATTGACCGGAATGTGTTGATTGAACTGATTCGGCGAGGCCATCGTAAATGGACAGGGCAACGAGTGCTGAACCCAAGGTGACATCGGAATCGGTATGTTGGGGAAGACGGGAACACGCCTCGATTCTGATGCCATTGCCATTCTGAATTTACGCTCTTGTTCCGTATTTTCGCGTGGTTTCAGCGACAGTGATCGCCCAAATAACTTGACGTTTCGAAATAGTTTCATGACGTATGGAATCGATTCTTCATCTTCGAATAATACGAAAGCATAAGGATGCTTTTCAGGCCGTGCAACCTTTTCTACAGGGCCAGCCTAAAAGAGATTTTAGTGAGTTCCTTGATGCACATGTGACCGGTTTCGCAGGCACCCCAAGTCCTATCCTACTGTACATCATGGTCAACATCGCTGACTTCATCTGTGGGAAGGGGGTCAGATCGTCTTCCCAAAACAGGGGAATCTAAGTGAAACATAAGGGTCTAAAAAATGTCCAGGGTGCCCCTTGCCAAATATTTTTTACTTTTAGGGCGGTCTGCACTACCTTGGATACCCATTCAGCGATGTTGATTTGACTGGCGCAAGTTTGCCATGCAGGCGAAAGAGAGAATGGCCGACCGAAGTCGGCGGGACAAAAACTGCGACTAGAGCAAAGCAAGTCTTGCGGCTGAAACATCAACCCGAGGGGTTAACGTCTCGATTACTCTCCCACTCGCCATGGCCTACCAGGCACGAGGGTTACACTGGCCTAGGTGATTGTGACCGCCATCTCGGCCATCATAGATAAGCCCCAAATTCAGGGCAGACACTCACTATGGTGAAGATTTTGGACGTCAGTTGGGAAAGTGACCTCTCTTAAATGACCCAATTGTTTCATTACCTGAATCATCAATTCCTGAAGCAGATCCTCGGTCACCCTTTCATCGAGATTACCAACGTACAAAGTCCGTTCCAATTCTTCCACAGATGCATTCCTCTTTTTCGCCACTGACATCTTCGGTTACAAAATGATATCCAATTCACTGACGCAATTCAATCAGCGATTCCCTATAAAAAAGCTGATTCCTTACGTGGATTGACCAAATGATCAAATAAACGCCAGTAACGCATTCATCGGTCATAACCATATCATCATCAAAACCAAAGTTTACTGTCCTTCGAGAACCTATCAGCACTTGCCAGCCACAACGTCCAGCAGATCAAACCAAAGCTAACCTTATGAATCATTTCTTATCACACATCCATCGAAGTCGATTCATTCACACCGACACTGAATGAAGTGCTCGGGCCATCATTTCCATCTGTTGCCGAATCTTCTCCCAATCGAGCATCTTCGTTCTCGAACTCGCCTGAAAACAACATTAATTTTTGTGAGTTGGGTTTAAATTTCCTCATGGAAATTCGAACCCTGTGCGGCGAACAACTCTCACGGCAGGTCCCTCCGCTAGGGGCATCTGTGCCAGCATCAGCGTCCCCATGATAGCTAGGGAGGAGAAGGAATAGCCGAGCCGAGAAAGGAGGCTCCTTCCCGACTGGTCTTCAAGGGCCAGTTTCCTGACTCGTTCAGCGTGCCCCATTTGCTCGTACTGGATGAGTCGCCCAGAGCCAGATGCGGCCAGCGACGGATGGCAAATCGCCGTCAAAGACCGGCCCCCATTCTAAGAACGGGCTTCCTAAACTGCCACTCCTCCTGGTCGGGGGTTTAACCAGCTGAGCCTCCGATAGGAAATCGGACTTACCTCCTCCGACAAGTTGAGTGGGGATCTCCAGAAGCAAATTGTTGGGAATACAAAATGGATTCAAAGAGCAGAGGGCGTCGGCTGAAAAATCCAATGGGTTTGCACCATCGGCTGAAAAAATCAAGTATTTTATCAAGGATGATAAATAAGAATGTAAGAACTTACTTGTGCGCTGAGCGGTCAATGCTTGTCGACGATAAGCTGACAAAATATTTCCAAAATAATCTCTCATGTCGCTCATGTTACTGATATTGCGTACGCAATTGGCCAAATCGCAGATCAAATATTGTACGATTCGTTTCTCTGAAAATTCTTAAAGTATATATGAAGACTACCCATTGCTCACTATATGTCGCCCACGATTGCTTTTGGGGAACGAGCAGCCTGCAGTGTCGATACTCAATGCTTATTCATGTGATGAGACCAACTCTTTAAGTGCACTGTAACTGTAGTGAGAAATACAGTATAGGTCAACGAAAAATTAAATTGAAAAGTGGCGGGAAACTTTCATAAAATGACACGTACAATTGACATGGTTCCCAAGCACCTTGCAAGACCAGAATTTGAGGAGCTTTTGATGAGTTTAAGGAGGGAGTTTGGCAAGTTTTGAGGAGGTTTTTACGCTGACAAATGACTTTGCTATACTTCACAAACTGACTCATACAGTATATTTTCTCACTGACAGCCATACCCTCATCCCCAACCGTTCCATCATTATGCTCAAGAAAACAAAGGCGAGCACCAGTATGCATCAAACTCACGATCAGCAGGGATGGGTTGGGATCAAGATTTTTTGTATTTTTCTGTGTTTTGCCAATGAGCTTATTTTCTTCACTAAAGCACACTTTTTAGTCATCCAGGTGTCTTATCTTTTTCTTAGGCCGATTTTCAATCAATATGTATACAGTAAGCTTAATTGATGAGTACATTTGCAGTTTCTATACATGTCCAGCATGGTGGGCCTAGGCTAACAAAATCAGTGCCGCTATTGTTATCGATTTTAGCTGATGTTACCATGGCCTATTTATCGGTACTGCTGTCAGCCTCTGAACTTATCATCTCATCGAACGATAATGAACGATAATGAGCCAATATCTTCTGCTTCCTCTAGCGAGATATGATATGATGGACCAGAGTGTACCTAGCGTGCTTATGCATATACTTATATACAGTCGATCTCGGATAATTGCAGCCGCTCCAGACGCCAGAAAGACTTACAATTAGACAAAGTTGCAATTATGCAAAGTTCAGAAACATTTTTTGAAAAAAGTTGCAATTATGCGAAGTTTTTTGATAAGCATAGCAGAAATTTCTATTGACACTTTTAGAAATTTTTCTGAAAAATTTTAGCGAAACGTATCATTCCTAATTTCATCGGCTGATTAATGAACCAAATAAGAATTCTCGCTCAGCGCACCTACTGCAATAATAGTCAGCCATTCTGCTAAACAATGGAATTACAAAGTTCTTTTTAATCGCTTTCGATTTCAAAGACAGCGCTTTGCCATAAGAAAAACATTGCAGAGCTATTGGACTCCTGACTGGTTTATTTGTAATGATACTATCTGCTTTCAGTGCTTTTGGGGGGGGGGGGGGGCCGGGGGTTGTTTCGGCCGCGTGCTGGTTTCCGTTTGATCCCTGGGCAAAGGCTGGTATAAGGCCGGCTGAAGCCTTATATACCTCAAGCTTAAGTCTTATACCAGACTAAGCCTAAGCCTGGTGTCATATGCCAGCCTAAGCTTTAGCCTAAGCCTAGTACCAGCCTAAGCTAATCGAGCCAGCTAACCTACTGTATGTTGGGGACCAAACAGCAAAAGTAGCTTGCTTTCTAGTGCCAGGCCATCAGTACCTCGTGCGGTCACATTTCCAGCAATCACACTTTTTGATTTTTGAGGAGATTCAAGAAATTTCTTGTAATTTGAGTAGGTTTTGAGGATTTTGAGGAGCACCTTGAAATATGAGGAGTGTTTTGAGGTTTCTGAGGGTGCTGATTACCTCTCCCAGACCTGGCCCATACATACTTGCGTTCTTCATCTTAGCCAAACACGTATCAACGCTCAGCCTGTGATAAAGCTGCTCTGGAGTGTTAGCGTTCTGTACGTGCTGTATTAGAGAGATCGTGAGTAGTCTTGCCGTGCATTACGATATAATTCGTGATCTCAATCGAATATGGCTCATCGGGGTATGTGCACATGCGGTGAGTTTGGTCCCAGGATGAATCCTCACTGACCTGAAGCCGAGAACCCGAGCCCGTAGACAAGTGGTTAGACTAGTTGTCCTTAGAACCCATCCTCTGAACAAGCAGTCACATTCGTCTCACCGTCCACTGTCAGAGGGATCGTGTCCTTTCCATCGATTGCATTGCTCAAATACGCGTAGATTCGTCCAAAATGCAATACAGTATTCCGAGAAGGAATTCCGCGTTCACCAAGTTTCTGTTCTTCTTCCCAAAACTTGTCTTGCAGCATCTTTTTGACAGCTGGAACTGAAAAGTCTCGCCGATCTGACATTAAGAAATTGGCAATATCTCCCCACTCCTGAAAATTATATTCTTGGGCTCTGAAACTTTTCCAGCTGCACCTGCTTACCTTTAGAGTCGCATCTGGATTACTGAAAGTAGGTTTATATTTGCTTAAATACTGTAAAATTTCGATCGCCGAACGTGTTTTTACAGCAGTTTTCAAACGATCGATATCCTGAGGGCCGTACCTGATGAAAAAAGTATAATTGTTCTCTAGTCTGACTAGAAAATCAAGCATACTTACACCTTGATTGCATCCAACAAACGGTGCCTTTCGTCACTGCTCCAAGTAATATCTTCTGGTGAATTGTCAACCACGAGTTCTGATGACGAGAAGGGGACACCTGCCCCCTGCACTTCTGCGACATGATCATGGACGTTGTCGATCAGAGAGGATCCCACAGTTTCATTGGAGGGCATGCCATTAATTCTGGAAGGCGGTCCGACATTGTCGTGCGCTGGAGCTGCGCGTTTTCGAGCAGGCCTTGCGGACTTTGATATTGTATCTGGACGGCCAATCGCCTTTTTTGTAACCACTGGTCTTTGCAGCGATTTCGTACCGCTGGCAGGCTGATCATGACAGGATGTAAGGTCCGATGATACTGCTGTCGATGCGTGCACTGGAATTGACTCTATGGACTCACATACCGCATTTGGACGAAGGACGGGATTTCTTGTAACGCGACAACTAGCCGGGTCTACGGTTGGTCTTCTCATTGGTTTTGCGGCGGTGGCAGGCTGCGATTCCGATGATATTGCAGTCGATGATAGATGTTCTCGAACTGGCCCTCCAGATTCACAGACCGCATTTGGAAGAATGGCGGGATTTTTTGTAATGCGACGACTAGCCACTTCTAAGGTCGGTCGGCTAATCGGTTTTGCGGCGACGACAGATCGCGATGCTGACGATACTGCAGTCGATGATGCGTGTCCTCTAACACGTGCTACACGTGCTTCGGACTCACATGCCGCATTTGGACGAACGATGGGCTGTCTCGTAATGCGACGATCAGCTGGTTCCACAGTCGGTCGTTTCATTGGTTTCGTGGCAGTGATATGTCGTTCCTGCGTAACAGGTTGCGATGTCGATGACGTCTGTTCTCGAAAAGACTCGGATGCTAAATCTGGACGAACGATCGGTTTTCTCGCACTGCGACGAGGAGCCTGTTCTGCAAATGCCTTTTTCGTTGGCTTAATCGTGGCGACAGGCTGCGATATGGCCGATGCCACCGCTATCGATGATTGTGTTCCGGTCGGTCTTCCAACAGAATTTGATGACTCGGCTGTGTGACCAGTTGGCTTTTCGGGAAGAGGACGAACAATGGATTTTAGCGCTGGTCTTTTCGTAATGGAAGTTGTGCTTATAGCTGGCGACGGCTGAACAGGCGGTGACGCAAAAGAGGTCGATGCGGTCAACGTATCAGCATTTGGTTGCGTGGTCCTCTTGACGACGGCATCGATAATTTCATCAATACGGCGTTGAGGATTAACTTCGGGTGGTGTCTCATCGTCCGTTGATTCTAAATTCAATTCATTCCAAACCATTTTGACAAGATAACAGATTACAAACACTTGTTCGCGCGTAGAAACCACAAGATAGCCATCGATCGAATTTCGGCTTGACTCCCGCTGTTTAGCAGACATTGTTGCCAATGCGCGGTAAATTTAAAAATTGAAACGTCGGCTTTTACAGCTGCAACGCAATGAAGGCAAATAATCTCTCTCTAAGGTTGGCATGAAGACATCAGTATGAGCGATGAAAGCCGCCATATAAGGCAAGCATATACTTCTAAACTTCGTGATTTGGTAACACACTTTAGTTTATCTTCCCAGATGCCAGATGGGCTACAGGCGGGACCTGGCGGGCGGACTAGTGAGTGTAATCACTCAGCGAATGTGAAAACAAATGTCTCAAGTCAAAATTCAGAGTAAATTTATTTTCGTATTCAGTTTTTTGGAAGCATTGTTTCAATTCTATTTTTTAAATCGCGGTATTTTTTTTGTTGTAAGCAGATCTTGTCCTGCGAAAAATGTGCGGGGTGGCTGGCCGGATACGGACAAATACGGATCCTGAAAAAAAGTTTGCTTATTGCCAGCTGTGAGGACGGTTTAAATAGCTCAGTAATTTTGATTTCATTTCACTCAAGTCAGCTATGGCTTCCGCAGAAGGGGATACGAAGAAGATAGAAACGAAAGATAAGAAGCTTTCGGCTCAGGAAATCGTAGATGGATTCCGTAAATTGCGAGAAGAACAACGGCAGGTTGCGACAAAAATTACCGAATTGGAAATGGATAGAAGTGAGAATAAGTATGTTTAGCAAATGTAATTTTCTGTGGATCCTACTAATGAGATGTGTGTTTGTTGTCGGTATCGATACAGTCGAGGTAATTTCCTCTTTCACCTCTGTCTGACAAAATTTTTGTGGCTCGCGAAAGTATAGACAAGTGCCTTTAGTGCGGCTACAGTTTGGCCTGCCGTCTCAGCCGTATGCATGCGTTACTTTGAGGGGAGATAATATCGGCTGGGTCTTCGACCATTGTCAGAAAATTCATATGACTAGCCACCTATATGCGCAGTATGTATTCCTCTTGCATGTCTGTTTAGGTTCGAGTGCGTGCGCATTCCTGTGATGTTTAGTGATGCGGTCAACCATGAGCATGCTAGCTTGTGATGCACTTCTACGGGTGGTATTGCCTACTTCTCTCTAGTCAGTCACACAAAATATTTGAAATGTTTCAGGCTCGTCATAGAAACATTAGAAGGTTTGGACGCAGATCGAAAGTGCTTCCGTTTGATCGGCGGTGTTCTCGTGGAACGGACAGTGAAGGAAGTGTTACCTGCTATGGCCAAGCACCTAGAACAGGTACAGTATAGTTAATATTTTCGCTCTGTCCTGACTAGAAATTCTATTTTAGCTAGGAAAAGTTATCGATTCGCTTCAAGAGCAATTAGTCAACAAGGGAAAAGAAATAAACGAGTACCGCGATAAGTATAATATTCGAATTCAAGGCGAAGATCTGCCGGGCATGGCAAAATCGGCGGGGCAACCAACGGGCGAAACCCAAGGCCAATCATCGTCTGCCGTCGCTAGCTAGAAAGTGCTTTATTGACTCGGTATCAATGTATTGTGGTTCTCGTAATAAACGTGAAGCAAATTGCTATACTCTTTTTTGCTGCTCGGCACGGCATGCCGCGCTAAATAGTGTTTATAAAAGTTGATTCCAATTTAATGTTATTTTATTGGGTTTTTCAGGTACTAAAATGGTATTTGGTGCTCTGTGTCGCTTCTTGTGCGGCGGTTCGCCCACTCGCCCGCCCTACGTTGACATGTCGTCGCGACTGGTCGCCTGGCGTTTGGCTAATGTTCCTATGGCCTTGTTCTTCGGTGTGGCGACCGCCGCGCAGGTACACGTGTAGATTAATCGTGTTCACAGTTTTCACTGTTCTGCTTTAGTCGAACGATTACGACTGGTGGTTGTGGGGGCCGATTTACCTGATCCCGACCTTGCTGTGTAGCTCGATCGTTCTGTGTCCGAAGTCTGTTGGTAAGTCGAACTTATTCTACGAGCGTTCCTGTCAGCAGCAGGCTGCGCTTTTCAGATCACACGTTATGGCGTATGTTGTGCGCCACGATGATTGTGTGGGGCATGTTGTATCTGCTGTATTTGTTTTGGATCGTTCGAGAGCTGTCCGCGTTCGGATATTTGCAAAATCCGCTGGAGTTCAACGAAGGAAGGTAGTGGTTGTCATCGTAGGTTCTATTATAAACTGCATGTACTTGGGTTTAGGGAATGCGCTGGCATCGCTATTGCAGTGCTTTGGTCGGTGCTATGCAGACTGACGGCGAAGAACAAGTAAGCATGAATTAGCTTGGCAGGGACGAATAGCATGGGGGGACTGTACACTATCCTGTTTTATGCACAGTCGAGGGTATGAGGGCACAGAAATCATGTTATGCCGTGGTGGAAGTCGACCGACCTTCCTTGCAAACGCAGGACTCAAGAGTGCAAACAAGTGTGGAAAATGTTTTCTGGAGCGTGTATCAAGAAAGGCCACTTTTTACCATAGTATCACAGCTTTTCGCCTATTGCATTTTAGATACGTGTAAAATCGGTGCATAAACTTTAAGTGGCCGCTTCACGTTTGTGCATTGATTTTGCAGAGGTACACAGCAGAAGGGTACAAATATCATTATTTTTAAAGCCAGGAATTGATCAAGCGCCAAACTCCACTTTGCGTCTATTTTGTTGCATCTGACCTCAGTGTGTATGTGTTAGCCCATGGGATTTCAGCTAGTCAGTGTATGTATTTAGACTCCCTGAATAGTTCCATCAGAGATGGTGTGTTCAACCACTGCCCGGAGTTTTTGTAACCTTTTGGGGCCCCGACTCCGTTTGCCAATTTTTGATCACGACATGCATCAGGCTCCAGGTTTTGAAATTTATGCCATCTGCGGTAGCCTTGCGACTAGCATAGAATTATGTAGACACAGCACACTGAGGCCTGATTTGACAAAGCCGATGCAAAGTGGAGCGGTTGTATCGATTCCTGCAAAGTTAAAATTGTCATTTGTGCCTGCCTATTCTGCTCCTTGCGAAGTGGCATCGATACCGCTTAAAGGTTGCATGTTACTGTAGATGGACAGTGGCGGTTTTAGTTGTGGCTATGCTGTATTGCAAATTTCATACAGAACCTTGACCCCGAAAAGTTCGACCACGACCTTTGCCCTACAATCAGACGTTCCAGGTGGCCGTTTGAAATCCTTGGCTCGCTCTAGAACAGACATCTTGTGCCACAGTTTATTGCCACCACACGATCAGTCTCTCAATTCGGGGAGCAGCCGCATGTGTCGCCCGTCAAAGGTGTTCTGACGGACCCGAGCCCAAGGTGCATACAAGGCAGTTTAGATAAGGAACTCAAGACCAGTCTTCAGCTGATGCCTGCTAACCAAACCAGTCACTCGACTTCGATCTCCCACTTGGCCTCGTGCCGGTCCTGACTTAGGAGAGGTGGTCATGTTCCCTGAACCAGTGCACTGATTGGTGCGGAGAGCATAGTCCATGTCTATTGCGCGTGAAACCAGTATGCAAATATCGATTTCCTTTTTAGGGGCGGCCTCTTGTTTCAGGTACGGTTGCTGATTCTGATCATCATTGCCGTCTCCTGTCTGCCCATATTTGCATGGTCGCTGTGCTTCTACGCACCTGGACAACTCGCTTTGCCTTACTGCAAACGCTTGGTCGTGACTGGCGATCGGGATCTGTGATATGCTGTTGTGCTAATTAAGAATGGTAGCTACTCTGTTTTTCAGGCCTCTAGGGCATTATTTACACTTTTTATGAATCATGGATATATTTTCTTAGTTTTTGGCGTATTGGGTGGAGGGATGTTTGCTTTTTCAGGGTGCCTCATCTAGATGTGATTAATTATTGTGCACTTATCCTATGCATATGAATAGTGAGTCATGACTTGTGTTTATTGAGTCGCGAAGAAAGCCTTTTATTGGCTAATTTTTATGTCAGCTAGATCGATAGAACCATGGATACGTTTAGTCTGCTGGTAGTACAGGGCGAGGGTGACTCACGAAAAGAACCCTGAAACGTAAGTTTACCATCATTGCTGTGCGCAAGACGCGTTTAAACGACCTTTTCGTCGAGTTTTCATTTTCAAAAATTTCTCTGTGCATTTGGTTCTTGGGTTTTTCTTTTCTGTTTTGGAACGAAAAGTGATAAATTCGACGAACGTTTAGAATGCCATCGCATTCGTTTTTGACCGAGCTATCGGAAGAGGATGCTAAAAACGCTTTGATCGGTAAGTGAATTTGGAAAAAGCTAACCAGGAGTATACATATCCTACGTAAATGAGTTTAGAATTGTGTCGTTCGCCGACTTCGGCTCAAAATTTGGAACGGATTGTTAGGTGTTTATTACAATTTTGGGATCCCGCTAGATGTGCTTTGGTGATCGACAAAGGTTTGTAGGTTTTTGGAATTTTGTTTTCTGCCGTTTTGATCATGCCATGTGCTGGATGATATAGATTTCCTTCCGGAGATATTTTCGAATCTGAAGTACGGACCCGATTCCAACACCATCGATAATGTTGATATCAGCAGTTTGTCGATATTAGATATCAAGGTAAGCCGGGTATAGAATAAAACCTCATCGCCTCTCGTCCAACCGATGTCTCTATTTCCAGGTTTTCCTCCATTTATGTTTGCATTGCGCCTATGTTCGGAACGAACGGACGAAAGAAAAAGCTGCGACGAATGTGCGAAAGTTTCCAGCATCGAACGCTTCAGATCAGTTGACAACAGAATGGCAGCGAAGTTGGTGGCGCGCGGCTTGGGCTCTATGCCACGGAAGCGGAAAGTAGGTTCTACCATTTTTTATTGTAATGCCCAGCCGACAAATAATCACTTATTTAGGCAAGAAGATCGTATTCGTCTGCAGGATGGATTGGAATGTTTGCGTCTAAAGAGCAGAGATTTGCCGGAACTACCTCTTCTGATCAGTGTGGCGGCAATGTTGGAAAGCGAGGTATGGCATTGTGTTATACACATTGTGTCGTGTATTGCGTATATGCATGATCATGGATAAGCACTGTCTTTTTTTACAGGTCCCGGATATTAGCCGATACAGTGGCTCTGACGCAAAGGCGATCGCCGCATCGGATTATGGAAAGCTGTACTGGAATATGATTGACCAAATTTTGGAAAGGTACCAAATGGCACCTTCGTCATGCCCCGCGCTTTATATGGAAGCTCTTGTTTCAGAGATCGAGTTGTACAGCCGAAGGCAGATGCTTTGTTCTATGCTGGTTTGCCCCCATTACCACGTTCTCGACGGGACCATTATCGAGCATTGGCCAAATATTATCACGCTCTCAATGCTTTGATTCATGGCAACGAGGACGAAGGCATCAGAATCTTGGAACAATTAGAGACTCCTCAAGCGTTTTATGCGTTAGCGCAGGTAGGATAAATAAAATATTTTAGTTTCTGGTTTGATTGTGTCGCTTTTCAGCTTTACAAGTCGTCGGCAGAAAAAGTTGTGGGCAGACCAGGCGACCAAGGCGTAGAAATAAGAAAAAGGACACTATTGATCAAAGCGAGAGACGCATTGCAGTCTACGATGGAGAAGCTGTCTGTGCAAGCCGGAAACTTGGTACGCGTTACGAGCAAGCCGGAAACTTGGTATGCGTTAAATTCTGCGTTGTCACACGAATTTGGTCCTTTAAGGCTTTGAACGATGTGGATATCGCGAAATCACTTGACGAAATCAATTCATTGTTGACAACGGCTTCTGTAACTCCGAGCTCGGCGCCTGCTGCGTCTGCCCTTGACATTAGCAATGTCAGTTCCATCACCCCGATTAGTTTCGCAACTCCCTTGTCGCGGTTTACGACAAACCGTTCAATTTCGGTAAGAGATGCTTTGTTGTCTGTAAAATCTTGGTGCTAATTTTTGCTTATTTTATTAGGGTGCAAATAATACGTCCGCTTCAGCTTCTTTATTGATGGAGCTTGGTCAGTCGGTGGATTTCGCTTTACGCGCTTTGACGCAATCGCAAGAAACGTTGGTTCGGGGAATCATGGACCAGAACCGCGCATTGACAAATACATGCGACGGCATGCTTTTACAGCTGAAAGAATTGACATTGACGAATAAGGTGTTGGTCGACGAGGTGAAAGTGATGCGGGTAAGAGTGTAATATCCCTTATTGTGGCGTTCCGCAAAACGCGGCTCTCTTTAGCGCGAAAATTCGGAATACCGTTCAGCGCTGATGAACGCGGACTCGGTTCGTGGTCGCTCGCAATTTGCGGATGAATCGTATCATTCTCAATCGACAGGGGCGTCTCTTCCGGTGTATTATCAGTACCAACAGCCGCAGCAGCCGTTTCAACAATTTTCGCAACCGCCGCTCCAACAACTTCAGCAGCACTGTCAGCAGTACTTGCCAGTGCAGCCGTCAATGCCACAACAACCTCTGCTGTCGTCGACCCCGCAAGCACCGAAGGAGGCGCAACAGCTATCAACGATGGATAAATTCAAGCCGAAGCCTGGGTCCTGGGCCTGCAAAGATTGTTACACAAGGAACGAATCAAATGCATCGAAATGCGTGTGCTGTGGATGCGCTGGGCCAACGACTGGACAGCCGTCAGCTCAGGCAACGCAGAGTGCAATCCATTCAGCAGCCACTTTTCCACCGCCGGCTACCGCGATACCAGTCGCCACGTCACTTCCGGAATCGCAACCGCTGTCGAAAATGGATAAATTCAAGCCGAAGCCAGGATCGTGGGCCTGCAAAGATTGTTACACGAGGAACGAAGTAAATGCATCGAAATGCGTGTGCTGTGGATGCGCTGGGCCAACGACAGGTCAGTCGGCGCAGAATGCGGCAGCTTCAGCAGCCGCTTTTCCACCTTCTGCTGCTGCGCTACCGGTCACCGCATCACTTCCGGCAGCCACTGGATCCTCGCTGGCGTCGATAATTCAACCGCCGAAATTCGGATTACCAACGACAACTGTTTCTACCACCTCGTCCGCTGCTTGTTTTACGCCCCCAGCATCATCGTTTCCGAAAACTATGGTTCCTGCTCCCACCATCACCACAGCCGCTTCCAGTGCGGTTGTATCGAAGGAAAACGATTTTGGTACGTCTGGATCAATTTTTGGTGGCACTAAAGCAAGCACGGGATTGAGCTTTGCTGCATTGGCCGCTCAAAGTCAGAATAAGTCGAATAGCAGCACAGCCGCACAAGCTACGACCTTCCACGGTTTCAAAGGCTTTGGAGCGTCGTCTGGGTCGCCGCAGGTAGGACGGCTTCTGTTAATTTTTGTTGACGCAAAGTCAATTTATTTGTTTAAATTTTTAGATCTTTGGCGGATTGGCTACGTCAACTCCGCAACGTAATCGCCAGGAGTCTGAGAATGACGACAGTACGGACGCCCCATTCGAACCAACAGCAGAATTCAAGCCAGTGATTCCATTACCAGCTTTGGTCGAAACCAAGTCGGGCGAAGAGGAAGAAGAGGTATGAGAAGTGTTGATAGTTTATTGACTGTCGAGCTCATATACATTTTCATGCGCTACTCACTCAAACTGTCCTTGGTTTTAGGTGTTGTTCAAGGAAAGGGCCAAGCTGTATCGCTGGGGCACGGATGTTGATGG
Source organism: Mesodorylaimus sp. YZB2_4 (assembly GCA_030248295.1). Taxonomy (NCBI): domain Eukaryota; kingdom Metazoa; phylum Nematoda; class Enoplea; order Dorylaimida; family Dorylaimidae; genus Mesodorylaimus; species Mesodorylaimus sp. YZB2_4. The sequence goes on along the minus strand of JASANH010001212.1, from coordinate 454,759 downwards.
AAAAGAAGGATTCAAGGAACGTGGATTAGGAGATCTGAAAATACTGAAGCATATCGAGACGGGTCGCGTTCGAATTCTGATGCGTCGAGAGCAGATTTTGAAGATCTGCGCCAACCATACGCTCCAGCCTGGAATGACCCTGTCGCCAATGCAGAAATCCGATCGGGCATATACCTGGCACTGTCAGGATTTCTCGGATGGAGAACTGAAGGGAGAAACATTGGCTGTGCGGTTTAAAGAAGTGGAGCAAGCTCAGAAGTTCAAGGACGTTTTTGAATCAGCTGTCGCATCGCTTGATAGCACTTCAAGTTCTCCAGCCAAGCCCGTGGTCTCAGTCAAGCCAGTCGTTCATGGCCCATCACCACCAGCGGCAACAGCCTCGAGCTCGCTGGCGTCGATATTTGCGGCTCCCAAGTTCGGATTGCCGACGACGACTGTAAGTACTATGCCCGCTGTATCGGTAGCATCAACCGTCCCTTCGAAGACTACGGCCCCAGCAGCCACAGCTACGAACGACTCTGCATCGAAGGAAAGTACTCCATCAACTGGAACAATTTTTGGTGGCTCAAAATCTGGCGCGGGATTCAGCTTCGCTGATTTGGCGGCGAAGAATCAAAATGAAACTTCGTCAAAAACTAGCCCGTTCTCGTCTTTTCAAGGTTTCAAGGGTTTTTCTAAAGCTGGATCACAAGTAATTGAGGTTGAGCTTTTTAGGCTCACTGTTCTGAAGATTTGTTACTCGTTTTCAGGTATTTGGTGGAGTAGCAGCTACAGCTCCTCAGCGTACGCGTCAGGAGTCGGAAAACGACGACAGTGCGGACACGCCGTTTGAACCAACAGCAGAATTCAAGCCAGCTATTCCACTCCCAGCTTTGGTCGAAGCGAAGTCTGGCGAAGAAGATGAGGAGGTAGGAGGGTGTGAATTCTGAGCATTATTCAATGAGGGCGATGGTATGAGACTTTATGGTTTTCGTTTGTTACAGGTCTTGTTCAAGGAGCGAGCCAAGTTGTATCGCTGGGGCACGGACGTTGATGGAAAAGAAGGATTTAAGGAACGTGGATTAGGAGATCTGAAAATACTGAAACATCGGGAGAATGGTCGCGTTCGGATTTTGATGCGTCGAGAGCAGATTTTGAAGATCTGCGCTAATCATACGCTCCAGCCTGGAATGACACTGTCGCCGATGCAGAAATCCGATCGGGCATATACCTGGCACTGTCAGGATTTCTCGGATGGAGAACTAAAGGGAGAAACATTGGCTGTGCGGTTTAAGGAAGTGGAACAAGCTCGAAAATTCAAGGACGTTTTTGAATCAGTAGTGGCATCACTTGGCAGCGATTCAGATTCTCCAGCCAAACCCGTCGTCGCATCGCCTCCAATAACTGCTGGATCAACCTTGGTGACGTCGGCATCATCGGCTCGGACCTTTGGATTGCCAGTTGCGACCACGGCACCTGCAGCGCCTGCCATACCAGCATTTCCTTTCTCCAAGACCACGGCGCCCTCGGTTGCTGCAGTCACACCTGTAAGCAGTAGCTCGGTGTCGAATGAAGGCGGAACGATTTTTGGCGGATCAAAAGTCAGCACAGGATTAAGCTTTGCTGCCTTGGCAGCTCAAAATCAAGATCAAAGTTTTACAAATACCAGCCCGTTCTCATCATTTCAAGGATTCAAGGGTTTCGAAGGAGCCGGAACACAAGTAATGCGTTTAGACTTTCAATCAGGCTTTATGCGCGCTTTAAAAGTTGTTTTCTTGGTTTTAGGTGTTTGGTGGATTATCAACATTAACTCCGCAACACACGCGTCAGGAGTCCGAAAACGACGACAGTACGGATACGCCGTTTGAACCAACGGCGGAATTCAAGCCCTTGGTCCCGTTGCCAGATTTGGTCGAGGCGAAGTCTGGGGAGGAGGACGAGGAGGTATGGCTGTACGACTGTGCTTATGAGAGGCTGGCACGTGATATCTCTTTATTTAGGTATTATTCAAAGAACGAGCTAAGCTGTATCGTTGGGGCACTGATGTCGATGGAAAAGAAGGATTTAAGGAACGTGGCTTGGGCGATCTAAAAATATTGAAACATCGGGGGACTGGTCGTGTTCGTATTTTGATGCGTCGAGAGCAAATTTTGAAAATCTGCGCTAATCATACGATTCAGCCTGGCATGAAGATATCGCCGATGAAGAATACGGACAAGGCATATACGTGGCATTGCCAAGATTTTGCGGATGGAGAATTGAAAAGTGAAACGTTAGCTGTGCGTTTTAAAGATGCGGAACAAGCAAGGAAGTTCAAGGAAATTTTCGAGTTTGCTGCAATGTCAACGGGGATCGAAAGCGGCGACAATGCAAGGGCAGGCGGTAGTGACGGGAAGGATTCGGAGGAAGAAGTGAGTATCGTGTACGAAGCAAAAGCGGATCAGGAGAAGGAATCGTTGGCTAAGAAATATCAGTTACCCAAGATGTTTTACGTTGAGCATTCGCCGTGTCCTGGATGTATTGGATGTGCCAGCGAAGAGGGTAAGCGCAACAGCGGATGTGACCGACTGTGCTTTTAGGATTAGGTAACTGGGAGTCTCATTGTGAGCACTACCAACATGCAGCGAACTCGGGTAAAGCCACTGGGAGGCAAATCTGGCGACGATTTGACATTCTGTAGGTCTGCCTACACAAAGCATGAGGACATAGTTAAAGTGCTGTAGGCCTTTGCTTGTGAATGCATGTATTGGCATGCAACCCTGGACTTACATGCCAAGACTTACTTTAGGTCACCTGGCAGTAGTCCAGCCACTGAAGGGGAGCCTATTTCGAGCCTTCATGTTGGCGTAGGCCTATTTGACCTGACTCGCAGGACGTCCCTACCAACATTATCTCATCAGATGCGTCCTAAATAGACAGAGCCGTGAGATGCAGGATCCATTCGATTTTAAAAGTGCTCTTATTTTTTGGAAGTTTCAAGCGTTGTGTCTGTTTTAGCTCAAGATAAAATTTTGCGACAGTTGGGTGGCCATGAAGAATGAGTCGAGCACTCGATTACATTTGCATGGGTGATTTGTGGGTACAGGAGCAGAGTTTATTTAGTGACAGGATTTGTGTTTTGTGTTGGTGATTACTGTAGCGCAAGGGTTCAAGTAACAAGCACGGCTTTGATTCTGAGAGTTGCTGTTTTCTGATTTCATGGACAAAAGCTAATAAATTTGTTTCGGGTATTTAAAAAATAGTTGGACCTGGGGAACGGCTCGACGGCGCTAAAGGAGCTGCGTTGAGTGCGGGAGTACTGACCTGAGGGAAGATCCTCGAACCTTTGCATCCTCGGTAGCAAAGGGTCAGTCAGTCAATTTAATTGCACATTGATAGATATGGACCAAACAGCTCGCTGGGAATCGGGAGGAGCATGGGGCTGCCATAATCATTCTGATCATCACAGGCGAGCTGCTGCAGCTTATAACAAGCAGAAAGTTCACCATTCCCCAGGGGACGAGGAAAAATTATCACCGGGCTGGGCGCAGGAGGCTCTCAAAAATGTCCTACAAGCCCAACTCAAAGTCTAAAGTGTCGCGCATCAAGAAGTCTGCTGACAAATCCATACTGAAGTCCTCACGTACACAAATGTGAGTTGCTGCACATAGGGATTCAGGGAAACCCCTTTTTGTGACCCCACGGAGATACCTGAGCCCTTTTTAGCCTCCTATGATGGGCGAACGAGAAATACAGCACCCCAGCGAGCGAGTCAGTTGTACGGGTTGATGTTTGTCAAACAAGTCACCAATATAATGATACATAACTACAGTATATTAGCCCATCTCCTCGGCAGCCAGCCATTTGAGTCGACGCTCGCTAGATCGGTTTGGAAGTCGAGTTGCTGCAGAAGCAGAGTAACGTGCAGACCAGTTTGCTCTGCTCACGTCAGAGGAAGTACCAAGGCGTAAAAGTGGTTCTGAGCGCGGAAGGAAGGGAAAGACCTGAATGAGCTGAACACGATCTCCATCTCCATGATGTGTGAGTGAGGATTAGGGAGTATGCGCATTTACACTGTAGTCCTATGAATCGAGATGTTGGAGTGGAGTGGCGAGGGCAGGAGTGGGGGAAGTTCCACCCACTCACTTTTATGAATAGTTTGCTGATAGCGCATACAATCCGTGGCCTTATCATTTAACTAAATCTTCTCTTTGCGCAAAGCAAACATCTCACCGTCCCTTATTCCATTTTGGCCTTCGAAGTACGAGCGCGACGGCGAAAATAAAGAACAATGGCAGAAACCGGGTTTTTGGGTTCAACATCGATCACCCTCGATCATGTTCAAGAAGCGTTTCGAGAACACGTCGATGACGACAAGCTGATACTGGTCAAGGTGGAGGCGGATACCATAGCTGCTGGACACGGGTTCACTTCATTCATATTACGCCTGTCTTTGACGTGGAACGACGCGGACAAAAAGAAACACCCGTCTTTGCCCAAATCGGCCATTCTAAAGGCCCTGAGCAAGGATGCAATCGAGAAGTTATTGGGCATGTTCAAGCTGGACGACGGCGATGCGAAGCAGGGTTTCACTCAGATGGTGATCTCTGCGCACAAGACCGAGTGCAAAGTGTATAAAATGTTCGGAAAGGAGAATTCCCCGCCAGTCCCGTTAGCTCGCGTTTACGCCACTTGGATCGGTGATGGCGTGCGTCCTCCTCTGATCTTGCTGGAAGACTTGGGCGATCGGGCCAGAGTGTTGGGCGATGGCAGTGCTTCGTTGACGCACAAGCAACTGCTAAGTGCGGCCGAAGTCCAAGCCAGTTTACAAGCCTGGTGCCTGACGACTGACGTGAATTGGAGAGACAAGTTCGAAACGTTTGAGCAACGACTGCCCTTGTTTGCTGCTTTTGTTCCGGTGATGCAGAAGGCCATGGCGAAGGCGAAGGAAGCATTTCCGGACGCGTTTGGCAAATTGGATGATGCCAAAATTTCGAGACTACTTCAGTTGGAGACCATGGTCCAGCACCACGACGAGTACAAGGCTTGGATGCCTTCCGTACTGAACCACGGGGACTTCTGGGCCAATAACGTCATGTTTAACAAGTTGCCAGATGGATCGATGGGAGACGATGTGGTAGCCTTGATCGATTGGCAAATGCCCTTGATAGTAAGCTCGGTTTGATTGGCCTAGCAGACCACCTGACACACTGTGCCGTTTTAGGGCAACCCGCTGGCTGATCTGGGTCGTATGCTGAGTATGAGCTTCGACGGGCACCTGCGCGATGCCCACATGGACGACATCATAAAACATTACTACTCGTGTCTAGAAAAGAAACTAGGGAAGGATATGCCCAAGGAACTGACCTTGGATCGAGTGCTCGGCATGGCCCATAAGCAAGCCGCACTCAATTGCCTAATGCTGTTCTTCATGCAAGACACCATGAGCTCCCTATTCGCTCCGACTGATAGTCCCGAGGACAAGATCAAGCAAGAGCGTATGATCGAAAGAGCCAAAGCTGCACTGGACTATGCGTCAAAGGTGCTGGACATCACCACCGAAGAAAAGTGATCTTGATTCGTTTACTTATCGTTAGCCACTGGCTCTACGTAGTAGGAGCTATAGTAACTGTGTTCCATTGCGCTCTGGAATGCTCCTCCTTCATTCTTAAGCTTAGTTTCAAAGAGGTTTTTGCTAAAAACCAGACGAAACAAGACTGACCTCCAACGCACGGCTCACAAACTATACGTACATGATTGGTCCATCCATGTACAGTAAGGGTTTTATTATCCCATCTGGCAGGTGCACTGTAGGTAACACGTTAGTTGTATGGACGGAACGTGACAAATTAGCATCTTCCCCAGCTAAAACTGTTCAGGTGGGTGATAATTATGGGCAATGCATCAAATGGGTCTCACAGAGTGAAGGAGCACGTAAAATCTGGTACTCTAACACAAAACCGAACTGGTCGAGGACCCACATCAGTCAGCACAAAAAGTCATCCATCTGTGCTTATATACCTGATTTGCATACCCGAGGGCAGAGCGGGTAAATAGTATAGACAGGATTTATGCGATGGAGGTCCGCACATTCATGCACATTCAGGTCCGCTTCCCTCTTTTCTTGAATCTAGTCCGCAGTGGATGAGTCTGCGTAGGTAAAGCATGCTTGTATCTTCGCGCAGTGTAATCTCTAGTACTCGCTGGTGTTGACTGTTGCGGTTCCACGCGCGGTCTACGCACAGTCCTGGTTGCGGTTTCGTTGACGATGGCGCCCGCGTCGTTTGGAAGCGACGGTTCGATGAGTCGACGGGCAGAGTTGGACCCTCAAGTGTCGTTGTCGTCCTTCTCGATTTGGATATTGGCTATCGTTGCATCCGCGGTTGCCTTACTCTCGTTGGTGGCGGTGGTTCTGGCCTGCGCATGCTGCGAAGAGCCGGACGAAGACGAGCGACGATTTCGCGAGCTTCAGTGGCAACAAATGAATCGGCAACACTTGGCGAGTATCAGCAGCAACGCCACCGATCGACATCGCCGAATGCTTATGCAGAGAGATCCAAAGTTTGAACAGAGAAGACGAGGCGAGAAATTAGGCGGAACGCACGGACGATCAGCCGACAGAGAAGATCACAGGGTGAAGAAGGACAAGCCCGACAAACGGGACCAGGACAAGCAGCGCGGACGGGAGAAGGACCGACACAAAAGGGGCAGCGTCAGCAGCGAAGATGGAAAGAAGAAACCTGCAGGAAAGGAAGTTCAGAAAAAGGAAACTCGTCGCATTGTCTGGCAGAAATCCCAGGTGTTCAAACTCCAAGAAAAGCTTCGAGCCGAGTTCGAGGCCCCCAAAGAAGCCGACGGCAAGAAGTCACCAGTTCCAAAGTCTCAATCACCGCCCGGTTCTCCTCCTGCGAAAAATGAGGTAAGTCGCTCGACTAACCCGTTCGTGGAGACAACTCAAAGTACGATGTCCTGTGTTTCAGGTTTCAGCAAGTGCACCCGGCGGAGTCGAGCCGCACGTTCCATCAACAAAGGCTGTGGGAGCGCCCGAGGTGAGGTCCATTAGCTTCATTCCCCAACAATGACTTTGCATGTTTCCGTGTCAGATGCCAATGCAACCCAAGGAAACACAAATGGCGAAAAGTCCGCAAGGTGGCTCGAAGTCATACGTCGTCGGTGCGTTCAAAGTGAGTACAGTTTCCATCGATGTAGAGTTTATCCTCACCAGCTGTTGGCAGGGCCTAGATGTTGTCTGAATATTTGAGGATGTGCTCATTGTGATTGGGTTTCGTATTCTAGTGATTTCGAGCTTTGGTGTCCCGACCAGAAGGAAGATCCTGAGAATTCGAGTGATTTCGTTTCGGTGTACAGACCCCAATTGTGACATGAGTTTGCTCCCGTTCATGTGTTTTCTTCGCTGCGTGCTATGCCAACGAGTTGGATGCCAAATGCTGTTGTAGAAGAGCACTATCGCAAAATCAGAGTTCCACAGACTGCTCTGTATCAGGGAGGGAACGCATCACTCGCCACTCCGCAGTGGCGACAAGTCAACGCGGAAGAATGACAAAGTTCAAATGCGCACTTTAGTGGCGAAGGGACACATGACACGAAGTGGCCACGAATCGAACCTTCTCGCGAGAGCATCCAAGCGTGAGAGGCAGATGCCAGATGCAAATGACGGCTGATGGATGAATCTAAAATTTGTTTGAGCATTGTTTACCATTCGGTGTCCGAATGAACTGTACATTGACCAGTCGTCTCACTGGCGTCCAACGGATATCCTTGGGACTCTAATGGACAAACGGTTCAGAATGGCTTCGTTGCTTAGCTGACAGAGAACTGGACCAAAAAAAATAGAACCCAATGGAAAGCCATTAACCCGTAGTTGGTCGAACTCTTGGGTCCACAGACCCAACGCATGTTATAACACAGGGCGAAACGGTTTTATCTGCATATCTCGACAACCAGCCATTATTTTGCAAAACCGTTTGGTAGTATCATAGGTTGATAAGTAGGACATGCTAGTGCCAAAAATTATCGAAATCGATCAAGCGGTTCTCAAACGGCGGCCCGAAAACCCCAAAAAAGTGCCCAAAAACAATAATAACTTCAATTGAAACATGATTCGTGCGAAAGGAAGAACTATCTTCCAGCACAGGCATCGTACAGCTGCTACTTGATGCTGCAAACAGTGAGACCACAACTACGGGTTAATCGGCCAGCAACAGCCGTTCTCGCCGGGATCCTGCCCGGCTGACACTGCTGGCAGAAGCTGCGCCGAGAAAAGTTGTAGGGGATTTCCAAACAGCACCCGCGATAAGAATCTGATTCTGAAATCGAGGAGACGCCCGAAACGATGGTGGGTGGTACACGGAGGAGGATTTCTGACCAATCAGCCAGGGAATATGAAGAAATTTCGGCTTTCGATGTAGAATTTTAAAAAAAGTTTCGATGAGTGCGCAGGGCAATAACAGAGGCTGTTATTTTAGCCTGGGCGATTGACTTCAGAGAAATGCATAAACAGTTTCTGAGAGCCGAGCAACTCTGGAAGACAACTGGGTGTGCTCCTGACTCCATACGCCGCACCGCGAAGCGTGGGGTCCGTTCAGAGCCCGATTAGAGATGAATATTTGTTCTGCCTGGCAGCTGATTTGCTGGTTCTCTATTTGATAATTCCGCACCAGTACTTCCTCATCTCTCGCATCAACAACTTCATTGACGATCTCTTATTCCACCATTCAGTTGTCATCCTCGCCCAAACTGTTCGACGGCTACGCTTCAGAGAAGGTACTCAAATATTGGAGGCCTCTGTAACGAATACCCGCGGACAAGTTGAAGGGTCTTCCTGCCACGGTGAAATCTTATCAGGGGGTCAGGCAATGAAACTATTCTGAAAATGCGCCGATTCTACTTCAGGTTTTGCATAGTGCAGAATCTACTGTGTCTCTGCTTCTGTGACTGCGCGTCAGTTGTGCTTTTTGTGTGACGAATCGCAGTGTTCCGATCATTAGTTAACTCAACTCAGTCATCGTTTCGCATGCCCAAATACAACACATCACAAACCATGCCATCACGATCGTTGGGCTGGGCCTCACACTCGTCGTTTTCATCCATTCCCGCCGAAGGCGGCAGCGAAATTCCTTTCCTGCGGGGCGGTCGGCTTGGGTCCTGGCTGCGCTTTCGGCTCTTTGCCGTTGGCCCTCGGCACCATCGCAGCGGCAGCAGTCGCATTGGCCTTCTTTCCAGCATGTGCAATCTCTGAAACAGGCGAAATAGCGGCAGAATCGAGTCAGCGAAAGCGGACATACTCATTTCGAACAGCTCTTCTTGCAGCTGAATCTGCAGTTTCTGTCGCACCGTCTCGTCCGCCTTCTTTGGATCTTCCCACAGACCGCAGCGAGTGCACTCAGCGCACGGCTTCCCTGGCTCCCTCGGGTGCCTAAACGACTCCCAGTCCTATGGTTGAGTCTGCTTGCAATGGGGTAGGCTTACTGGCAGAAGTGGTCGTAGTCCTTGACGGGTACGCGGCACAGGTAGCACATCTTGGCTCCGCACTGGCACGTCAGCTTGTTGCATCCTTCCACCTTCTCCAGCGACCGATGGCACTTGAGGCAGTTGCGCACGACCACGTCTGTCATCATCTCGTTGCTATAATATGTCCATCTAGTAAGCATACGATAAAAAGGAAACTCTGCTCACTATTTCTTCCTCAACATCTCTTCCGGATCGCTCATTTCTTTGCATGTCTTGCCGATGTGACTGTCCCACAAGTTTCGGCAGTTGCGGCACCATTGGCGGCGGCATTTCAGATTTTTGCATTCGAAATTTTTCAGTTCGTCGACCGGGATGTCGATCTGCTCGGCGTACCCGCAGCCGTAGCACCTGCAATCGTGTCTGATCCAAGGACGTGGACACCGCCGAGAGAGTCCAAAAATACTCACACGCACAGATTCGGCAGCTCAGCCCTCGTCAAGAAGTCGCTCCAGATTCGTTCTTCGAGACGCGCCAGCCGATCGCCACTCAAAAGGTGCACCAACGTGGCCAACGAGAACGACTCTTTGCAGCCAGTGACCAAGCACGGCAGGTCGCCTGCGGTAGAGAGCTGAAGAAGAACACTCGCTACTGTAGAAGTCGGGTCAACCAAGAAAGGCCGTACATTCAGCTGGCCCAACACAGCCTCGTCCACTGATCGATTCAGGCACATGACGCAGTACTCGTGTCCACCGGCGCATGCCACTTGCTCTTGGAGCATGTAGTTCCCGAAGCAGATCATGCACTCCAGCGCGGTCCCGCTTTGAATGGCCGCTTCCAGGCTGTTTCGTCGAGCTTCTTCCGCGTCCAGCTTCGACTGCAGCTTCTTGCACTTCTGCAAACAACAAGCTTTGAGAGAGTTGCGGAGAAAGCTATCCGATTACTGACCTGCTCGTACAAGTACAAGGCTTTTTCGACCAAACGAACCTCGTGCGCCAACGACGCTGGGAAGCCAGTGAAGCGAGCTTTCTTCTTGCTCCAAGTCTTCGTGCCTTTCACCACTCGCATCGGGTACTTCCACAGTTGTCCGTCTGCAAACAAAGACAGGGGCTGAACTACAAAGGCACTTTTCCAACTGTTCATCACCTCGATCGATGAGGATGAAGACGATCTCGTGGCGCGCCCAGTCCTTCCACGTTCTCTTCTCGGTGGCGATAAGCTGTTCCAGCCCTTCCGCGATGGCGAACACAGCCGCTGGATACGAATACTTGAGGTCTTCGAGGACTTGACGCAACGAACCCGTGGCGAACTAAAAAAAGCGAAACGGTTTTTAAAAAAACACCCCGGAAAACCCGATAAATACCTGCGGAAACTTTTGAGACAGTTTTAGAGTACTGTAGTACATGTACTCGTGGGGCGGATCGTCGTGTTGCACGGCCGTGAGCATCGCCTTGATCGACTCGTAGTCAGTCGCCCGGGTTAAATCGCCAGTGAACTTGCGTTTCTGAAATGCAGGCCCAAAATGCAAGGCGTAAGGGGGGAGGAAATGGTAGCGAGGAACTTACGACTTCTTTCCTCGGCGCCAGATTCTCGTAGTCGAAGATCCACGAGGCCGTCTTCTCCAAGTCCCACTTGTCCTCGACCATTCGAAGCCCGATGCACTTTTTCAGCCACTCTTCTTCCAGATGTGGGAACACAACAGCCTAAAAGAACAAACAAGGTTCATTCCGGGAGCAGATTATCGTTTTTCCTTACCAGCTCGGCAAAAGCGTCTCGACACAGCTTCTCATCCGGCGATAACGAGTTTTCATTCGACTTTGGATCTTCGCTCGGTTTCTCGTCCGGTGCATCCTTGACGTCTTTCTGAGGCGGTTGGTCGGGTTCCGGTTGTCCGGCAGTGATCTCGCCTAGCGATGACACATTTGATTAAATACTCTTGCCGTGGTTCCCCTGCTGCACTTGATTCGTACTTGCAAACAAGACCTTAGGGGAGAAACGATCCTGCACTTACCCGTTCCGAACCGCGCTACTTTTGGTCCCGGATTTCCGCCTTTGCGATCGAACTCGAGGTCTTGAACGGAAGCCGCAGCCGCCGCCGCTCCAGTTGCCGACGTTTCCGCTTTCAGGTGTCCCATCGGTGGCATCGGGCAGCCGTTGTCGTCATACTCCAAGTTCTCCCCCATACGATCGCTCTTAAATTGGACAGCAGCCACGCACGACGAATGAGCAGTTCACAATGGCTGTGGAGGCAGGGCGTATGTGATGGCACAGAACAGCAGTGTAAAGTCGTTTAAAGTTCTGTGACGTGTAATATGACACGTGATGATCACGTGACGCGTTTCAGGCTGGTCCCTGGGGGAGGGCGGGGTCACGGCAAACACTCCAACCAAGGGCGTGATGGTTGCAAAACTGAGCAATCAGAACATGGCAACCTGCTGGTCACGTGACCTGTGCCTCGGAAAACACAGATAGCATAAAGCAGTTATGAGACCCTGATTTGGTTGTGAGCGAAGAAATTAGAAAATAGATATTTTCGTCAAATAAAAAACATTGAAGGAAAGTCCAAATATGGCATCGTCGCTCAGTTCCGATCTTGTAAGATTTTGAATCCAGAACTCGCTTCGCAACAAACATTTTTCGCTTTCAGCCGGACGCTTTGAATTCTGAAATGGGAGAAGAGGAAATCATGGAAATCGTTGCGTCTGGGCAGTTGCCGAAATCGTAGGAAACTTTGCTGGCGCTGAATCTGGCGTATCAAGAAGTGCTCCGAGAGCTGATCAAAAAAGTGTCGTCGAAATTGGAGGAAGGTTTGAAAAAGCAGGTGAGTTGAGTTAATTTGGGGAAAAAGCCCGGGACCAGAATTTACGTTTCCGGGATCAGCCTAGTTTTTTGTAATTTTTTTGTTCCAGGCATCTTTGGAGCGAGAATTGGAATCGGCCCGAGGTGAAGAAGAATTGAAGAAGTTCGTTCGTGTGCCCATTCTGCAATATATCCCGCCTTATTTTCGAGACTCGGCCGGAATGGTAAAAGGTCACAAAAAATAGTCAGATGCCTTGTGAAAATGTTTTGACTTTTCAGACTCCAAAACCGAACTGCGAAGCGCTGTTTAAAAAAGCTGAGAACGAATTGGATCCGTTGGTAGAACCGGCCAAGAAATGGGGCAAAAGCGAAAAGGCGGCACTTTTGCAAGCGATTCAAACGGCCATGGTCGAACATGAATTGGCGCCCATGCAAGAAAAGTAACGATTTTTTCGGTTGACGGCTGTTTTTCCCAAGAAAAGAGCCATAATTCTCGGCTGTCAACGATTTAGGCTTGATGGATTGATGGCCGAGTTCAAGGCCGCCGGAGAGGGCGAACACGAATTTTTTACGAACAAAATTGAGAAAATCAAAGCCCGAATCGCCCAGATGGCGTGAGTTTTGTCCTGCCCTTCCCTTCTGTTGTGAAACTGGTCGGAGTCTTCGTTCTAGAAACAAGGTGGACATTTCGAAATATCCGTCGACGACGTTGGAGCAGTTGGACTGGAATAAATTATCCGTCGTGGACGTAAGGAGAGTCCAACGGGATCCTGCTTTTTTCCAGACTCGGCATTTTCAGATGAAAGGCACTCGGTCGGAAATGGAATGTCGCTTGGCTTTCTTCAACGTGTTCCATCCGTCCTTGAATCAGGATAAAAATTGGGGCGAAGAAGAACTCGAGCGCCTGGCCGAGATCGCCGAGAAACACGAGTTGCGAGATTGGAGCTCGATCGCGGCTGAGCTGGGAGTAAGTGTCAGTGCGGGCGGTCGAGAGGCCCTGGGAGGGTTCACTGACCCCACTTCCATAAACTCGGATTTCAGACCCGTCGCACTGCGTTCCAATGTTTCGAGAAGTACCAGACGACTTTGAATCCAGATATGGTCAAGAAGTGAGCGGAGTGCGGGGCGCCCACGGCCAGACCAGGGGACCGCCCTTGTTTTGCTTGCAGGGAATGGGACGCCGCCGAAGACGAGAAGCTGCGCGATGCTGTCCGAGCTTGTCGCATGGGGGATTACGTGGCATGGGAACTGGTCACAGGCTACATGGAAGGGCGCACTCGCGCGCAGTGCCAAGCTCGCTGGCTCCGAAAGTTGGACCCGTCGTTGAAGAGCGGTCGTTGGCAAGAAAGCGAGGACGAGGTACTTTGCTGGCTTTTTCAGGGACTCGACTGAAATCTGTTCATGGCAGACACTCAAACTGGCGGTGAAAAAGTACGGCGTGAAAGGGTGGCGCAAAATAGCTCGCGAAGTGCCCAGTCGGACCGAAGCTCAGTGCCGTGAACGTTGGACGTCGGCTTTGCGTGGTGACATCAAAACTGGCGAGTGGACTGATGAAGAAGACAAGTCGTTGATGGAAGGCTTGGAGCAATACGGCTTCGGAAAGTGGTCGAAAGTGTGCACGCTGTTGGAGGGCCGCACTCCCTCGGCTTGCAAGATTCGCTATCGCAGTCTGATGAAGAGCAGAGGGAAGAAGAAAGGACGCGGAAAGGGACGTGGGAAACAAATGGTCGAGGTCGAAGAAGGCGGGAAGACGGCGCAGCAGAAGAAGAAGGGTCGTCGAGGAAGGAAGAAGGTCGTGAAAGTGTCCAAGAAAGAAGAGCAGGAGTGAACAGAGGAAAGGAGGTGATTATGGTTGGAGATGATTGGACTGGTTAGTGTAACCCCCCGCCTGGTAGGCTATGGCGAGTGGGAGAGAGTAATCGATACTCTCCCCTGGCTGGAAGACGTCAACCCCTCGGGTTGATGTTTCAGCCGTAGGTATAGTCGCAAGACTTGCCTGCTCCAGTCGGAGTTTTTGTCCCGCCGACTTCGGTCGGCCGCCTCCCTCCTACGCCTGCCAGGCCTGGTTACATTAGGATCGTTGGGGTTGTATGAGACCTGAAATTAGATTAGAATAGGTTCATGAAAGTTTTTGGGTGTTCAGATATTAGATTTGTTTTGATGGAGGCGAAAATTTATTTGTTAGGGATGAACTGACGGTCAATGATCATAAGTGATATGGGCTCCACAGCGTACAGTGCAGTGATTAGGTCCCGTCGCTACGTGCTGCGTGGTCAGGTGTGTGTATTCGGTTCCGATTGCCGATCTGATTCTGGCCAGCGAGACTAGGACTACACAGCTGCCTTCCTCACAAGATTACAAACTTGCCAATGAACATGCCACATGCTCTCAGCACCAAACCTATTACGAGTAAAAAGGAATAAAAAACACAAAACCAGAGGGAAGGACAATGCAGCTCCATGAGTATGGTTCAATGGTGAAGCACAGCTCGTCGTCATATCAGTGGGACTGCCACTTGGTTTTAGCAATGGTGTGGGACCTGTTCTAGTGCTCGCCTGCAGTAGGTAGTCTATAAATATCCTCCCATTGCTTACCGGAACAAGATCTGCGACGCCTCCTGCATCAGCGTCTTCTGCGTCTTCTCGTCGTCAAAGTTCTTCACGTCGGCAAGTTGCGTTTGAACGAGGATGATTCGGGCCATCTCGACTTCCGGGGGTTGGATGCCCATAGCTTGGTACCGATGCCACTCGACGCTGGCGGGTCCTGCTCGCATTCCAACTTGCGAGCCCGCGTCGTCGTCGGCACGGGTCGATCGGCGAACGCTGGGTGCCCTTGCGGTCGAGATAGAGATAGACGCGGACAAGAGAGAAAGAGCGAGCTGGAAGAAAGTCTTGGAGACTCAAGGCAGTTCTTTGTGGTCTGGTGCACGATTCTTTGGTGAATGTTTTTTAATCTTCGTCCCAACTAGTCATTTTCATTTCTGATCCCTTGTTCTAGTCGTCGAAACGGCCATGTCTACCAAAACAATTGTGGCAGGGGATGGAGGTGTTGTTAAGATGAACCTAATCCATAAATACGTTGGTGATTCATTCGAAGAGGAAGAGAGGGGTGGACTGCACGATCACGAGGACGATGTGCTGGAGGCTGATTTTGTTGAGAAACGGGTGACAGTGGATGGTGGCAAGGAGGTGACAGCCTCGTTTTCGGACCAGCCTAACACTGGCTCGCCCCTGCTGAGTTCCTACACGGGCATTCACAGATGCTGCCTGGTCTTCTCCACAATCGATTCCCAATCGCTGCTGAGTTTGGAGAAGTGGCACGACGCCACAAGAACCCACAGCTCCAATGATTATCCCATGCCGCCGATTGTGATCGATGAAAACAAAACTGATTCGATCGATCAGAAAGTGGTCGATGCGACCGTTAAAAAGGCAGCCAAGCAGTACAAAATACGATTATATCGCACATCAGCCAAACACGGACATCAAGTCCCTGAATGCTCTAGTTTGATACATAACGAGCAAGGCTGCCAAATATTAGTCGGAGCTCAGGGACATAAAGGTGATGGAGGTCAATGGATACAGTTCTCATGGGTAGATAGCTCGGCTTCTGTTGCTGTTAATAACGCAGAAAAAAACAAGGATTTCTTTCTACAATGTGAGAGCACGTCCACAAAGCACAAGACATATCTGGTATCATTTCCGCTTCCACGAGGCTTCGCGATCCGCCTTCTCCTTCAGACATTCTTCTGTTGACAGCACAGTGTGATCTATGGGCGCGGCGGGCATGCAGTGTCCTTGAAAGCAGTACCAGTCCTCGAGGCAGGGTGCGCCGTCCGGCAGCAATCGATAGACTGTGCCTTGATCGGTCGAGTTGCACAGAACCACGCAATTATTAGACTCAATGCCAACATACTGTTCTCCTTCATCGCACAGACTTCGAGAATACTGAGTGACTGCTGCCACGGAATCGTCTCTCGACAAGCAGTTGAAACAGTTCCATAACCGTAAGGGCAAACCTCAAAATACCAAACAGTTGTCTTACTGTCATACATACTTGCAATAAGACTTACCATGGCAGTAGTGACCGGTGAAGTCTGGATTCAACTCACATGCGAGATGTTGAAGCCATACGATAGCGGAAGTAATATTATCAATAGGGCAATCCGATTGGCTGGCGTCCAAGCACGAGGTGCGATTGGTTCGTTCATCCTTCAGAAAAGTTGTCTCGACAGTTATGTTAGACGAGAAGGCATCCTCAGGTACTGTTGGATGGATCCAACATGGGTTCGGCTCGTCGCAATTGTCGACCCAGACGCCGTGCAACTGCTCGATGCTATAAGTGTCGTCGGTGGCATTGTATATGTGATCGCAACGATTGTTGACGCAAACGTGACCGTTATTCAAACGATCCGATTTAGATTTGATGCAAAATATGGCCACAGTCGCTTCCATGGATGAGTTGGTTATTTGGAGATTAGGATTGAAAATGGCGTCGCTGTGTTCATTGACTAAGCGATAGAGGAGCAAGTAACATTCACCCGATCCACAGGTTTGGTTTTCATCATATGCGGGGCTCGATCCATATATGCAGCTGCTGTACTCGTCACCCCATCTTGCAACGCAGTCGCTATTGCGTAAGTACTTCGGTTTCTCAAACAGGACGTATTTCTGGTCGCGGTGATACGAGCTATGCTTGTCCTTGGAGTGGTCGTATTTTGAGATGACGTAGATCGTGATCGCAGCAAGCGCACCAATGACGAACACGACGAGCATGACGATGATCACGTGCATTGACATCCCAGCAAAGTTGGCCGCGATCATGTCGTCCGTTGCTTCTTTTTCTCGACGTTTTCTGCACCTTTTACTTTTTGAATCAGGCGAATCGCTGTGGCGTTCCGAGTGAAACGACTCGCTGAAGAAGCCCGGCTCTTGCTCTATGAAACTGCTTTCTTGGCTCGCCGTATCGACACTCACGTGACTCTGTTCTTCAGGCAGCTCGGCCGCCGTGCTCACTTTCAGTTTTTCGTACGATCCACGATTCTTGATCACTTTCGGTATCAAAGTTCCTTCAATCAGTTCGTACGTCGTGCGATTAGAAGGCGCGTTCTGCTGGGATATTACGTCGGACTTCTTATCGTATGTGAGCTCGTGGGCGGACAAGTTAATAGGTAGCGTATGAGACATGGATTCCGTCCCGGCTTTGAATATTGCCGTCCTGGCGCTAAAAGCTTCATCAGAACCCTCTTCAACCGTTTTCTTCATCCCGATGGTGAACGACAAAGGCGACCCCAATCGAGGGTACCTGCTGTCTTTGACTGGAGGAGCTTTCTCGGCCATAGTCGAGACGAACACGACCACACAACCCACCTGCGGATGAGGAGTGACGTTTCGCGCTGTGCCTGTCAAAACGTACAGTCGATATGCTGGACAGAAACTGCGCTGACTGATAGTGACAACTACTGCACGCCACAATGGGACTGAACTCGTGGCCTGGTGGGCTAGGCGTCTGTCTCTCACATCAGGTGCGCAGTTACGGGCGAGTGTCCGACTTTCGGCCTGATAAATCATTTCGTGCACCCCCCCCCCCCCCCGAGTGAGCATAAGCGTCTGATAATGTGATAAAACATGAACATGCTGGGGGACTCGCTGCATTTCGGTAACACGACCCCAGCAGGTCTCGCTATCAGTCCATGAAAACTGGATAGGCTTACCAACTGCCGACCTGTGGTGAAGAGCAAGAAGCTGTCAACCTGAGAGCACCTGATTCGGAATATAATGACCTCGCGTCAACACTGGCCAGTGTCAGTGACCGAATTTAAAGGCCGGTAACTTTTGAACAGGCATTGCAAATATCAAGCTGACTCCAAGAAAACCTCAGGTTTGTCTGCCGGTTCAAACCGAACTCGTAGTACTACACTTACAAAAGTTTGAATTAGCGCCAAAAGTGTAGGTAGAGAACCTTTTACTCCAAGACGACCAAGTGATATTTCCACGTGTTGCAGGTTACGTGTGCGAGCTCATTTTATTTCGGATTTTTGATTTGCATTTGCAACGTGCCAGGTAGTTTGGTGTCAAGAATTTTGGACTAGGGATTTTCGGCCGACCGAAAAATCACTAATCATGGTATGCAATAGACTAAAAAAGGATTTGAGGCATTTATTGATCATATGTGGTATTGGTTTTAGGTGTTACTCGCTGCAGCCGTTTGTACAAAAGGCGGAAAACGTAAGTCCCTTACTTTGCTAAAGGCTGCGGAATAATCTATAGGGCTGTGGAAAGAATTGAGGTTCCTGAACACTCGGAGAGGTTGAGACGGCTGTTTCGGCGGTGTCCTAGAGACGTGGATTTGACTCAATAAGTGGCCTGGGGAGCAGTAAATCATGCAATATCAGTCTCCCCATTGCAATAGTGGCTAATAAGCTGGGTACATGTTTCCGGTTGTTTCACTTAGGTCGAACACAACATCTTTCTTTCAGCGCTGCTATCTCGCCAGTTCGTCGAAATGACTCGATCGCGTATTGAAGGATTATTAGCAGCGTTTCCGAAACTCTTGACCAGCGGCGACAAATCAACTCAGCGCCAGCACACGTTTATTGAAACTGAAAGCGTGCGTTATGTGTATCAACCGATCGATCAGTTATACGTCGTGCTAATCACCACCAAGGCTAGCAATATTTTGGAGGATCTTGAAACTCTGAGGTTGTTTTCACGAGTGGTAAGTTGAAATTCTGGTGCAGAAGAAAGAGGAACAAGACTATCGGTTTTTTCTGTTTCAGATTCCAGAATATTGCAAAAATATGGAAGAAAAAGAAATTTTGGACAATGCGTTCCAATTGATCTTTGCTTTTGACGAAATCGTAGCCTTAGGATATCGGGAAAGTGTGAACTTAGCGCAAATTCGGACATTTACGGACATGGACAGTCACGAGGAGCGTGTTTATTATCAAATCAAAAAGGTATTATGACGCTGATTCTATCCTAACAATCAGACACCTTCGTTATTTATGGCAGAGCCAAGAGGAAGAGGCCAAGAAATTGGCCCGTGACAAGGCTCGAGAATTTGCTAAGGCGAAACAAGAGGCGGCTAAACGTGGAGGACGTCCTCCAGCTTCGACGATGATGGGATACGGGCCTCAGTCGGCTAGAAATGACCCAGCGGCTGTCACTGTCGGTGATACGTCCGACTTCAAACCAGCCTACACCCCTCAGCAGCCCAGGTTGTATCTGCTTATACGTAAGTCATTTCATGTGTGACCGCTCAATGTTTTAGCCGTCCTACTGGTCCGAGCAAAGCGATGCGTCTTGGCGGAAAGACGAAGGACGTCGACTCGTTCGTAGATCAATTGAAGTCTGAAGGACAAGGTAAATTTTTAGTTTCACCCCCGATTATGTGCTTGAATGCAGTAGGATCATTTCAGAAATCATCGCCCCTATGAAGCAGACGAAGCAGTCCGCTGGACCAGCCGCGCCAACCGTGGTTAGCAACGTGAAGATGGAAAGGTAAATTGAGGATTAATGTTTTACTACTTGTATCTGAAGCGGGAATTTTTAGCGTTCATCTTCGTGTGGACGAAAAGATCAATTTGGTCATGTCACGAGATGGGGGACTGCAGAGTTTGGAAGTGCACGGTTTGATGACTTTGCGTGTGGCTGAGGACAAGTTTACAAAAGTGAAAGTGCGAGTTGGAAATAACGATAAAAAAGGAGCCCAGTTACAAGTAAATTTAATGTTGCTAGTAATCATCAATTTATGGACTCTATTTCGCTTTCTTCAGACACATCCAAACTTGGACAAGAAAGCGTTCCAGACGGATGGCATGTTGGTTTTAAAATCACCGCCGAAACCTTTTCCTGTGCAAAATGATGTCGGTGTCTTGAAGTGGCGGTTCCAGACGGCTGACGAAGCGTTTATTCCACTTTCAAGTGAGTGCAGCTGTTTGACTATTTTGTTGACGTAGCCCTAAATACTGTGTCTGCTTCAGTTAACTGCTGGCCTTCGGAAACGGGGCAAGGATGCGAAGTGAACATTGAATACACGTTGGAATCGAATGAAATCGAGTTGAATGACGTTGTCATTTCTATTCCATTGCCGTAAGTGGATCCACCTTTGGAGAAGTAGTGTGTGGATGCTAACCCCTTACCCTGGTTACAGGCATGGCGTTGCGCCCGTGGTCGGCGAGTGCGAGGGCGAATATCGTCACGATAGGCCGAAGAACACATTGGAATGGCGTCTGGCAGTTATCGATCGTTCTAACAAGCAGGGCTCTTTGGAATTCACAACCAACAGTGGCCACGCTGACAACTTTTTCCCTGTCAAAGTGTCATTTGCGTCTAAGCAGCAATTCTGTGATATAAAGGTAAAGGTCACTGGAGTCGGGGTTTGAGGAGTCCGCCCGTACCAACTCTTGATTTTGTTGCAGCCTGGCTTAGTATATCAAATGGAGGATGATAGCGCGGTAAAATATTCGCAAGAGAGCACTTTAGTGGCCGAGAAGTATGAAATCGTTTAGACGCAGCACGTCTGTGACTGTCATTGTTTCTATTACAAGTAATCATTTGTGCGAGTTCACTATTTTTGGGCGTCTTCTAATGGCTGGATGGGTCGGTTTCTCCTTATGTATTGGTGGGCCCTATTTTGCTATATACGTAATAACTAAACTTTTACTGACTCGGCTAAATAGGGTTAAGCCCGATCTGGGATGCGAAATGTAAGGTCAAAAGGATTCTACACTTGGAGGCACTTCCTCGCTGCTTTGTCGTCTCAGTCTAGCTTCAGTGGCCCCTGTTTCCATCTTTCGTACGGCATCGTAGAATTCAGTGAAGTCGACGTAGGGTGCTACTCGTCCATTCTCGTCCAATGGAAGTGTGTAAATTTGGGGAGGCGAGTCTTCCCTGGACCAGACGCTCGACGAGGTGTTGCCTAATGTCCACGTATTGTCGGCGGTAGCGGACGGCCTGGTCAAACTGATCTCCGGTGTGATCGTTCGTGCTGCGCTGCTGATCAACGAAGCGAAACTTGGTGTGCTGCTAGTACTGGGCGAGGCCAAGGGTTGATTGAAATTTCTGACCAAGAGGGTCATGTCTTCTCGTTTTTGACAAATGAAGCTTCGGTCACCAGCCACACCGCGCGCAGCATCTCCGACGAAGGCATCGTAGTGACGTCTGGCTATTTCGTCAACGACAGCTTGGGCGACACCGCTCACTGTCGACTGGACCGAGAATTCTTTGAGGACTAGGGCAGCCAGATCCCTGTTCACCTGCGTGCTTCCCGTGGCGTCCTCCAATGCTTTGCATACACTGGCCGTGGTCAGAATAAGAAAGCGGCACGAGCTGTTCAACGGGATACCACCCACGGCTTCGGCATCGGCGATCACTGGTTCACTTGTGGCCGCCCTAAATCGACATTACTTGATAGGAAAGCCCAGTGGCTGAAGTTGGCAACTTACTTGAGGAAATCGATGTCC
This sequence comes from Mesodorylaimus sp. YZB2_4, assembly GCA_030248295.1. Lineage (NCBI taxonomy): Eukaryota > Metazoa > Nematoda > Enoplea > Dorylaimida > Dorylaimidae > Mesodorylaimus > Mesodorylaimus sp. YZB2_4. Next base: position 433,068 of record JASANH010001212.1, on the reverse strand, counting down.
TTGTATCCGCCTTTCCTCGGAAAGTCGCCCAAGCAACGTGTCGTGTGATTCAAATGTGCCACTTCCCTTTCCGACAATCCCAGTTTGGTCAGTCTCAGCACCTCGTCGGCGTTATCGGTATCGTGCCTGACTGTCAACTCGGTCACTGCGATCGACCCAGTCTCGTCCAATCGACAATCCAAAGCTCGGCAATCGCCCACATTGGCCACGTACAACCTGCCACGATATATCAAGGCCACCACGGCCGAGGCACCACTCGATATCTGGTGTTGGATATGGTCCAGTTCCATGACCACATTGGGAAACCGTTGGTGTGCTTCGTAGATGTTCTCTGGGATCTCCAACAGCAGTTCAGTTCGCCTGGCCAGCTTGTCCCCGATGCCTGCGAAGTAGTCTCCTTCCACGCTGGCGAACGCTTGGCATAGCAGATGTTTAATCTATAGAAAGAAGGACACGGGTGAAAATCGATGAGAACCCGCGCACATGATGTTTCATAGTTGCGGTATATAATAGCTGAGGGAAAAGAAAATTCGTGCTGAAACCTAAGGAGTAAGGAAAATAAAACGGGTTCCCAGTTGACGCTGGAAGCTCATGTCGCCCAGAAACCAGTTCCTGGGAGGCGAAACAATTTTTGTAAGGGCAAAGGTCCCCCGCGGGTGGTCCGCCTACGTATGCGGACAGCCTGGTCAGTGTGGGATCTACCCTGGCTAAGAAACCAAACTACCTGACCATAGGAGTTTGCCTGCAGCTGCTCCAGTGACGTAGGAAATACTGACTCGAACTGAATACCTTACCTCCTCATCGGTCATGCTCGGTTGCAACTGACCCAGCAGCAACTCGGCCGACATCTTCTGCGAAGCAAATTCAGCTACTATATTCTGATCATGTCCATCAAACACTCCGTACAACCACGTGTCATCGTCGTGTCTGAAAAAGCGTAAGTCGAATCCAGAAATCCAAGTCATATGGTCCCTTCAACAATATCCTCAAGATAGGTCTTATTTCACAATGACCCGCGTGCATATATTCGGGAAAGGATTTTTTAAAATCTAGACTGCACCCCTAAAACATCAAATCAAAGCTTCGTCAATGCACTTTCTTTGAAAGCCTGTTTGGCCGTGGGAATGTCTAACCAGAACTCGTTCGACTCGAGGGAAATCAAGGGGGCCGGGAAGAGGACAACTCGGATTAGCTAACTTGAATCGAATAGATGTATTCTCCATTTGATGCTCCTGAGTAGGCTGCCCATTGTGACGGTAAATGACATTGGTCGATATGCCGATACCAGTGAACGGACACGCTTGCAAATCGTCCGTCCACGAATCGCTCAAACCAGAAGGCTTAAAAAGAATACACAATAAAAATTTTCATTCGAAAACAAATTTTCCTTACAATTTACCTTTTTTGTCGGCATTTCACCACATTTTTTCAGACAATCTTGCTATAACATTGGAGACAAGACAGAATGCGACTGTAGATCTAGCTAGCCCAGCGGTTACAGTAAGCCTTCTAACGGTCAGGACTGAACTCGCTATTTACTGAGCGAAAAATATTCTTTCCAGTAAAATTACGCAAATGAATTAGGTCTGTCGATAAATGACATAAAATAGTGAATAATTTTATCCTTTTTTAACAAAATTTATTTTTCAGCCGAGTCTGAAACTTTATTTGATGCCCCGCAGTGCGCCTTTCCAATCAGCTGTCGAAGAACAGTCTTTTCAACTTTTCTATAGTTTTTTTCTGGTTGGGGAGGAAGGAGGAATTTTATTCGTGTGAAATATCAGTAAATATAATGGCATCATTGATCAAAAACCAAATTCTGAAACACTTATCGAAGTAAGTGTGGCTTTGGCTTGCTTCCCCTGAGTTTTGTCTGATAGGTAAAGTAGGTACAATACTTGATCATTTTGGCATTCTTGTTCTAGATTTGCTAAAAACTTGACCGTTGATCAGATCAGTGTGGAAGTATTAAAAGGGAAAGGCGCTTTACAGGTTTGCTTCCGGAATTTATCTAGCCTATGTTTTTTTCGATTCATGACAAAACAGTTGCCTTTTAGAATATTGAACTAAATGAGGTTGTGTTGACCGAAGTATTGGAGTTGCCTGCTTGGTTACGAGTACAAAAAGCTACATGCAATTCGATTGCAGTCAAGGTACGTGATAATACCAGCTGATCAGCATCTTTTGTCATCGATTTATTCCAGATTCCATGGACAAGCCTGAAAACTCTACCTGTCAAAATCGTAAGTGGCAGTGATTCCTTTGTTGGTTGACTAATACCGTGACAAACCACGAGTCGACTCGCTGCAACAATGCCTGCGTGATGTTTGTGCGGCCCCTGCAGCTGGTGGGCAAACGTTCTATGTTTAGACCTTGCTCAGCCTGGAGGCTTTACGGATTTCGTATTGCATCCCTAGATTCTAATTACGCATGCTGGTCTGTTTTTGACAGCTGGATATTTCCTATGCGCTCTTGGTTTTTCAGTACATCGATGAAATACGCGTAGAAATGGTTATGTCATCGGATTTGCGCTCGACTCGCTCAAACACTGATTCCCCATCTACCCCCTATTCCAGGTGTGTATTTTTGTCAGTAAATTTAGCCGACTGATTAAATTTTAAGCCGACGATATATTTTTTAAAGTGGAGATTACGGATCTACCGCGTACAATTTTGCGAATCGGGTCGTTGAAGGAATGTCGTTGTACATAAATACTGTGGTAAGCGACCTTAGCCCAAATACTGGTGCCTGCTGCTCTTTTCAGTTCTAAATAAATGTTTGACTTGAAGGAAGTATTCTTCACGTCAGACAAATTTGGCGGTTCTTTTATGGTAAGTCGTTTGCGATCAGGGTGAAGTCTGTGCATCTATCCACCCGGGGAAGGGGGATCGTTTACTATGCTGCGGATGATTGGCTTTTGACATTTTCCTTTCAGCTTTCTCGCTTATGTGTTGAAAGTCGGACTCCAACTTGGAAAGAGGCTGCTGATTTGCACCAGACTCGAATACGCGAAACTCGTTTGCAGCAAGTGCTCATTTTCAAACAAGTTTCTTGGCAATTATTACGAATTGAGGCAAGTAACATTGTAATGGGGCGGGCATCACCGACCGAGGGCGATGCGAATCAGCGATCACCCGGTGGAGGCTATAATATAAATGCACCATTGAGACTAATCACAAATCAGGGACGTTGTCGAATTACAATGAAGAAATCGACAATCGGTATGGCCCCAGGTTCTTATATCTCGAAAACAGAAATGATTATTTGTGATTCTAGATGGCTCTGTCATTACTGGCCGTTTGCAGCTAATTCTTGGCGATATACTTTGGGTGGCAACCTTACCTCAAGTTCGCTCGGCAATTAATTTTTATTTGTACTTAATGGAATTAATTCAGAAGGCGGGCGAATTAAATAAAGTTCAGAAAGCGGAGAAATTACTTCAACAGGTTCGTCTTGATCAAGTCTTGAGCCTGTGCCTTAACCAATGTCGGGATTTTAGGCTGACTTGGCTCATGTTGCTGTGAAAAATGCAGCTATGGGATCAAAATTGACACCGCCTCAGCAGACTCGTGGTGCTGGTGGTGGTGGGGGTGTATTTCACCAATTTGACGTACCAGAGACTTCCTATCATTTTTATGGGGCGCGCATAGATTTGCATATTTGCGATGAACCATCGGATGAGCCAGGTAAGACTTTGATTTTCATCGAATAGCGCTCTTGCCGGGCATGACCTCGTTTTAGCTAAAGGTACTTCGGCCAACGACGGCGCATTACAGTTGACATTGCAAAAGCTGTCATTCGACTTTTATCCTTATCATCTGGCAGGTACGTCAAATTCTTTCAATACCTGTGCTGATGTCAACTTTGGGGTTTTTTAGCGGGTGATCGTTGTTCGTGGATTTATTACAAGGACAAGTCGTGTCGAGAAGGGATCTTAGCTTCATTGGATTCGTATTTTCGGTTGTTTTCATCCAAATTGGGTAAGTCTGTACTGGCGTGGCGGCAGGTTTGATTGTGCTTGTAGTGCTCTTTTTTAGATGCGAAGAAGAGGGAGCAGTTTAGAAATGAATGGCCGAAACTTATGGCCCAGTGTTGCGTGGTGCGTCTCGACGACATTGCTATCAATTGTGTTACGAAAGCTGGAGATAAGGGCTCGCCTGAAAAACTGCTGAGTGGCGACCGCGATGTGTTGAAACTTCCAGATGACATGCCTGTACTGCATGCGGAATTTTCCGATTATTATTACGCCAGTGAACGTTGCCAACATCTGCCAGGTATGCGATGGCATAAGGTGGTCAAGGTCGGGATCCTGGGAGGGTACAAATTCGCGCAAATTCTCCAGCTATCTGCTGTTTTTATCGTTAGTGTGATAGACGTATTTGGCCAGTGAGGAAGGTTGTGTATCTGGTTGCCTTGACTGGCCGCCTTATGCACGGAAAAGTGTATTGGCTTGCCTTCGTTGGCCACTCGATACGCTCCTCCAGGCGAGGCAGAAACCCGTCGGGTTGATGTCTTTGGCTCCTCCGACTAGGTGGTCTGCCTGAGACCATCCGCTCCCCGCGGTACCTCCTCCAACGTACGGCTGCTCAGAATGTTGCATTAGCTATAAGGTACTTGGTTTTTTCGGAATCTATCTTGCTGGCCAGGGACAGGAAATGGGGAAGCTGCTATATGCGCCGTAACTGGATTGCGCCGCAGTGTTTGCGCCCACTGGACTCGGCGCATATAGCCTACACCCGGGAAATGGTTTTGCATTGAATCAGGCGGGGGGGGGGGGGTGAGAGCTTGTTTTTAATGCTAGTCAAAGTTAATCTTTTGTTTCAGTGCCTCCGAGTAATACGCACGTGCAATGGAACCCTATTCGTGTGTTCTTGGACTATAAGACCCTCCGGTGGTTAAGTTATATGTATTTGGATATCTGCAATACTTTGGTGAGTGTGCGCCATTTATTGGCAAGAACGATGTGCCTAAAATGAATGGTCCATTTCAGGGATTGAAAAGTTCAAGTTTCGAAGCCGTTCCGCATCACGACGTCCATGTTCAAGCTTTGATGCCGCGGGTGAGTCACTGATTTCGTGATTTGTCGTATTGGATGATGAGTGTGTACTCTGTTTAGCTAATCATACCAGCAGATGACAATAATTTTGGGAGAATGGTCAATGGGAAATCGCCAAACAACTCGAAACCAAATTGCTTAGTGGTACAAGCGGCCAACGTCGTTTTGGACAATACATTAATCGGTAGCAATAACCGAACGCGCAATGCCTTGAAGGGTTACGTTTCCCGGTTGGAAGACTTCCCGCTGTTTGGAATGGAGAACGATGAGTTTGTGGTCGGCAACGTCCGCATCGCCCCGTTGCCAATGAGAACTGAAGCGTTTCGCAATTACCTGACCACCCTGTGCGAAATGGAACAATCTCAAATGCCTTTGTCGAACAATACTGGCCAAGCGAAGAAAGTTGCTCAAGCTGGATTGGACCTAGAGGACAGTGGATCGAGAGAAGCCAATTGTAAGTGGACTGAGAATGCGTCGAGCGATGTTTGGAGGGTTAGTCTAAGTCCATTATGGATCGATTTCACGGGCCCCAATTCCGTCCGATATCCTCGTCCGATGCCGTTCATTTCTGACGTCCCGGTTACCGTGTGGTTAGTGCCAAATATTTACCCTTCGATGCCAGAATCGAGAACATCCGAAGCGGCCATGGTGACTGTTTTGGTGAAACCGGAAGGAGCAGTGAAATTGTTGATGGAACGAGATCAGTACGTATTCCTGCATCAAGTGGTTATGGACCTAGGCAGACTGGTGCAAGTATTAGTGGACGACGCGAAGAGTTTTGCTGACGTGATTGCAACGAATAGCAGTGCCGACGACAAGGCCATGACTGAAATATCGATCTGCGTCTGCTGCGTAGGGCCTAGTATCGATGTGTCGTTGTTATTGCCGTCGATTGCCGCTGGTGCGGAAGTGGAGGCGGGAAGTAGTGATCGAATGCTGAGTCGGAGCAGTTCAGATTATTCCAGTTCTGGTAAGTATTCTTGCTTGTTTGGTTGAGGAACTGTGGTGGGTGGAATATGTGGGCAACTTAAACGTTGTTTCGATGAAAAATCACACTCGGACAGCAACATAATAATCACTCGCGAAATCACATGAAATGAGAAAAAGAACAATGAGACTGCATACCGAAGGAATGTACGAGTATGCTTGGGTGCAATGTTCGTCTACGGGACGAGCACGGTGTCTGGGCGTTGTTGGATACTTTGAGGAGCCGAATCGAGGCTAAATTGATTATGGACTGCTGGTGAGCCTGGTTTTGATTTGGATGCGTCGGCGACGACCCCTGGTGGCTGCGGCGCTGCTGGTGGCTGAACACTGGGCGCTTGAGCGGCTGCTGGAACTCGGACAGGACTTGACGCTGATGGAGGTGGTGGTGGCTGAACAACACTTGTTCGAGACGGGGGAGGAGGAGGGGGCTGTGGAGACTGAGGTTCGTGGGCGGGAACAGGCGATGGTGGAGGTGGGAGTGGTGTTTGCGCGGCAACCGGTGCGAGTTCTTGGGGCTGTGGTGGCGGGACCGCCGGAGTGGTTGGTGGCGCTTGATTCTCCTGTGGGTGTGGAGGAGCCGGTGGTAACGCGGATGCTGGGCTAGGTTGGGGCTGAGGTCGGGATTGAGGGGGAACTTGCGGTTGTTGTGGATTGCCCTGTGGAGGCTGATTTGTACCAGCTGGAGGTCTAGGTTGACGCGGTTGCTGCTGGGGACTAAAGTTTGCAGGGCTTGTTTGCTGTGGTGGTTGACCGAATTGGCCTTGGGGAGGTACTTGACCTTGCGGGCCTTGCTGTGGAGGCGGTTGCGACTGCGATCGAGGTGGTTGAGCCAAGAATTGGGGTGCACCATTCGGCGATCCTTGCGGGGCAATGGGCTTGCCAAAGCTGAACTGCGGTCGCTGTTGTCCAACTGATGGCGGGAATTGAGGTGCTGGTTGAGGTGGAACACCAGCGCCTACTTGTGGGAAGCCAGTATTCGGCGGTTGTTGCGGGCGTTGTCCTTGGAATTGAGTTGGGACTTGCTGGCCGTTGAAGACTGGGCCGTTGGACTGTGGGATAGGCGGCCTTTGTTGAGGTGGACCACGCTGACCTGGGAACGGGACTATTGGATTGGCGGGTACTTGGACATTCGTTTGGGCGCCTTGGAAGTTCACCCCGCCGACTGGTTGCCTTAGATTGGGCAGTAGGCCTTGCACGCGAGGAGGCTGTTGGTCTTGATTGAACTGGATCTCTGGTTTGCCTTGAATTGGTCTCAGAATTGGCTGGCGCGGTGGAATTTGTGGTGGGATGGAATGATGCAGCATATGATGGCGGCTAGGTTCGGTTGGTCTTGGGTCAGTGACCAGTCCAGTTGTTTCAAAGTCGTCGCCCGCTGGAACTATCTTTGGCCTTTCTGTGCTGCTTGCTTTATTGTCTTCCTCGTCATTTTCATCATTTTGTTGATCCTCGGGGTCTGAGATCGATGACGGCGCGGTGACTGGCGCGTTGTGCACTTCATGGAAGCCGGGTGCTACCAGAGAGTGGGTGGGTGCAGCTGTGTAACGCCAGAAGCGTTCCATATTTAGGCGACGATTGCTGCTGAATCGGACGAAATTATCGTTGGATTCTGAATTATCAGTGTTGTTGGGCCTGGGAGTCGTGCTGTCTTTGTCGTCTTCGTTGCCGATTAGTTTAGGAAGCAGTGGTCCTAAGTCGAAGATGCTCTTTTGCGGAGTGGGTGTCGATCCACGCAGCAAACGTTCTATGCTTGATGTCACTAAGTAGGCACGAAGATGAGACTGATGTTTGGCATAAAGCGGCTTTTCAGCTTACCTGCAGTGACTGCCGATTTTTCAACTTGTGAGCAGCAGGCTGGTGCGGCTGGCACTTCCTTCCTAAAAGGTGTGGGCGAGGTTAGTCTAGTCATGAGTGAGGGGCGAGTGGGGTGAGGGCTACCTCGTGGGGCACGTGTCCTCGTCGGCTGTGGAGTTTGATTCGTTTGAGTTTTCATCATTGCAGATTTTGTTCGGTTCGCTAAGGAGCATTGTTGGCTGGCCCCCTTGAATTATGTGGTAGCCGCCTTGCGTACACACCATTGGGTTTTCTGAAAAGGAAACTGGTGGAACGGAGAGGTGGGAGGGATTAGGTTCATGGTACCTTGCAGTAAGACGGTTGTTTGGGGATTGATGGTGATTGAGGTTGGCTGTACACTTTGAAGTTTGTTGGAGGAAAGGTCCAACATGTGCATGTTCCTGAAAGGAAGGCTATTATGACCTTATAAGTAGACTTGAAGAAGGAACTTACGGCAAGGCATTGAAGGAGAATGGTTGAACTAATCGGATGTTGTTGTTGGTCAGCGATAGTTGACGTAGGAATGGGATACCTTGGAACATTTGTTGGTTGATAGCGCTCAAGCAGTTTTGACCCAACATGAGCAAGAGCAACGGGGCGTTGGAGAAGGCGCCGGGAGCGATGTCCTTGATTGAATTGCCTTCCAAGTTCAATTGCATGAGGTGTTCGAATCCGTTGAATGCGCCCGCAGTGATTTCGGCGATATTGTTGTAGCTAAGGTCGATAATCTCGAGGAATTTGAATTGTTGAAGAGTATTTGGTTCGATGGCCACCAACTCGTTCTGATCGAGGAATAAGTAGCGAAGATTTGGGATGTTATTGAAACCGTATCGGTCTATGCTTCGGATCTTATTTCCAGTTAAGCGGATCATGAGCAGGCTGACCAAGTTCATTAGCTGGAGTTTTTCGATCGATGTGATGGCATTGTATTGAAGATGTAGTGCCAAGAGTTGTTTGAAATTGCGCAACGCTTCGGCTGGAATTTCTTTGAGACAATTTTGGTCCAAAATGAGACTCTGCACTGTGTCTTTAACGGTTTCGAAGGCTGGTCCAGCGATTTTACAAATTTGATTGCACGCTAGGTTCAACTCGATCAGACGGCTGACATTACGGAAGGCGGAGTTGTACAGATCGCCGATACTGTTGCATTTGAGGTTGAGTACCATCAGGCTATTCATGCCCATTAGGGCGTCGGTTGGGATTTCAGTAAGTCGATTGTGAGCCAAACTGAGTGTGACCAGTGTGTCCTCCAGACCTCGGAATGCATCGGCGTGAATCGAGCGAATATGATTGTTGTCCAAGATGAGGCTCTTGATTCGGAGATTGCGGAATGCGCGGGGACCGATCTGAAAGCGGCTGGGTAGGGTTTAAGTGGGAAGAGTGGAAGGGATAGATCACCCACCTCGACGATGTTGGCATCCTCGATCGAAAGCTCTCGTACTTCGGCTGAGATGGCTTTCAGCTTTTCTACGGCGGCCGGTGCTGATGGGCCTTTACATTTTATGACGGCCCCATCCAAGTAAGCGAAGCATGTACACGCTTGTTCCTGAGCCATAAAAGGCGGGCAGAATGAGAGCGCTTGATGCGCGAGCACGAGTACCCATATTAGCTTGAATAAGAGCTCCATGGCCTGAATCTGAAATGGAGACGTTGATTAGGGCAGTGCGAACAAGGACTGCGGAGTCGTAGGGTATGATATCGATGGGTTCTGGGTGCGAGACAAGAGTGAAATAGACGCTTGGACCGAGCAGTATGGCAGTCGCGGGTCGATTTAGTGAGTGTTGTGGGTGATGCGAGACGGGCCTGGCAGGGTCATTGTTTCCTGTGCGACGGAGGTGGAAGTATTGGGGTGACGGGTTACGTTTGCCACCGACCCGACATGTATGCGCGAGGTAAACGTCCTTTGGCGTTGGGGCTGGTCGCATTCCGGCCATGTCGGTGTCGAGATGGTGTGACGTAATGGTAATCACGGAGGTAGTGAAAAGTTTATCCTCCAATCGTGGTCGGGTTACGTTCGAGTCATTCGTCGTGCGTAGCTACTCTTGTGGGCGCGTCTTTGTACCTTGGACGAAGTGATTAGGATTGCGAATAGATACGTCCTTGGTTGTTAGGAAGGAGTCGAGCCTGACCTCGTTCCGTTTGTCGACCTTGCTCGAGAATTGAGGCCAACTTTCTCTCGCCTTTTCGATCGACGCCACTCATTCCATTGAAGATATTGTTATTGCTTGAAAGTGGCGCGGGTGATGCGTCGCGGTTTTTGACTTTTTTCTATTCAAAACGATGTCGTATGATTTATCATTTAGTATGACCAAAAAAGTTAATTTTTAGAGCGCGACTGGACGTCGGAGGTTGGATTTGAATGGCCGAATTATGAAAATAGACCCTTAAAAAGCAGTTGACATTGTGTTCACTAGTATGTGTACGTGTAGTAGAGTTCGAAGCACGACTGACCCGAGAGAATGAATGAAATGCGCCCTCGTGCCCACTATGCTTAACCTTTAAGGATGAGGAATGCGTGGACTGTGCAGAATGCAGGAATCGGACTCGGTGCCTTTTTACCAATGCATTTATCGAATAGGAGGCTTGAGCTTACTTTGACAGCACGTGATCGGAGCAGAAGGATCGCCGCTTGAGAAGAACAGATTGGAAGTAGCGATAGGACAAGAAAAGTGTTGGCGGGGCAGCTAGAGAGCAGTGTAGCGGTTTGACGGTGCGTGCATAGGTTTCAGTATGATACTGGGAGCCACTTTCACAATTAGCCTGGGCGTGTCCTAAAGTTAGGACCATCGATGTAGGATAGGACTTACGACATAGTCAAACTGGGCCCAGGTGTTGTGGGAGGAGTATCTGCTCTCTCTAAGGGGTGGTATTTGGTACTGGGAGTTTTCTACCCTGCTCGGTTCCCCGATGAGATTTCAGAGCCACTTTGCCTGTACCCGGTCAGCAGTCATGATTCGAGCAAGGTTGGGAGGCAACCAGTTTGCATGGCAGCTTGCCATTAGAGCACCTCCGCCGAGGCTGTTGCCTGGTATGATTATTTACTATACAGATCGACACAGCAGCTATCACAGGGACATAGACAGTAGGCAACCCGAATCCCTATCTTTGTTGTACACACTCATTCTCTAGTTGAAGTTATTGTTTGGCGGGACGAACATCCATGCGCCAGTGTTGTGGTCGAATACGGCTGTCCTGCCTGGCGGACGGTTAGGGAGAGGAGGCGGTGAAAAATGGGGTTGAGCTTGATAGCTCGGTATATTGATGTTGCGAAATTGTTGGCCTGACGCGACTCGGTTGAGGGGATCGAAATTATAGAGAGGACCGTTCAGTCGATTCGTGGAATCGAGGCTATAGATCTGGCCGCCCGGGCGATTGCCTTGATCCAAGCCGTAAGGCGATGTTGGACCCCGACTATTCGGCTGGTCCATGCCGAACATGAGGTCGAGGGCGCAATTATTATTTGGGGCGGTTCCTTTGGACTCATCGAATTTCACTTTGGATTTTCGTGGAGCTGGTTCAGGAGCTATGGGATGAGCCGTTTGGTCGAAGAATTTTGACGTGTCCGACATATCTTCGATTTGCGTTTGTCTTGAAGCCCGTCTTTGCATGCGACCAACCCGCCGACGCCAACACAACACTGCTACAGCGATGATTGTTATAGCTCCGATGGCTCCGAGTGCCACGCCTGTCCAAATCGTGATTTGTTGGCTATCGATTTCCTGACTGAAGACGCTGATGTCAGCTTTCTTGTCCAAATCGTTGACATCGTAAGAGGGACGGCGTTGTTTTAGATCTACGGAGGGGTCGGTGATTTGTCTCGTTCCATTCGAGATTTTCGTTCGTAATTCGCGGCTGACAATTTCGCCGAATAACTTGGGTCGTTTTTCCATGATCACTCGAATAATATCTTGAGGAATCTTGCCGAAATCTGGTGTCTGACCTGCTGCCAAGTCGCGAAGAACTTCGGGTGGGATTTTGGACAAATCGATATTGAGAGTTTGTAAATCGGAAAAGTTGAAATATGGATTCGGTGAGAATAATTGGACTGGTGCTGCCGTGGTGACGGGTTCGAAGTCCGTAATGATCGGGCGTACGTGGTCTGGGATGACTGGGTGACGGGTAGTGGTCTGATCCTGGCCCGCGGTGAATACTTGTTGCATGTAGCGTCTCTTTATGGCTTCGGTCTGTTCCTGAGTGAAACCGGGTATCGTTCCTCCGCTGAGAACCTTTTGGATCAGTTCGGGTGATATGGCATTCAGTGGAGGCAGCGTGGCGGCTCCAGCGAGTGATAGGTCGATTGGGATGGGAGGGAAGGAAGAGCCGTTGTGGAGCGGAACGATCAGAGGGGCCATGGTGTCATGGGCTGGTGGTGCTGGGAACGCTGATGCGGGAGTGTTCTGATTGGGGATGGCAACGTTGATGGTGCTTTGGGCGTTGGCCCCGTTCTTAGCCGCCATTTGCATGATGTAACGTTGAGTCAGCTGTTGCATCATTTCTTTGGATACGCCTGGAATCTGGCCACCCTGTGCGACGTAACGTATAATGTCGGGAGGCAGTTTTGTCAGGTCCATGTTCTCCAAGCCACCAGGGCCTCCGTTTCCGTTTATTAGTGCGGCTAGCTGAGGCAGGGACTTGAGGAGATCTTCGGTTCGAGGCTGACCGTTAGGAATCGCTTGCCCGTTCAGTGGTGTGTTGGCATCTGGTCGGTTGAGAGCGGCGAGGATGCTTGGGTTTAGTTCTGAACTGTTGATGTTGAGCAAGCGGTTGGGAATGGCGTTGGATCCAGGTACATCTGAAATGAGATGAGAGTCGTGATTCGGGGAGTCAGCTGGAGTAGGGTCGGGATCTTCCTGTTCGTGTTCCTGTTTCACGACCTCACCAAAGGCAGGTTTGCGGACGCGTGGGTTAAAGGCGAATTGGTTTACCCGGCCCGGGAGTTGAACACTAACGATGAGTCGCAGAGGCGGCACAGAACCCGAAAGGCCACTTACGTTGCAGGTTGTTGAAGAATGTGTCGTTGGCACGTTGAAGCATGATGTCTTTGAGCAAGGTGCCACGTTTTCCTGGCGGATCTGAAAGGGCCTGTCGTGTGGATGTTGGGTGGCCTACTACAATGAACTAGAGAGTACCTGCACATCTGATGTCGCGCTGGTTTGGCAAGAATGTACGCACGTTGTTGGCGACCAAGTACTGAACCAGCCAGTCGATCGATTCATTGCATACCAACGGATTGCCTAGAATGTAGACGAGTGACAGTGTCACCACGGACAGGTCGCGGTGAGCGGTGGGTTACCTTGCAATAGCAGGTTGCTAATTTTGTTGTGGAAAGCATCACCGGGCAATCCACTTAGCTGATTTCCACTTAAGTCCAACCAGAATAACTTGTTCAAGTTTTGGAAGACATTCGCGCCGATGGTGGTGAGTAGATTGTCGGACAGATCGAGAGTGGTCAACTGAGTGATACTGTCGAACGAACCAGAAGTGAGTGTGGTCAATCGATTGCCACTTAGTATCAGCTGTTGAAGGGCTGGCATGCCAGCGAATGTGCCTTCGCCTATAATGGATAAATAGTGATGGATTGATTGTGTGAGGGGGAATCAGCTTACCAATATCGTCCAGGCTGTTGTTGGTGAAAAGCAAGCTCGTCAATGCTGGGAGTGAATCGAAGGCGTTGCGATAGAGTCTCTGAAGGCCATTGTTTTGCAGACTGATCACTTGCAAAGCTGGCAGGGAAGAGAAAGCTAACGTTTCTACGGATTCGATGAAGTTATTGTCTAAAATTAGATGCTTTAAGCTGTCGACGTTCTGGAACGAATTGGAGGCGATCTGAAATAAATGCAATGAGATACGGTTGGAAGCGGGGCTTTGCGAGTCTTACCTTGGACAGCCGATTTCTGCTCAAGTCGAGTGTGGCGAGTTTGGCGAATGACTGGAATCGATTAGTGTCGATGGTGGTCAGCTGATTGTCGCTGAGATTCAGCTGTTCCAAATTAGGCACATTCATGAAAGCTAGAGGATGTAACTGTTCCATAGAATTGGAATTAAGGCGTAGTTCGACCAGGGATGGCAAATTCATGAAACGGAGACTGGGCACGTTGCGGATGCGATTGCCGCTTAGATCGAGTAGTTGCAGTTTTTGAGCTCCGCGTAGGTTTTGAGCTGGTACCTCGTCCAAGCAGTTGTTGGACAAGTCGAGAAACTCGAGACGGTCTTTGGTTTCGTTTAAGGAATTGCTGAAAGGAAGGGCAGCCGTGTTGGGCGTGGTGTGGATGCAATGGCTTGTATGAGCACTGATCATACTGTACAGTGCATGGTGCTTTGCGTGAGAGAGAGGCAGTGGGAAAACGAGTGCACTTACGGGCCCAGCTTGCAAATCCGGTTGGATCGAAAATGCAGTCGGCGTATCTTTTTGGTGTTGGCGAAAGCATTGTCCGGTATCGACGAGACTGCGTTGCCGCTTAAATCCAGTATTTCCAAGTTTGTCATAGCATCGAGTCGAGGCACTGTTGTCAAGGAATTGTCGCTGAGTGTGAGTGATGCGAGATGCGATGCTGTGATGTCGAAGGCGTGATCGTCGATCTGAAGTGGGTGTAGTGGGTGAGATGGGAAGGGTGAACAGTCAGTGTCAAAGTGGTCAGCTTACCCGAACGATGTTGTTTCCTGTCAGCTCTAATTCTCTGATCAAAACTGCACCGAAGGCTTGTGCTGGGATTTCGGTTGTTATCCCGTTTGTATTGCGAATTGATAATCGATCGATTTTAATGTCCGGGCTAAATGATCGTGTGACCTCATCCAGTGATCGATCAGTGCAGTCGATGCGAAGCCCGTTCGCTGTCGGCAAGCATTTACATATGGACACAATGGATTGAGGGCACGCGTGGGCTCGGCGAATGAAGGCCAGTGCTAGCACTGCTGTCCATAATAAATATGGCCAGGGCGACATCCTAATTGATCAGCCCGAGTGACCGGTAGCAAATCTTTGTGGCCACAGGCGAATGTCCAAGACGTGTCCCTGTATGCCTTAGCCGATCAGTTCTCCAATAATGCGACCAAGACCCGTTGGCTAGGCGCGGGACGAAGTCGGGTGGGAACGTTACAGATTAACCAAAGTCGGCGGCCATAGTAGCGAGAGCATTGGAGGACATTAAGGATGGTATAATGAAATGAAGAATGCGTTGAATGTTTTTCCAGTGTCTTTGGCCTTGAAACAATTGGGCGTGCGCGCGGCCATCGACGCCCGCCACGACAGCCGGTAAATATGAAAAAGTCGAAACAGTCGACTCGGATTTTCACTTTTGCATGGGCGAGGTCGAAGAAGAAGAAAAATTTGCTCCCGACTATTTGAATGCGGAAGGCGTAGATATGAAGAAAGTGTAATCGCGACACAATACGGACGAAGATTGGGCGTCGAGGTGACGTTTTCGCTAAGCGACCTAGTGGGAATGAGGTGAACGAAGACGACGTTTCTTGGAGACGTTGGATTTATGCGTCATGCGGGCGCGTGGTTGTGTGAGGAAACGAGTGCACAAATGGCGAGCGCGCTTATGCCTCGCTCTCATGTCAAAGACCGAAACTGCGCGCGGGATAGAGTGAGTGGTAAGTTTAGTGTAGGCCAGTGGTGGTCCTGCGTCCTAAGTGCTATCCGCGACCCACTTTTCGAATCGCCCCGGGTTAGCAGTGCGACCTTTCGGAAACGTCATCCTTCACCGCGACACACATTCTTTTGATCAGTGTGATGGCAGGTGCCTGCACTCTACTAGCGTGCCCAGGCGGTTAGTATAGCGTGCTATAGTAGGCGTGGACACGATGACGTTGTCATGCTGCAACGAATTTCCATGAACGAATTGGGTTGTTAAAACGAAAAAACTCGGGCAGCCCTATTATGAAATATGGACACGGTGGAGGTTGGCGGGCTACGGCGATCGAAAGCATGCACGATGGGATGTTACAATAGGCCGGTTTCAATGATCTGGATCATGCCGCAGCGATGACGGTCAAGCGAGGCATGCCGACGACGGGAACGTCCACGGCGAGGGGCCGGCAAGTATAGGCAAACAGAAAAGATGCACGAGGCGAGCAAGAAGCTTAGGGTCTAGTCTGCTGTTAGCGGGAGCGTATAAAGCTGAACCAGTAAGCTAGGGAAGCCGACAGTGAGACGACGTAGCTTCCTGAACTCTCTTCCTGAAGTCTCGTGGCTATGGATTTCCATCTTTTGGACAAGAATTCGCTTCCATCCACGAATCCATTAAAATTGTTCAATATCCTACACGATAGAGTTAAAGGCCATTGCAAATCTGGCTCTACGTTCTGTACCTTATCCACCATCGATTCGAAGACCAGTCGTCCGTCTAGTCGAATAGTGCACATGGCCGAATGCAACGAGCGAGGGTTCCGTTTTTTCACTCAAACTGAAACAGAGAAGGTACGTCATTTGGACAAGAACCCGTCGGCGGCGATGATGTTCTGGTGGCCGTGCGAAACGAGGCAAGACGGATACATCGATGGTTTGGTCGTGCGTGTGGAAGGAGTGGTAAAGCAGTTGGGTGCGGAGGCGGCGAGGAAGATGTATGAAGGGTGGCCGGACGAGCATAGGATTACTATGATAGCTTTCGAGAAATCGGGGGAGCCGATTTCTAGTCATTTGGACCCAAAAGTAGTTATAGAAGAGAAAAGGAATGCGGTCAGAAGCAAAGGAGCCGAGGTGTTGAAGAAATGTCCAGAGTTCTTTGTCGGCTATGACCTTTTGCCGGACATGGTCGAGTTCAATCAGAATGATCCTGGTTTTGCCACCAGAAGATTAAGATTTCGGAAAGTGTTGAATGGGGAGTGGGTGATGGAATACTTGACACCGTGATTGAGGGCATGCTTGCATATGTGAGTATTTGGGTAGAAGACAGTGCTGTCTGGTCGAGCTTTGGTTGGCTGCATAAAGCAATGTTGTGCTTGCCAGTGTTGTGTGTGTGCAAGCAATCGGGCGGAAACGGGCAAATATAGAATGAGGCGGGCGGGAGCCGAGCTGTCTGGTAGGTTGTGCCAAAAAACACCATCTACTGTAGTCTAGTCTGTTTTACAGTGCCTGGAGCGAACCCTTATCCGAATGTCGACACTGCCCAAGATGTGGTTAATAGTCCAAAGTTGTCGCAAGGTCGGGTCAATAATGACGTGCTCCCGGGAAGTTTTCAAGAGAGCTTCATGCCAGATGGCTTCACTCCGGATATTGATGTTGGTAAGTTGGTGTGATGTTCGGTTGCTGGTGGGTTTGAAGTAAGCGAGTGTGTTCGCTTTCAGCTTCCATCGACGTGGCCATGGGGTCGATAGTTACTGATGATAACATATCAGTGATCACGGATGTGTCAGACGTCGATGACGATCATTTCGTGCAAATTGATAGTCCAGACTCGTCGCCATTCGACGAACTCTTTCAATCGCAGTCTCAACGCCAGGGCGCAACGAACCAAAGAGGAAGCAGGAAGACCATGGAAGCGATGGAAGCGTACGAGGAGGAGGCTGAACGTATTTGCGATCATAACAAGACTGCGACATTGATCGATTTGACAACGAGGGTCCTTCAACGAAAGGTAACAGGCTGCTAGTGGGTTTAGGTTCATGTTTTGTCACACTAAATGTGCGCGTTGAGGGAGGGAG
This sequence comes from Mesodorylaimus sp. YZB2_4, assembly GCA_030248295.1. Taxonomy (NCBI): domain Eukaryota; kingdom Metazoa; phylum Nematoda; class Enoplea; order Dorylaimida; family Dorylaimidae; genus Mesodorylaimus; species Mesodorylaimus sp. YZB2_4. The sequence goes on along the minus strand of JASANH010001212.1, from coordinate 415,550 downwards.
CTGCTCGAACATCAAAGTCGAAATCGATATTGGGACAAGTGAAGAAATGTGTGGCCCCATTTGTGAAAATTTAGATCTTCTGGCCGGATCAGGAATAGACGGAGTCAAATGATTACTTTCTCGATTTGACCACTGTGTTTATCGCTGGCTCTACTTGACTATGAAGGCAGCTAATGTTTTGCTTGATATACAGAATGGGCATTCTCGGGAACAGCCAGGGATGGTGGGGTCAAATGTCACATTTGACCCTATGCACATAGTGATCAGTGACCACTCGTCTATTCCTGGCCATGGCATCCGAAGAATATGAAGTTTTACAGTATAGGCAACCTATATTTTCCCCGACTCTACTCTGAGGTGCGCAAGAACTGCGATATCTCCATATTTGGTCATTCGTCCTGATATCAAAGTCCACCCGGGGTTCGTGGTCTCTTGCAAAAGTTCCATGTTTGTGATCTGCTTCATACTGAAGATGAGTTTCTTTTCAGGTTTCGATTGTCAATTTGCATCTTCGTCAGTGTCAGTTGGCATTCGCTTATGCTAGCGACGAGGCGCGTCTGACAGTTCTTACGCCAGCTGTGCAAGCGGATGAGCATCTCGATATCACTTTGGAAGAGGCTCACAGACTTTTGAACACGAAAAGTAGGCTGGGATATCCTTCCCCTTATCTCTCACTTCAGTCTGTTTGAACTGTAGCTTACACGCTACTGGCTTTAGCTAGAAGCGTGTAAGCTGAAGCTGGTGGCGGGCAGACACTAAAGCCAGGCTAAGAACCCTACTTTACTTTTTGTGGATCTTGCATCGCAGACTGTCTCATCCGGATTACGCGCCTCTGGGTTTGTCTGGTCTGGCTTACACGCTCCTCCTCATTTCAGCACCAGTCACGGCAGAACAATCATGGCCGACGAATATGCCCCCGATCGGCAGTTTTCCAGTTGAAGTTCGAAGTGGATTCCGTGATTCGCGTGACTGCGGGTATTTGGAAATGGACGTACGCAATTTGGAACTCGCATTGCGAAACGAGAACCTACTCGGCTTATCGACCTTTTTGCAAGCAGAAGTCCCCTCGATTGTGTCGAATGATGGAGAAGTGGGCGAGACGAGCATGCAATTACGGATTCGAGTTGTGGACTCAACAATTTCGCTGACTTACCCTGATGCCGCGGAACCTGTAAGATTGGAATTGAATAGTGTCCGTGTGGTGAGGACGAAGGGCACAAGTAAGTTGACTCGTGACTCGTTTGATAATGCCTAAATTTTCTCTGTTTCAGATTTTCGAGTACAGTCGGACGAAGACCAAAAAATGTCGGCGTTGGAACGGGAGAATGCAGAACTGCGTAGTAAACTGAGCGAAGCCAAAGCGTTTATTCAGAGACTAGCGAAAGACAATTTCAATTTGGCTCTATAAATAGTACATTTGAGTCACTTGTTTTCTCGACACATGAAGTAGTTGGTCGATGGCCATACCTTGGGCTCTATGTATCTCGTAGTCTTTCTCGTGCACGTGTTTAGTCCTCATTAGTCGACTAGTAGATGCTACTGATTCGCAGCCGTCTTGCCTTGACTATCTTATGTTGGGTAGAAAATAGATGGTTTTCCTTGCGGGTGCTGTGTTGTGATATCGAATGACTGTTTTTAGACAGCTTTTTTGGCACTAGCACTAATTTGGTTTTATATTTATTGAACGTGGTGCCACGAATTGGATTGGTCGCTTACCTCCATTTTATGTAAAAAGTAACCAACTCCTGCACACTAACGCGGAAAACAACGCGAAGTTTTTAACTGATAAAAAGAAACGATCAGAAAACAATGACAACCAAAAACATTTGGCTTAGGAAGAGTGCGTGCGACCCATACGATACAACAGAACCAAGCACCAACACGTACAACCTGTCCGTAATAAAGTGGTCAACAGAGAGCAGAGATTCCGTGCAGAATACTTCGAGATGAACAGATGAGATGAGATGGGATGAAAATGAAGGCAAAATAACAAATGCAATGCCAGAGTAAACGGGGCCTAGGGTTAGTAAAACTGTGAACGTCGCAACTGGCAAGTTGTCCGTCCACACAATACGCCTAATCACAAAAGGCAGTACCAATAAAAAACTGCACCATGCACTCAACTGGAAAACGACATGTACAAAAAATCCAGACATGGTCTGGCACCTTATACAAAAATTGAATAAAGGTAAAAGCAAAAATTCAGACCACGATTGTTCTCAAACCTTGACGACCAAGTCTTTTTGGATGCTTGTGAATAGCACCCATTTCCCACCTTCTCTAAATGCCCTTGCAATAGGAAAAATCTTGCCTCAGTTTACACTGACGTCTCCGAATTGAGGCGCAAGACAAATTTGTCATTCTTCGGATCAAATGGTTCTTCCGTCAAATTCATAAACGGTAAACGGGTAACAGTGCAAAGTAAGTAGACACCAACTTCTGGTCCAGGGCAGTGACAACGCAATTGGAAAACGGAGCCTAAAATTCATATGTCTCGTGAGAGTGAATATGTGCTATGGGCACTGCCGCCATGGTATGACAGATAGGGTTTGCAGGCTAAAAATGTAAAGGGTCTTCCCGGTGCATTTTTACCCTAAGATGAGAAATTGAAAGAAAACGAGTGTTTCGACGTCGCAGATGTCTTATCCCAATGTTTTTAGTGCCCTATTTTTAAACCGACACTGTTTTCCCACCTACACGGTTAAAAGTGGCGGGAAAATATGCATCGGCAGTTCCCCCTCTGCATTTCGACCCCATGGATGTCTCACACTGGAATCAGCTAACCCGGAAATTATAATTGTTTTTCCTTACCATGAGCTATATTCCTCGACACCAACTGTTCGCAAACGATCGACCATTTCGTCTGCTCTTGACAAGCCTGAAAGCAGAAATATCACTCATCATAATTTAAATCTAACGTAGCAAAGGACTTCGGCGAGGCGAATGGCATTCAGCTTCGATTACACCTCCCTCGAGTCCCAGCTAACATACCTCGAATGTTTCCTGAGTACTGAAAAAGCGTTCCAGAAAAGCCTTCGGCGAAACATCGTACGATAAACACTGGGCCAAGTGTCGAACAACATTCTCCGCAGTATGACGTGGTTGCTGCCGAGTTATCCGCAAATACTTTTGCAATGATCGGGCCAAGGAAGGAAAGACCGCTTGAGCCGCTTCGTGGGCGTCCATCGGAACGCAAGGTCCTGCAAAACCAAAAAAGATATTACGATCGCATGAAAAAGAATCAATCTCAGATGGTCGAGGTAAGCCTAGCCCTTCATCAAACTGGCAGCTCAGCAGATTAGCAGCAAGCGAACAAAGGCTGATCCCCCCTGACATCTCTTGAGGGGTTGCAGACGTCGGAGAAAAGCGTACACAAGCGAGCAACGTACCTTTCTCCTCGTGTAGTCGCTTCACGTGCGCAAATGCTTCATCGGCCGCGGTAACCAAACGAGCTTTCCGTTTCCTCACCCGTCTCTCCCAATCCATCTCCTCGTAAAACCGATCGTTATGACTGGCATCGCGTTTTCGTGCTGCGGCCGCCATTATAGCCTGAGCGCTGACCGGCGGTGGGCCTAAGCTGTTCACACCGTCCACATCGTAGACTAAAATCAAAGAAAACGTGGTTACAATTTTATCCCGAAACGGAAACAGCAACGAGGGACTTACCCTTAAACGTGCCAATGGTAGGCGGCTGCGAGCCGTGAGTGGAACCGCCTCCTCTCTTCATTCTCCCACTTCCGGGAATACGTTCCAAAAACGGGTTGTAAACGGGGAAATCCCGATAATATTTTCGAAGTATTTCAACGGCCGCCGTTTGTATACTCAGTTGTCCAATGTTGTACGTTCGACTTTCTCCATCCGGCGATCTGACCACTCGAATCTTGTACTGGCACCGCAGATGACGTATCTCGAGCACGAACACAGCCAAATAATGCACGAATAGCATAGCGTCGACGAGGCTATTAGCGAACGTGACGATGCTCGTATAGTTCTCTTCTCTTCTCTGTACGATTCGAACGCCATAGAATAACCAATAAGCGAATGTAATCAGGAAAACAAAGGCCGACAATATCGCTCTGCCGATGGCCAAACGAGGCAAGCTTTGCATGGATCGTCGAAAGAACAAGGCCCACATTCCCATCAATAAGATTGTCAACTTGACGGCGAAACTGATGAGCAGTCCCTCGCAATCGGGCGTACAAACAGTCGTATTCCATTTGGTAACTTGAGCGAATGCGTTTCCCAATTGCGTTTCCTCGATCGCATCTCCTTGGCCGTAATGATAAGCTATCCCGCTAATAACGGACGCTTTCGGTAACACGACCATGACGACTGGGCTTAGGAAAGTCAATACGCAAATAAACCCGACCACAATAACACCAAAGTAACGACCCACGCATCGCATTCGACCAGCAATCGGGTTCTCCTCCCAGAATACGCTACCGTGTCGATTTCGAAGATTGAACTCCTTGGCCAAACGGACGTCGTCGTAAGAGCACGAACGCTCGCTCGTATTCCCCGTCACGCATGTCGTATTTTCGCCCCAGTTGTCGTCTTGCGCTCCGATTTGAATCACCTGAAACAAAAAGGAAATGCAACCAGGGTTATCGAACATTGGACAATAAACGGCGAGCAGCATGAGACTAGATCGATCACTGGCATCATACGTTCACACTCCGCTCACCCCAGCCCTGACCCGAGGACAATTGTTCATATTGATTGTTTGCATTAGAGCAATTATTGCTACGAAAACAAAATCCTGAATGCACAATAGCGAAGTAACCTTGGCAACAGGTAAATGACAGACGCCTCCTCATTAGCTGGCACTGAAAACAAAAAACCCAGGTTTTCAACCTATACTATCCACATGTGTGGTCAAAGTCAAAGACTCTGAAGATGCTAGGGTGCAGCTGCCTGAACAGACCACCGATTCTATGACAATGCGCAGTCGGTGCCGCTTTATAAAAGCAAGCTTTTACTTTGAGCGATGTTTCTTCTGCTGAAACCGAGACTAGACCGAGGAGGAGATATATAGCCAGCAGATGGGCAGCACTCAATTGAACTACTCGTAACATGGTGCAACAGCGTCTGAATACTAATACATTGGCCCGCCGAAGACCGACTGTGCCTCGCTTCCACTGACCACTACCGAACCACATTGCGCAGCTATGTACACAAAACAACAAATAATTGCGCTGGCCCAGCACGTGCAATCAGGAGGAAACATTCGCCACCAACGCCTCGTACTGCGTAACGCCAAGAGAAAATGTATTTGTTTTGATATCAAAAAACGAAGGCAGGCGATCGATGGGAGGAACGGTCATAGCATTTGCTCGTTTGAGCAGGAAACCAGTATAGGCCGTCTCTCAAACCCTCCTCGCAAATGCGCCAAATGTCCATCCTTTTGCGCCCCTCCCATCCCATCCTCGACAGTTGCCACAACGAACAGCGCTGGGCGAATGACGGCACCCAAAATGCGTTGACTGGAAAATTGATTCAGCTGCTTCTACACTACAGACATACCCCCATGCCAACGTGCACACACCCGAGAGCATGGGAGGACAAGGCGCAAAATGGCCAGCGGCCAATAGCTTTTCGTCTACGTTCGCAGATCACGGTTCTTGCGGAAAAACCTACATCAGTGTTCCAGAACGAGAAGACTACACCGCATACCTCATCTCTGGACAACAGTTCATCTCCGCTCTGATGGCCACCGTTGTCATTCCGAGAATCCCATCGTCCGTTGTTCCGATTTTGGTGGTGACTATGCGACGAGTTGCTGTGCCTACGACCACTTCGACCACCGTGATGCGCTTGCTGAGACTGCTGATGGTGAGACGCCGAAGAGGACCGGTGAACACTACTCGATCTCTCGGACCTTACAGAACATCCATCGTCCATTTTTTACCGAAAGAGGCCCCAGCTGAAAAACAAAAAGAAATAGGCACCGTACAGGTTTTGTCTTATTCAAAACAAAAATAGCTGGCCGTAGACTATAACTCCGGAATCATGCAATCAATAAGGAATTTGCCTGCTCCCACAGAAGCCTCTAAACTCATCGTCACAAATCGGAGATCTCATTCAACCAACCTTCAGGCCTATCAACGCAAAATCTTTCAAAACTTTAGAGTCGTTGATTCATTCACCATAACTCTGCCCGACGTCGTCTTCCTTTCAAACCGAAAAGACAATAAAAACTCAGCACCAAACAATGGCTCAAAATATTTGGAGCCAAAATTCAAGAGCCAGCCACGACGGAGCCAGCTGCTTTGCCTGGGACACGCACAGGAAACGGTACAATTAAGATTCAGCTGATTCGCATTTTGTGTCCAAGGCCCCACTCTCGTCTCTGATTGGTCGGCTGGTTGAACTGTCAAAACTCCGCCTCTTTGAAACTTCGCCTTTTGCATGCACGAAATCTCCGCGGGGCATTGGGATCATAAAGGGACTTGGCTAATTGCGGCAGAAAATGAGCTCGCTTTCCAAAAGGTTTAATATTGACGAACCGCGATGGGATCAGTCAACTTTCATCGGCCGTTTGAAATATTTTGCAAGTGTTACTGATCCACGCCTCGTAGTACTGCCGACAAGAAAATATTTGGAAGCAAAGACGTTAGTGGAGCAATACAGGTGCGAGTCGTATTAAGTTGATGATCCTTAATCTGCCTATATCTTATGAGATAAATACAGGGACTTCAAAAATTGACGACAGCTACAGAGCTTAATGCTGACCATAAATATTCTTCCGAGACATTTTTTGAGGAATTTAGAGAATATGTGCATAATAATTTAATTTTGACCTCTTTTAGAGCCGGTAAAGAACCTGCGGGAACTACTCAAAAGCAATTATTTTATGCTCAAAAATTGTACAAGTCCGCGTTTCATCCGGACACTGGCGATTTGCAAAATGTGGCTGGCCGCATGTCGTTTCAAGTTCCCGGTGGTACGATCTTGATCGGCGCCATGCTGGCTTTTTATAGGTATGAAGTCTAACTTTCGGTGCTCTCTGATCTATGCCAGGCTGCACTGTTTTTAGGTCAACTGGTCAAGTCATCTTTTGGCAATGGACCAATCAGTCGTTCAACGCCTTGGTTAATTACACGAATAGAAATGCGAAATCACCCATAAGCACCCAGTAAGAGTGACTTATTATGATAGCCTTTGTTAAGCCTGTCCGAAACTTCGCTTTGGTCGAGATACTGCCTATTAGTGAAGTCCGTTGCAAATCGATCCGAGCATCAGTTTCCAAATTCCACAGTATTCTTTCACAGAATGGGGTACAAACTGGGGATTAGTGCTGCTTACTATCTGCCGCCATTTCCAAGTTTTTATATCGAACCACTTGAGCACAGTCGTTTGGGATGGTGGGAATGAATTTCTTTCTTAGGCGTCTCGTCTTCGCTTACGTATCGGCCACCGGCAGCGCATTGGCGGTCGCCATTGGACTAAAAGCTTTTCTTGCCGGAGTAAGATACTGTTAAGTTATAACTTCTCTCTGCTTGTTTAGGTTTCATTGCCCTTGTTTCAGCGAGCCGGAAATCTAGCGCAACGATTGGTGCCACTTGCTGCAGTAGTCGCGGCCAACTGCGTCAATATTCCTTTGATGAGACAAACGTAAGAGTCGTGACCAGGGGTCATTCATAATATGGTTAGTAAGGAATGTATCCAGACCTCTCAGAAAACCTTCCGGAAGCCGCCTCAGCCCCAGGTGGCCCTCGCATCATTCATGTCCTGACTGATCACTACTTTTGCCCATTTTAGAGAACTAAGCCACGGTATTACGCTTCTGGACGATCAGAACAATGAGACCAGTGTGAGATCGCGTTTAGCTGCAGCTAAGGCAATCGCCCTGGTGCTCATATCACGAATCGTTATTGCTGCACCATCAATGAGTGAGTGTGGTTGTTTTTCGATTTTGACTGGGCGCCCTATAAGAAACATGTCCATCATAATCATGGTCTTGGTTTACCCATCACCAGACTTGAGGGTGAAAGGGCACATTACACACGCAATGATTTTGTCGAGCACTCTTAGTGTTACTGCGCACTGACGTGAGAAGCAGACGCTTAACCCACCAGGCCACGGGTCGGGCACAAATTGAATGAGAATGGTATCATGTTAGAACTGTTCCGTTTTCTTCACTTTCATGTATTTTAGTCGCTGTTCCCATCATCATGGAGCGATTGGAGAAATATGCTTGGTTTACCACTCGCCGTAACGCGTTAAACACTCCGTTCCAAGCACTGTTATCGGGTGCATTGTAAGTACTGTCTGCCTGCTTGGCATCTTAGCACTGACCTTATCTTTATTTCAGCTTGTTGTTCACGGTGCCTTTGGGATGCGCCTTGTACCCACAGCGCAAGTAAGACATTCTGCATAATTTGCCTGTATGCCTCTCATCTGCGTTGCTCCCTTATTATAGCTACATCTCGACCAAGACTCTGGAAAAGTATGAAAAAGCGGCTTACGATGAAGCAAAGAAACAGGCCGAGGCTACGGGAACAAAAGTGCCGGAGTATTTTTACTTTAACAAAGGATTATAGGTGATTATGAGAAAATAGGACGATTTATCTCATCGATTAGGTTCCAGATTATATGGTATTTTTGCGAATCATTACTGCCTTGTGCAACTATGAATTTTGATTTTTATTTTTCCTAGCGGCCATGTGGTAACATGACTAATGGTTTTGGAGAGTATTAAATTTTGATGGGAGGATTTTGATTTGCTGAAAATGGTTATTAGCCGATCTTATTGTGAAAAATTTGGTGTTGTAGATGGAGTCTCAAACAAAAGTTTTGATACTTCAGGCGACGAAGAAGCCAACATGGTCCTTGGAAACGTGTTTCTACGGCAGTCACCAATAATGCGTCGTTTGCCAAGCTTATTGGCGCAAGCGATGATGAAAAATCCAAGCACGTTTGCAGCGACTTTGTCATCGAGTGCGATCAAACCGATCATATTTCAGCAGCGACCTGAGGCTAGTGCGTTGCTGTTGAGCAGTAAAATCAATGCGCTTGGAATTCGAGGCGCGGCGACCGAAATCAGTAAGTTGGGTGAATGGGTGGTAGTTGTGTTTTATGCGCATGCGGTCATGCGTACTTGAGGGCATGGGAACGCTGAAAAACAAATGTTTTTCCTGGGCGGGAGTCGAACCCTTTTCTGTATATGTGCGCCAAGAGATCGACCCGACTCGACCAAGTCGCCTTGGGGAAGATTTTGTGTGCTTGAGTCTAGCAATCTTTTGTTTTAAACAAGGAAGGGTTTGAGAAGGACGTGGGGAGCTTCTCATTTGCTTTTAAGGAAACATATCCACATTGGGAAGGTCCTGGTTGGCTCACTTGGTTCCGTCGGGGTGTTCCTAGGTGGCCACGTGTCCTGACCTACGTCTTCTCGCAGTGGTGTCAGGTAGGGAAGATGCAGCTCGTGCTTATCTCTGTGCAGGATTAATCCGATCGGGAGTGGGGAGATCCGATTATCGTTAGATTTTATTGCAGGATAGATATGAATACAATTAAATTTTCGTCCATTTTAGAAGAAGTACCACCAAGTGCGGCGAAGAAATTTTACATCGAGCGCGTGTGGTCGGCCGCCATGTTTCCCTTGCTACCGGCCGCACTGTTCATTCATAATCCGGTCATGGACTACGCTTTGGCCACTGCACTGGCTTTGCACATCCATTGGTAAGCATGTAATTTCTTGTGGTTATATGTCTTTACGAGGTATGTTTTAGGGGCATTGAGGGCGTGGCTGCCGATTATGCTCGTCCATTCGTGATCGGAGAAACGTTGGCGAAAGTGGCTCACTACGCCGTCTACATCTTTTCGCTGCTGATGTACATCGGGTTGCTTCATTTCAACTACGCCGATGTGGGAATCACGAAAGGTTTCGAAATGATTTGGAGTTTGTGAAAATGTAGTCTAACGATGCTCCGTTCAGAGTTTGAATGGGAATCAGAGTAGGTAGTTCCTCTGAGCACTGGTTACAACGGCCCACTTTATTCATTGTATGGCTAGGAGTAGGTATATTCAGGTCTTTTGTTTTGTGATGTGAAGTAAAGAATGGTGTCTAAATCGTGATCTTTCTATCGTTAGAAGTGGCAGCTTATGTACTTTGATCTGATGCGGGCCTGGTGATGGTAACAGACTGACTTTGTTTAGAGAGCAGCAGATAATGGCGAGTAATAATCCAGCCGAAGGTAGCATTTTCATGAAGATCATCCGTCGAGAAATTCCAGCAACCATTCTGCACGAAGATGATCTGGTGAGTGGGGTGTCTGACAGTTAAGGTTCAAGGAGCGGGTGCAGTGCAATCCACAGATAGTAGGTCATGGAGAGTGGAAGAGGATTACTTATCTCCCCTGGCTGGGAGGCGTTGATCTCTCGGGTTGATGTTCAGTCGCAGGAGTCGCGAGAATCACATTGCTTCAGTTGAAGTGTTTGTTCTCTACCACCGCATACCAGGCTAAGTTACAAGAAAACAGCCTGTGAGGGCAATATCAGAAAATCCACCCGCTCTCATACCATGCTGCAACCCGCGACTGGCGGGCATGGGAGAGTACGCGACCGACCACCATCGGTGGGACAAAAACCTCCGACTGGAGAGAGGGGTTGACATCTGCCAGCCAAAGCAGATAGTTCTCTCTCATTCTTCATAACCCACCAAGCTCCAGGGTTTGCCGTCGGCGTCATTGATCTGTGGACATATCTTTTACAGTCGATCGCAATTCGGGACATCAATCCCAAAGCGCCCGTGCATTTTCTTGTCATACCCAAGGAACCGTTGGTCGGACTGAGTCATGCGACGGATGCTCATGAAAATGTAAGTGACCATGTCTTCCTGTCCTGGGTTGACTTCAGATGCTAAGCGTGATGCAAATCGCCGTCATACGACGAGACGAGGGGGTCATCGGCGCCCGAGTAGGGCAGAACCCGCCGACGATGTTGGACCTTGTCTTGCTTTGACTTGATGATGGCTGTCTGATACTCAGTGGTGGTAGACCCTTTATGTCGTCCCACGCACCCGCACAACATTGACTATTATCCGGTCTTTTCAGCTGCTTGGTCATTTATTCAATGTCGCACGAAAAGTGGCCGTCCAGGAAAAGTTGGCTGACGGATATCGCGTGGGTGAGTCTGGCTTACCTACTTTGGTTGGATAGCTAGCTACAAATAAGGTCATTCAGCCGCAAGGAAAACGGGGTGCGATCCTGATTCAAGTTCGCGCTTACCCTTATCTAGAACGTAAACTTGACTCATAACATCCTCTTGTGGTCAAGCTCTCATTTCAGCAGCTTCCTTGATTTCAGTTTTGAACGACGGAAAGAACGGTGGTCAAGAAGTGCCTCATTTGCATATTCATGTCCTGGGAGGCCGTCAAATGGGATGGCCTCCTGGGTGATGGCGACGGCAGTGGCAGAAAACGATTATTAGAGTGCGTCTGTGAATATGCCGGTGTGATGTTTTGTTGGTTTCGTGGAACTTGGTCGCATATTGCATCTGTAGTGTGGTGTGTTTAGAGGAGGGGTGTGACATCTGTATTCGCCCCTTTTGTGTCGCGGATGGTGTGAGCAAGTATCCAGTACGTGGCACTCATGCGCAAGTACGAAAGATGCATGATGTGCTAGTTTGGCTTGGGTCAACTCGAAATCAGCTTTACCACCCGCCAGTTGAGTGTGTGACAAGTTGATTCTATTTCACCTCTCTGCCCTAAAGCCTTCAACTTATGCTTGGTCACATCCTACAGAACAAGTCACTTACAGATTTCCTTTCAAAACTATCTAACTTAAACCTCGCTAGACAAAATTTCAGACCTTGGACCTAGGTCAATTAGTTTCGGCAACTAGATGCCGCATCGGGTTAATCACAGCGAGACTAAAACGAAAGACGATCACAGTACTTATGGTCATTTAGATTGCGAGGTCAACTAGTAGCTTCCTTCCGGATTCATAAACCGGCCCATGAACAAGGGGATTTGAGCAAGATGGTCATAGACGACGAAGAAGAAAGGGCGGTCAGCTTTGAACTCCACCTTTTCTTCGGTGGTCTCCTCGTCGCCAGGTGGCTGCCTAAAAGGTCGGGCGAATCGATTCAGCTCACCCCGCACGTCTTTTTTCACCTGAAGATCATGAGCAGGCATGAATGATAGGAAGATAATAAGACACTGCGGGACTCACTGTCAGGCAGGCGTGATTTCGAACTGTGGCTACAGGAGCTGGCTTCTCGACTTTGAGCCTTCGCATGTTAATCGATTCGTCGAACAAGGACTTCGTTTTGAGTCTGAACATTTCCGTCAAGTCGTGCGATTGACGGATCCTGAAGGATGGTATTTGATACTGGAATGCAAGAGATGCCAGCAAATGGGTAGTGAGCAACCAATCAAACAACTTACTTTGACCAAGAACTTATTACACTTCCAGAGCTGCGAGGATATTTTCAGCATTTTGACTAAACTTTGGCCCGTCAAAAAAGGATTCGATTTTTCGAAGAAGGCCGGATCTTTGGGCAGGAAAATGTAGAATATCAACGATCCCCAGCAGCATTCCATGCCGAGCACTTGCCATTCATTGTTCTCGGTGTACTCTTTCAAACTTGTGTTGCATATGAACTTGCACGCGACGATCTTGCCGGACCCCACTCGGAAGGCACCTGGACATTCTTGGTCCACGCGAAAGCCCGTTGCAAATATGGTTTTATAACTCATAGCGCTGACCATCGCCAGTTTTGTTTGCGGCTGAAAAAGCAGCTTTAGCTCTCAAAGCACGGACTCTGTATCACTGCTCACCGGAACGGCCGAGATGGCATCGTTGAACTCGCCTTTAGTTTCTTTTTCGAGATATTTGTCGAGTCGCTCCAACTCCACCTGATCGAAGTCGTTCAGAAAACGCACTCCGTGAAGCATATTTTGGTAGAACTTGAATCGGATGGCCCGCTCTGTTTCCCATTCGCCACTCTTCGGCATCAACGAATCAGTCATCAAGAGCAGGCTGACTGGATGCAAGTCCCACAGTTCGATTTCGTGCACTCGCCACTGATCGTGACGAGGACCATTCTGTTTCAACCTTGAGAAGGCGCATTGGTATCGAGAATGCAAGGAATCGTCGTCCCAATCTTCCATGTGCAGGGTCCTCTGAAATGATAGAAGACCACCTACACCAGCACGCATTGCGCACGTTACGATAGCGAGGCTTACTTTGATTTCAAGTTTCGTCTCTCCATCGGCCATGGTCAGCACTGCAAGCAATGGGAGAGCAGTCAACGACGGTGCGACGATCACATTCTGCGGCTGATCGACCTTCAAGCTCTTATATATGTCCAACGCAAATTCGGCCGCAGCGATGGCGAATCGGTCCATGTCCTTGTACATGGGTTCCACAAGCAGTGTCGAAAACGACAGATTATGCAGGCGGGCACGCGTGCGAGACGACCCAGGTTCTGACTGTTTGCTGTCTTTTACTGAAATAAAAAATGAGAAAACATGAAAGCTAAAGTCAAAACTATCTTACACTCGCCGAGCGCAGCTGGCGGAACATTATCTTCCTCGAGTAAATCGGCTTGCATCCTTTTACAAAAAAGAGTTATTTCGACGCCACCCCACTAGTTGACGAGCGTGTAGCATAAAAGAGGTCTGCAGGTGTAGCCTACGTTGGGAAATGACAAAAGGCATCCTGTATGGCGGGATATTAGATACTTCACACTGCGCGTGGCCAGCAGCTAGGAGTGTACCCGTCAGCGTGATGTTTTAGCCATGGACTAGGACTGCTTTAGGTTTTTGACGGTACGAAGCCTCCACGGGTCACTCCCCAGCAATATGGGCCGTTACGTATTACCAACATTACTGTGTGGCTGCCGCTTTCTCTGCTGGCTGCTGTAAGCATACTTGGTCACCTAAGCTAGGTACTTCTGCTCTGACGATGCCAAGTAAAGAAGAATTTGCAGTCCCGCACGAAATCACCATCAGCCGGACTTGACCTAAATTTGCATTTATTGGCTCCGAAAATGAGCCAGCTGCAAAGTGATCCATTACATACAGCATACTGTAGGTACATACCTACTATGTATTATCACAAAATGATACAACGCTGCTGTAACTTATAGCTAGAGAGGTTAAATGCTATTCGCACAAGAAAATTGTTTAACAAAGCTGAAGGCAAAAAGTGAGCTCTAGAAGCATCATTTCAGACCTACCTGCAGCAAATAGTGAAATCAGTAGATGCGACCAGAAAGTGGCTATAGCAGATTAGCCTTTTTCAACGATAAATGAGTTACTTTTGGATGTATGTAGGTGACTACAAGACGAAATACTTTTGGAGTTTATGCAACGTTGAAACTTATGCTTTTAGATTTATGCTTTATTATCACTGTATCGCAATATCACTTCCGAATTCTGACAATGGCTCTATTCTCGCGGTAATGGTGCGCCTCCGCTCCCGAGTGGTGGTGCAGATAGGTTCCTTGGGTTTCTTCTTGGTTGTTGTGCACTCTGGTGTCGTTGTAGGGGTTTCAGGAGGGGGCGGTTTCGGACTAGAGGTTGTGGTAGAAGATGAGGTGGATGTCTTCGTGGTTGTTGTGCACTCTGGTGTCGTTGCAGGGGTTTCAGGAGGGGGTGGTTTTGGACTAGCGGTTGTAGTAGACGGTTGGGTGGTCGTAGGTGTCTCTTCAGGGAGAGAACTCGTAGCGGCCGAGCCGTCATCTCCAGGTGTAGGTGTCTCAGTGGCGCCACTGCCATCTCCAGGTGTAGGTCTCTCAGTGGTAACACTGTCATCTTCGGGTGTAGGTCTCTCAGTGGTAACACTGTCATCTTCGGGTGTAGGTCTCTCAGTGGTAACACTGTCATCTTCGGGTGTAGGTCTCTCAGTGGTAACGCCGTTATTATCAGATTCAGAACTTGTGATGACCGTGGCATCTGGGGTTGTAGAAGTACCACACGTATTCTTGGCACATTTCGCAATTTCTGCCATTAAACGATCCAGTTGGGCAACTAAAATCACCAAGCTTGCTATTGCTAAATTGCCTTAAAACTAAACGCAGCCCTCTTACTGCAACGTTTTATTTCTTCAGTGGATTTCCCTTGCAACTCAGCACAGATCACTTGCAGCGTAAATATCTTGTAGAGTCGAGCTACAATCGCAGCAACTACGTCTGGATCAAAAGGAGAACACTGCTCTTTCGAGCAACGTAGCAAAAGATCCCTTATGAACTCAAGGTACTGTTTGGGATCGAACTGCTTGCAGCAGTCTATTGTGTCTTTAACACAGGAAACGGTACATTTGTTTCTCAATTTGTCTAGCTGCTGCTCCATCTTTTCCAGCCTTTGAAGAATGAGTTCATGCGCATTTCCCTTTTCCTTATCTTTTTTCAAGTGCTCATCTAACTTTTTGCCCAGGAAGTTCAGGTGTAGGTCCAATGAACGAAGTTTGTTGTTGGTTGCTTCGAGAGCTCTTTCCAGGCTGTCCTGTTTTGCGCCCTCGGCTTTTGATATCTGAACCTGTAGCTGTTGGACCTTGTCGACCTCTTTTTTGACTATTGATCCAATATTCTCCAGAATCATTTTCAATTGTTCCTTGGTTAACCCAAGCAGTTGTGCTGGGGTTCGATGACGCTGAAAGAATTCCCTCCATCGAAAGCACACCAGGAATAGCGGACTACTTACCAATTCGTCTTCATCAAGATTAAAGAAATGGGGTATATGCCCTCCAGTTTGGTTGCATTTCCCACCGATTCCGCAAACTAATTCGTTAACTACACCACCCAGGTTCGTTGCCAGGGTAGCCAAGGACGAATCTGCATCCCGTTCTTGCCTCTCTACCTGCACTTCCTCGATAAAACGAGACAAGCTAGGGTAGCGGGGCCTTGCTAAAACTAATGGGAGCGCCCAAGCAATCAATGACACCAATTTCATTGTGAATTTTCTTGCCTCTGATCTCTTAGAATATCGACCTTCTTGAACTGGCTCATGTACTATAACTAAATTATTTATAGAAGCAGGCGACGTTTATAGCAAGCAAAGTCGCAGTGGAGATTACGTGGTGTCTGGAAAATTTCCACGTCGATGTCTGAAATGATTGAATGGTAATGAGTAAATGGACAACAGAAGCTGAATTTGAGCTATTGGTGTGAGATGCCAAATACTAGCGTGCCAATACCATACTGCCACGACATCTTTGATGACTTTTCCAACCCATTTCACGAAGTCCAAAGAAATATGGGCAGTCAATTTGCACCAAAAGCAGATAATGCAAAATAAAGAAACATGTTTCTTGACGCGGCTGATGCCTGAAAATTGCGTGATGAATGAATCTTATTAGACTGGGCATAAACTGAAACATCCAGCGAAGAAATCCATGAATAAGCACATGCCTTTTCGATCTAGGCTTGATCGTATGTACAGTACGATCACCGACTATCTCCCGCCGTGTGGGTGTCGGTTCGGTAATGATCGTACTGTACGATCAAGCTAGTGAGTTCTCTGCGTCACCTAAAGTTGTAAACCATATTTGCTCACAAAGTCTACTAGTGCAAGGAAATAAAATAGATCCACAATTCCGAACACGATGCTTTATAGAGTGGGGATTTTCACCCAAAGATTATCTGCGAGCTCGAACAGGATAGCCTATTAGCTGTGTCGCGGTACAGACTATCCAAATACAGGCAGAAACAGGTTAGGCATTATCGAGTCCCATAGCAGACCATCAGACACGTCCACCAGAAATATGTACTGTACGTACTTGTTTTGTCACATCAGCATGCGTTTCTAACAGCGGAATGGGCAAAACTGCTTCTCAGGATTAGCGCAGCTCCCAATTTGTTTCCTGCCGCCTTTGCACATGGTACTCTCGGTCATGACAAACGGGCGCAGGCATTCACTGCAGCACATTTTTTACGTCAGTCATCATTCGACACACATTCAGGCAGCATCCACGCCAGACCCCACATGCCACAGATCTCTCATCACAGATCGGCGCTCGTTCTCGCCCGCTCTCACGACGCTGCCCGGTTGAACACTTCGACGAGTTCCGCAGTCGACGGCCGTTTCTTCGGGTCCAGGTCCCAGCACTTCTTCACGATGTCGACAACTGGAGGCGCCACGTTGGATGGGATCTCGAGTCTTTTGCCTTCCCTCAGTCGCTTGAGGATGAATTCGGCTCCCGCTTCCGTCTCTTCGTTGTACGGGGCTGCGCCGTTCTCCAGGATCTAAAAAAGCGAACTTCAGTCAGCTCTGGCTTCGATGCATTTTGAGCCCGAAACTCTTACCTCCCAGACGAGCACTCCCAGGCTCCACGTGTCCGAATCGACCGTCCACACTCGACTGTCCAACGATTCTGGTGCCGACCACACCACTGGCATTTGAGTCGCCTTCTTCAGACGGTACTCCTTCTTTTCGCCGACGAACCTGGCCATCCCGAAGTCTGTGATCTTCAGACGCCCCAGCGTCGTCCCCTTCAGTTCGAGCAAGCAGTTTCGAGCGGCCACGTCGCGGTGCAGGTAGCCTGAAAGGGTAGAGATGTAGATGGACCGAGTAGAGCGACGAGCGACGGCCTCACCCTTGCTGTGGATGTGTCCGATGCCCGCCGCCGCTTCGCTGGCCAACCGCATCTTGGTGCCCATCGGGATCGGGGGGTCGCGCCGCAGCAGCTTCTCCAGACTGTTCCCTGAAAGCGCAAGGGTACATCCCTCGGTCCGCCCCTGCCTCCCCCATCAGGCAAGCACTTACCGCGCACGATTTCCATGACGGTCATCGGATGTTCTTCGTCGATGGTCACGCCGAGCGCCGCCACCACATTCGGGTGTCCACTCACGTCCCGCATGATTCGGGCTTCTTCCAGCATCTCGATTCGAGCGTCTTCCAACTTGCCCTCGCCCTCGTTCACCACCCGATCCAACGTCTTCACGGCCACCGCCTCCTTCGATCCGTCCGCCTTCGTCAGCATCGCTTCGTAGACTGTTCCGAAGTTGCCCTGCAAGAACCTGTCCTGCTTCGGGTCGAGAGCGGGAGGCTCGCTTACCTTTCCGAGCTGTTTCCTTCGTTCGATCTGCTTCGACAGCAGTTCCCACTCCTGACGTTCGATCGGCCGTTCGATTCGCGCTCCGGATGCGTGCGTCAGAGGCGTTCCCGTGTTGATGTGGTACTCGATCAGGCCGCGCATTTGCGTGAATCGTCGCGCCTCGAAACAGTAGCGCTGCAACGAGTCGAGTCATGAAAGCACTATGAGAATTAAAAAATGAGCCCTTACGCTGCCGTCTCGCTGCACGGGGAAGTGCCTGATGTTGTCGCTCCACCGCACCGACACCGCGTACCGTTCTTTGCCGTCCTGGCACATTCGCCGCAAGATGAAGTCTCCGTTGCGCCTCAGCAGTGGTCCCGCGTCGACCCGGTGCAGCCGGTAGTGGAAGTAGGGCAGCTTCTCGGCCTTTGGATCTCGCTCGCTCTTGGTCGCCTGAAACACAAGGCTTTTTTGGGTTGCAGATAATATAAATACATTTAGGCCGACTTACTTCCTTCGTGGACCCCATCGATTCTGCTCGCTTCGACTGACCAACTCGCTGTGACCGCACCTTCTTCTGGAGCCGACTGCTCACCATCACGCAAGACGCGACAAGTGATCAAACGGCGGCGAGTCTCCGTGGCCCTGCTTTATGGAAAGTGTAAAGTAGGTCGGAGTGAGTGGCAATGTAAAGCGCCCTAATTATATTGCATGCTTTTGAAGCAACACTTCAAACTAGTCAAAAAAGTCCAATGAAGGGGCTCACTATCAAGAGGAGCCAAGTAGGAAACTTACAAATTAGGACCCCCATGTAGCCGCCCTGAATGTCCCACTGGTCTACGGTAGCTTTTATCTTGAGTGTTCAGGTAGTACACACACATCTGTCTATCATGTAGTACACCCCATGTCATGCTCTTTTTTAGGTGTCAGGCCCCAAAGGGGTAACTTAAAAATGGCGCCTGCTATATTTTCAGCCGTCTACAGTATGCTTTATGACAAGTCAGTGACGTGCCAACGCTGGTGCGAAGAATGGTGTAGAGTTGACTCATTGTTAGGAAATTACGGTTATAGCTTCAGTGACGTGATGGTCTGGCCCAAGTTCCAAAAGGCTTTAGCGATCTCAAACGCCATTGGCTTCTCATCGGACGAGACGTAGCGAGTTTATCTAGAGAACCTTTTTTAGATGTCATGTCTTACAACAGGCTCGCTACTCTGCCGTCACACAATCTTATTGGCAAAAGCTTTGGGCTTTGGATGGGGGGACCTGGTGCGCCTCCCATTTTGTTTATCTATGGCGCTTATGAACGGACCTCCTTCGTTTTTCTGCCTGTGCTATCCTGCAGAGACTGGCCTTAGCTTGACTTTGAATAACTAAAGCTGTGTCGAAATGTGGTCGATTGCCGATATATGCCTTCTTTCTGTTCATGTAGCCTTGGGAGGTGAGGGACAGCAGGTAAGAAAAGCTTGTACCTTATCGCAAGCTTGACCTTAAACTGTTCAGACCACAACTGGGAGTACGATCAACATAAGGATGACGGTACCCTCGATCCGGGCACTTGGTATGAGGCGAGCCAAAAGTGCAACGGAAGTCGCCAGTCGCCAGTCAATATCGGCTGCTTCAACATCTACAGAGATGGATCGTTGAGAGCATTGAATTTCGAGAACTAATTCAAACCCGTAAAAAGGTCTCGCTGTGATCAACGAAGACCACACAGGTAGCAAGACAGACAGACCTATGTGAAACTTGAAAACCCGACTATGGGAATTTTTTTGTCAAAGTGGAAGTCCCCGAGGCAGCTGCTCTCCGCCTTCGCCGCTCTCCTCAGCGACTGTTTGTCGGGTCCCTACCGTTAAGCAATTGCACTTTCACTGGGGGGGGGGGGGGGGGGGGGGAGGGAAGTTGAAGCTGGGCGGAACCACACTGTAAATAATAAACGCTGACCCCTCAAAAATGCGCTTGGTACGTGTCAATGAAGTCATTGTCTGCGGTCTAATGCCTGTTCACCCCGCTCTTGCAGATATGAGTTCAGAGTCTTGGCCTTGGCCTTGCAATGTCCCCTCACCTCTAAAGATAAGTGCGCATACTTGCGACTGCGTTGGTGGATGTGCGGAGTCTTGTGCGGAATGGACTGCCTCTGCACTCTGGTTTTACATGCACAGGCAATACAGTGGTCCTCAAACCAGCTGCCAGGATCAAATTGTTGATAGGCAGCGACTCATTACAAGCCTGTGGGTGACAATGCACAGCACAGTATGTGGCGCTGTCTCCATGATCTCGTGGAGTGGAGGCCAGTTTGAGCGGCGCTACGATGTTAGGCCATTAACATTAGGACGCGAGCTATAATGGGCGAATTCGCATTGGCACATATTTCAGGTGACGCCTGTTTGGCGCTGGACCCAGCTCTCTCACGCTGGGTGTGCATTCACTAGCAGAATTAATTTGCGAGCAGCAAGGAAAGCATAATAAGCATAATAAGCCTATGGTCTAGAATAGCATCATTCGGCAGACACTCCTATTATACTTCCAAAAAGTAGTTCTAATTTTTGCACCCCACGTAGAATGAGAATCTGGTTTTCAAAATGCCATGATTGCACCATATTTGGCAGCGGGATTTTTTAAAATTAATCGTCACCTTACGACTAAGCTCTTTCCTACAATAGCGATGGTTGATGGCTATTTTTACAGGGTAGCATGTAACACAACAATTCAAGTTGTGTCATACATTTTGGTGCGTATTTAGGTGACGTATACAGCACTAATTCCAGTTGACCTAATTCCATGTCTGGCACAAGTTTTCGCTGCCTCATCAAACCAGTATTATCATCCTTACACCCGCAAATGACCGATTATGGTGGCAATCATGCTAAAACCAACGTTTGCTACATCTGTTAGATAAACCTCAATTGATGAAACCTGTTTCCTCCAAGTCCTATGTGCGGTAGATTTCTGCTCATATAAAGCCGTTAATTCAGTTTCTCTTGATTTGCTCACTCTACATACTAACTAATTGAAAGGCAAGCATTTGTGCGTGTGCGAAAATGAAACGTTCGAATAGGCTTCTCATCATTTGCATGGCCCTTCTGGTGGCTCAGGTAGCAACCCACTGTACCATTTATCAGTGAGCATCAGAGATGCTGCCCCTTTCAGAAGATTCGTTCCTTCTTTCAGTCTTTCCAAGCCTCAGCATCAAATACCAGGGACATTTGTTCGCTTCCACTCGAAACTGGACCATGCAGAGCTCACTTTCGCCGATTTGGTTACAGTGGTGGCGAATGCATTCAATTTGTTTATGGTGGGTGTCAAGGAAATCAGAACAATTTCGAAACAAAACAAGGCTGTGAGAAGGAATGCAAACCGATTATCAATTACTGAAAAGACAAAAATCATCGGTCTGGTTTGTGTGATACTGACTGGTACATACTAGTACAAGGTAAAGGGCGAGCAAAAGTGTTCTTTTTTGTGTTTTACCGCATCACCGAACCCAGGCATGCGTATTTGAGGTGAGGGGAGACATTATACACGGACTGATTCACCTGGTCAGGAAAAACACTCGCCGGTAAATGCACACCCAGCGTGAGAGACATACGCCTGTGGGCCATGAATCTAATCTAGCTACTGTGCAGTCTTGACAACAAGACAGGTTCTT
This sequence comes from Mesodorylaimus sp. YZB2_4, assembly GCA_030248295.1. Classification (NCBI taxonomy): domain Eukaryota; kingdom Metazoa; phylum Nematoda; class Enoplea; order Dorylaimida; family Dorylaimidae; genus Mesodorylaimus; species Mesodorylaimus sp. YZB2_4. Next base: position 393,922 of record JASANH010001212.1, on the reverse strand, counting down.
GCGGTCGATACACAAATGTTTATCTTCTTCGGCTCAAACGACCTAAGTTTCAGCAGCATGCTCATGCCTACCTGCCGTTCTTCTGATTCTTTTTCCGATTGAGTCCTTGGTGTGCAGAGAGGATATTAGTTATACACGTCATTTTAGCGATCAAGAAGATAGAAATTGTTTAGCAAGGTGCCTTTTTTGTGCATTTTGGGCGTACAGTATCTTCATACAGATAAAACATATCATGCCAAGACAAATTTTAGTAAGAGCTTTTGATTGCACAATTAAAAATGAAGGCCGGAGGGAAGGGACAATATTCCCAACCACCTCTTCTTCAAATCTATTAGACAGTCTCAGAAACGCGCTACTGCACTCTGGTTGATTTGCAGTAGGTAAGGAGAACAAGGGCTTTGATATGGTGTGGACGAATTGTGTTTTGTGATTGTGAGATGCAAACAAACTTGCATTCTCTGCTGAATTAGGGCTCAAATCAACGCGCCTCTGGAAATTGAGATAGCCCGAATCAACCTCGGACAATGTGACTGCCGATGGGATGGAATGTGGGTGTGAAGGGAAGTGCATGACACGATAGAGAAGTTTAGATATGAAAAACTTATCGCTCGTAACCGGGGTAACCTCGTGTAACCTCGTAGCCGGGCTGTTTAAGGGTTTCGCAACAGCGCCTCCTGTACAGGTTCGGTAGTTTAGTGTTGCAAAATGGTTGTAAGCTACAGGATAGTTGTTACACTCTAAGTGGTGTAGCAATAATCTTAAACTCACAAAAATTATTTATGTACAACGTTAGGCGTCACTAGCCTAGGTAAATCAGATGATGCCTATATCACGTACACAACAAGAATCGTCAAGAAAACAGTAACATCCTTTAAAAATTCTGAATGAATACGCACAAGGATCAGGCCTTCCTTCCTTCCGACCCAACCAGACCGATGGAGGTCGTCACAACAGAGGATTAGGTGATGACAATCAAACAAGGCAGTGCTACGCTATCCGCCTGACTCTAATACCTTTTAACGGCTTGGCCTTTTAAGCTTGATATTATTTCCAAGTCTGTGCCCAAGCACCCAACGCGCTTTCCCGTACAGACTAGCGAATAACCCCAGACCATTTGGGAGCGGCCTCGCTATTGGCGCTCATCGTTAGTGCGAGGGAACGACGGGCGACTGGCACATGGCAGGGCGTTCCATCGACCATGGTACACTCTGTCACAATGGCGGTATTAATTGCTAGAGACGGCGACCTTGAATAATGTCGGCTGCTTGAACCTTTTGAAGTGCTTTTCCGTTCCATAAACCACTGGTGAAATGGGCACAAAGAAAAAATACGAACCAATGTTTGCCGCACTCCTCCTCCGAACGTTCTCATGGAAACGGCGTAAATGATTGGATTGAGAGCACTGTTGCTGTAACCGAGCCATGTGAAAGCCTCCATGGCTTCAGGCGGAACACAATCGTTGGTGCACGTACTACCTACAACGGTCATCAGAGGCACTTGTACTAGATGTCATAAGAACTTGGGGGCGCAAGCCCACTTACTTATTAAGTATAGAATAAAGAAAGGCAACCAGCAGAACAAAAACGCCCCCACGACCAGCGCCAACGTTTTTGCAGTTTTCTTATGCTTGGAGTAGAATCTTCTCTGCCTTATGACATCATCGTTACTGCCACCGTAGTGAACTCGTAATGTCGTTCTTTTGATGGCTGCTCGAAAGGAGAATCGTCGATCGTCCTGGGCACTTCCTTGCGATCGTCTTCGTTCCGCTTCCTCGTTAACGTTATTGATTGGCACTCTCTCGTCTTCAGTATTGTCACGTTCGTCGGGAGGTCCTGTATTTCTTCTCATTTTTGCTACAGAAGATATTTTGTGATAGTAATAGCCAGCAGCCGTTGACCGTTGCCTTTTTTGGTTTAGTAAAACAGTGGTATCCGAAGGGCTCACTTTTCGGTTTTCACATTCTGGTACACTGTAGAGTAAGCTGATTTGTCTGCGCCGAGTGACGACATAAATTTTGTAATGCACGATGAGAATGACTGCGAGTGGGATAAAGAATGACATTATCACTGAGTGCACTACGTACTGTAGTTCGTCTCCGACTCGGCATATGTAGTTGTCTCCACAGCTATTGTCTACCCACTGCATCGTGGTCAGTAAGACCCCGACTGACAAAATCCAAACGATCACTACTGATAACCACAAACGGCCTCTGGTTACGATGTAGGAGTAGGATAGAGGTCGCGTGACTCCGATGAATCGATCGATACTGATGATACCTGAAGATCAGTCATGCCATACACGTTCTCTACGGCATTTTCACACACATTCTCTAGACGAGTTCTGAAACTTACACAAGGTGAAGATTGATGCCGTACAACATATCACGTCCAGTCCAGCCCATACTCGGCACAACGTGCGACCAAAAATCCAACGATTTTCAGTGATGATTTGAGATATACCAAATGGCATGACCCCACCTCCGACCAGGAGGTCCGCTAGAGCCAAGTTCAAGATAAGGATACTCGTTCTTTTTCTCGCCAGTCGTTTGTTGGCACGTATGGCGATAATGACGAAACCATTGCCAACTATGGTAAACAGGGTCAGCAGTATGGGCAGGCTGGTCAATGCCAGGCGATAGAAAAGAGGTTTCGAATGATTTGGAGGGGTAATAGACGCGTTTACTGAGCAGTTAGTAGTGTTTTGAAGGATCATCATATCAGACGACTGATCAAATGCAGCTGCTTTATCTGAAACAGAGAGCGGGACAATGATACGGTGTGGTACTCAGACTGGCTCTCTATGGACTGCGGACTTCAGCTTATAGTCCAAGTAACCAGGCTAGTTGGGCGCGTAACAGTACCTCGAGGCGCCGAGAGATAGCAAGCAAACTTCCTCTTGCACCTCCCAGCCGACACAACGTCGGAGTAACGGAAGTAACGCCACCAAACATTATTCTTCTGAATAACTCAAACATATTACGCCAATGAACTCGATTAATCCGAGGAAACATCTCTCCCGCTACATAAACAAGTGTCGAAGCTTCTAACTGTCACGCAAGGCCCTATTTTTCGATGACAGACGACACCGCCAAGAAAAATAAGAGAGTGTCGAGGCTCACCGAGAATGGCCACATGACTCCAACCTTTGGAACCATGGATCTAGCCCACTCATATATATGAACTGATGTGGAAGATACGCCTCGCTGACGTATCAATTTGCTAATTCGCACCGGGTAATCCACCCCGAGAGAGATCGAATACGCATTTTCATGGACAGACCTCGTTAGCGTTGGATAATTTTCAGACAGCCATTCTCCAAAAAGTAATCCCCTCGGGGGCATAAACGGAAACTCATGAGTTGCCTACTCTAAAAAGAGGCCCATATCGCCCGTTTTTCGCTCAATAAAAACACGCTTTGCACGCAATTAAATGATGATAATGGGTGAATGGAGTGGTCGATCCGCAATACGGTTAGCAACCCTGTTAGCATTCGGCACAAGCAGTTCCTAATAAACCAGGTCCATCGATTCGGCCTCGAGCAAACAGTTTTTGGGTCCAGAAGTAGCTGCTCGACATTTTCCATGGAACTCGCCCTGACGGATGATCGATGCTTCCAAGTGGCTGCATGCTCCTTTCGTTAGCATAAATCAGGTGTTTTCTTCTCTGCGAACCTCGTCTGCTCTCACAAGCTAACATTTTCTGACCGGAAGCTGCTACGGAGTAAAGGAAAAAAGTTTCCAACGTCAACTTCAATCAAAGACGGCCATCGGGCTAAAAATCTTATCCATGCCCACCATTTGGCTGCTGTTCTGCAAATTGCCTGAAGTACTGATCGCACAATATATATTTCGATTCGGCATTCTCTTTCGACATGCTAAAAAACCTTAATGAAAACAAGATTTGGCTGCAAAAGTTGTCGAGTACAGTATGGATTGTCGCTCGCACCCATCAATCCTCATCTCCTCCACTCCTTTGGTATGAAAATCAGAAAACAAATTAGCTGGTCGTGTCTATCGACTACTAGAACAAAAATCCTTTCCCGAAAGGTTTCCATTAAAAAACCAATGCTTTCAATCCCAAACTGTGTATTAGGCACGATTCATTGTCTGCAAGAGACGTATGGCTTCAACTTTCATTGCTGAGGGCCTGACTTCCGTTCTAAAACTACTACTAAATGGCTGCGCCCAAGGGCGTATTGACGCAATTCGTACTCTGCACTGGGACGTAGTTTGCACTCTGAATAATAAAGTTTGCTAAATCACAAGTCCATAGGGTCAGAGAATAGGGAGCAAGGCGCCCATGAAATGGTCATGTAGCGGTCATGGTCACGGTACGTACAACTGTGCATATGCGCTTCGTACGAGGCACAAAACGAGCGAGCATCATGCTATAAAGCCAATGCAGTGCGAGTAGGCTGTGCTAAAGAACCATTATATTTGATGAAGCGCACTAAACCAATGGAGAACATTTTCCAGGGTCTTCAAACAAGCTGCTCGAATGGGTTTATCCCATATCAAATAAGCGACAGGATTAGCCAACGCATTGAAAATGTCCAACATCAAAACACATGCGTTTCCAAACTCGTGCGATCGGATATCTGAGAATGGCGCGAGAACATTGGCCATAATGTCGAGCATGTTGACCGCGGTGATAAAAGTGAACTGAATCAACAGGTGCATCTCTCGTTTCTTTGCTAATTTCAAAACAGACGATACGCGGTTATTGGACTGATGTTGTGACACCTGACGACGTCCTCGTATAAGCACGATCCACATAAGTATGTAACTACAAGAAGCCAGAAACTAGAGCCATGCACCGAAACTAACCCAGTTTAACCAATGTCCGAACTTACAGAAATATTGTTTGGCATTGCATTTTAACTCCGCCCAAGTATACAACTCGTAGGAAAATTGCCAACCTTTGGTTGATGACTGGTGCATAGATACGATGACTGCAGCTGTGAAGAATTGGAGGAAGATCAGCCACATAGTCTTTTGCTGGGACCCGTAGTTGAGTTGATAACGGGAATAGGTCGATGATAGAGCAAAAGAACAACGATTCACTGCAACGTAGAACATATAAGCCACTTGACTTTGGTTCAAGAAATTCTAAAGTAAGCCCATGACTTTAGGATTACCGTAGATATGCTTGTGCAGACCGATACATTGTGCGCAATACAGGCTTACCATCAATAGGATGCCAATATCGGAAAAGCCAGCCGCAACAATGTATAGTTAAAACCGATTCTTGAATGTCTTATAATATATATCTGTCATTGTCCACACAAACGCGTAGAACAGACAATCCGAGGACCCAGTCACAGCCAAAATTCCGGATACAACAGCATCGAAGCAATCGGTCTTAAACGTAAGATTATCCATAGAAAAACAAGAACTCTTACTATCCGAAGAAGGATTTTGGAGCAAAGGCCGCTGACGGCAGAGAAAATCACAAGATAGTGTTGAGCCAAATTAAAGTAGAAGTTGATCAAAATGAGCCAATGCTGAGAGATGTTGGCAGTTTTTAAAGTATGACTTTCCAGGCGCCAGACTTAAATTTCTGGCGTTTGTCTCGTCTCATCATCGTACCAAGGTCTGATCGTGAGAGCCACAATAATTCGATTCAAATTACATGCTTGCGCCCTACTGCATTGTGCGTGATGAACCTTTTCAAGAAGTCTGGCTTTTTCAAAAGGCCGTTGTTACTGACGCGCTTCATCTTTATTTTTCATTGAAATTCTACACTAATGATCGAATTTTCTTGAATGCCTCTCACTAACACTGAATAGATTCTGATACCAGAACGAAGAGACAGGGTTAGGCAGGTACATCTTGGAGAGACTGCACCATTATGACCGTGTGCTTGACGAATGCTTTGTGCAAGCAGCGATACGCAAGGCATGCATTGAACACATAAGACAGATCTTGCGAATGCCTCCAATCTTCTCTGTCTGATGCTCCTTCAATAGCAAATATGGTGCGCCATACCTATAGAGCCGGTGCCCATAGCTGTTTTGGATGCCGAACTAGATTGCTTTCTTTTTAAGAGAAGCTAGATTCTCGTGTAACCAGACGAATCTGGAAAGAATTACAAAAAACCCGGCGCTACTGCGTGAACATAAGCTCATCTCTTTTCAAAACGGCTACGCTGTGATCCAAGAAAACGTGTATGCAGAAACCTATTTTGTCCAAAATGAATCGACATACTTCGATCTTTCTCGCGACTTTGCTGATTGTCCTATCTGCAATTGATATGGCAAAAAGCAAACCTGCCGGAGTGCCCAGTAACTTTGCTGAAATGGGTGCAAACTTGGACTACAACAACATTCTTGACGACTTGATGGGGAAAGGAATCGAGGTGTTTGGTATGGCTTTGATCAAAGCCAAGAAGATACTGAAGCAGCTGGGTAAGTCGAGATGATGGAAATCAATCACGATGATGATGATGTAAGCCCAAACAATTGCGAGAAGAGTGGATAAGCGCTATCTTAAGCCCAAAGTATAGTTCGATGCGATGCGTCAAATAAGCGTGCGATGCGACACTTTTGATTCAACTGACAATGTAAAAAGGTGCCTAAAACGTCGCATCGCTAGCTTATTTGACGCACCGCATCGAACTATACTTCCAGCTTTAATCTACAGTACACAATCTTTGGTGTCGAGTGCTAGCAAACCTACTCCACTGATATCTTTTCAGGCATGCCCGAACCTCAGCAACCACAACTAGTTGAGGACTAGGCTTTTGTCGAGTGCAATAATGTTGAACATATTGGACGAAGATTCGAAGAAAGGAAATATGTTATGTTGCATAAATGCGATAAGCCTTTGTCCTAATTTCAGTGATTAACCTATTATGACTTTTATTAATAAGAGCCACAGCATTGTAAATTGCCAATAGAACTTGCAAATCACAGATCTTTCGCAAATGCGCCATTTTAACAAGCCCCAGATTGCAAAAGCGTTCAGTGCAATGCCAAAGCACGAGCTTTAATCAGCCCTAAGATACACGATTTATCAAGCGCGATACCAAGATACAAGACAATCAGCCCCGTCAATGAGCGACTTCGGTTGTGCGATCATCAGCAGCGATACCCCTATCAACCGGGTATGATCCATCGCCAGAACGCAGCTTCTTTCTTTCAATCATTTCTTTAGACATTTCTTTGCGATCGTAAACCCAGCCGATTTTAGCGAATGAATCAATAAACATGGTGGTGAAATTGACTGCGTATGGGAATTCGGATGCACGATAATCAAATGGGAACACGTGATGGTAATTGTGCCAGCCTTCGCCCAATGTCCAGAAGGCAGCCTGAAAAATTTTCACGTTGTAGAAGACGAAGTGCTCTAATTTTTGAGACCGCCTATTGTTCCTAATGGAATACAACAGCAAAGGGCCTGACTCACTGTGATGTTCTGGCGTGGGTTGATGTTCTTATCATATGGTCGATTTCCAAATGCATGAGCAAAACTATTGATGGCCCACGTACAGTGCAGAAGCCAGGTGTAACGGAATATAGCAGCCGTGAAATAAGCGGCCACAAAGCTTTCGTTCCAAAAGTACATTGGCACAATAGTGGGCATGATGAAACACAGGGAAATGGCTAATGGCCAGTAATATCTGAAATCGAGGAGCCTTAACTCATGCTCAGATAAACGACCGAGTCGGCTTACTTTTTCTGGAACATCAAAACTCGATCTTCGTACAAGTCCTTTAAGTCAATGGCCTTGCCTTTCTTGATAACGTCTGGATGCTTCCTAACAAGTAGCCAGCCCATGTGCGAGAAGAAGAATCCTCTCGTGGCATTGTGCGGATCAGCATCAGTCTCCGAGTACTTGTGGTGCACTCGATGATCTCTGGCCCATTCGATGATGTCATTCTGGATCAAGCACACAAAAGTCAAGACTCACTGAGACTGTCTGAGCCAGTAGCAAAAGGGCTAGTCTTACTTGGAGTGCTATGCAGTTAAATATCATCAAAATGAACCGTAATGGAGCGTTGGCTTTGTAAGATCGATGAGACCATAAGCGGTGAGCCCCAGCTGTGATGCCCAGGCCACCAGTAAGGTACAAGAAGTAGGCTAGAAAGAAAGGGTCCATTACAGGGACTGCACTCCTTTTGAAATCTTCTAAGCTTACACCAAATCAATGTCGTCCACTTGGCCTTCGCCACGGTGACGTATAACCCATAAGCGGCAGCCAAATGAAGGATGCTGTACACGACCACATTGCCCCATACGATCCGGCGCTGATACGGACGTTGCTTCTCTTCCACTTGCAAATCTGTTGATTGAGAAGCTTGACCGCAGGCAAGGGAGTTGGCATCTACGTCAGCGTACGCGCTTGTAGCACTACCATCAGCATCAGATTTTGGTGCCATTTTAGAAATAGTTTTCAAAATCAATAAATGAAGACAGAAATTAAGCTGGCTTAGTCGACAGCTACCGACTCCGCTACCAATGCTGTTCTGGCTCAGACCGCCTGGTTATATAGCTTTATTACAATCACGTGACTACGTAGAGAGTATAACTACAAGGCCAGAATAAACACGAGTCCAAGCTACCTTTACCCCCGATACGTCTCGCATACGTGTTGCTTGTGTATCATTTTGGTAGCCACCTTGCCGGATAGGCCTTTCAAGTCGCAACGATTCTGTGTTCACGTGAATCTGCAACGGCGAAACATTACGTCTGAAAAATTTATTGTTGACGAAAACGTGGGCGATGAATGCGAGGCAGACGCGAATCACGCCATGGAAAAATGAACTTTGAGATCGTCCTCTAGTGAGCTCTTTCTCCTACATCCGAAGTTCGTGGTGGCAAAGATCAAAAGACCGCTTCTAAATGTCGGGGACAAAGGGTGGGCAAAGATCATTTCGGGGTGCGGATAGGAATCATATTAGGCATGAAAGGGCGACGGTGGAAATGCAACAGCAGGGACAGAAGGATTGGCCAGTTCATTCGCTCCCTTGCTGCTGATATTGCTCGTATCGATCATAGCTCTGTGTCTTTATAAAGTTACGACGACTCCCCGTCTCCTTATCCCATCGTCATGTCTGTTAGCACCGAGCGTCCTATTCATGTGTGTGCCCTCCTATCGATCGATGCGCGCAGTTGGGTGACCGTTGGCGGACTGGGCGGGGCCCTCGTGATGGCATCCATTGAGTCTGTGCTATGTAACGTGGCGGCCATGTATGGTTGGATAAGGTCACCAATCACTGAATCATTTATCGCCAGAAATCTCGTGTGACACAGGCGGACTTTGGACTGTGGGACTAAAGTATCGCTGGCACATTCGTGATGAATAACCAGAAGGGCACTATAGTGACACACTCCGCAAAACAGCTGTTCTTCGCCTAGCACTGTAGCACTTTTCTAATACAGGCTGCATTATACTTTCTCTGCAGTGAACTAGAGTGCACATAGGTGCGGCTGCTCTTTCAGGCTGTGCCAAGTCAAACCGCAGTGCTGAACTTCTACTGCAACTTTAAAGAATAAGTGCGGTCAAGCGACGGTCCTACATAGTATTAGACAAACAGGAGACAAGATTATCAGCAGTAAACAATTTATTGCTTAGATAAAAAGAGGCACGTGGCAGTAAGATAACGAATAAGCACGTGTCAATGCCAGAAAATTTAAGCAAATCCCGGAACAGACTAAACACTCAAAATAGCCTTCTCGCTTGCTTATCTTATCGCAGTCTTGGCAAGGAAGAAAGACAACGTCAGTTGTTGGCTCTAAACTACACACGCGCACGTCGGCTGGAAGAAGACGGAACAGAGTGGCCTCGTACACATCTAGACTCAACTATTGCTATTGCCAAGGTGGCTCTCATGACCCGCTTTTTCGCCAAAATGAGAAATTTCCTCCTACTTGGCACGTGGACCCTTTTTTTGCTCGTTCAAAACATTGTCACTGACCAAGATCAGCGTCCCATTGGCTGTAGGGATGAACGAGGCGATCCTGTTGACTGGTAAGATGTTGCGCTCCATGGAGCGAAGCCAAACAATTGCGGTTGTGTTGACACAATTGGTCGCAAATATTCACGTACATATACTGCACTAGTGTCTACATGCACTTTAGATACAGTAGTAGTTTCCGTTTGCGTACACATGAAGATTGCAAGCCAAAGGCAGTGCTGGTCTTTCATGAGTGAGATTTTGCTTGCATTAACCGAATTTTTATCTTAGGTTCATAGTGTACAAATTGCCACGCGAAGACGGGTTCAGGTATCCATCAGCAAATAACCTATCTGAAACAGGGTTTGCCTACCTCTATATGGATGGATCGACACCGGGCCAATGGAAGAGGTCCGATAGGAGCATTCAGGACAACCAGCAAGGCGTGGCATTAACTTTGAGCTACTACTATTCAAATCGAGACAACGCCAGCGTGTTTCGGTTGCTGTACAATGACGAAGTGCCTGGGGGTAATGTGTCATTCACAAAAGGACATACCAAAGGTGCGCTTACATGACCAAAGATATACTGTACTGTCATTCCCCACATTACTTTCCTTTTTAGGCTCTCTGGTATTCGATTCAGTGTCTGGTTTCTGGCTGATACATAGCGTACCGAAATTCCCACCAACAGATGCATATGGGTATCCACCAACAGGAGCCAAATACGGTCAGACGTTCTTCTGCGTGACCTTCGCGTATTCTGCATTGCGGGACATTGGTAAGTGCTTGTCGAGTCGACTTGTCCATGTCATTTCAGCAACTTGCTTCTTTAGCAAATCAATTGGTCCTATATGACCCGTACATCTATGATTGGGCCTTGCCAGCAGCAATGGCACGGGATAGCGAAGTCTTGGCAGAGCTGATCAAGGGTCGAGCTCCAAAGGTGCCGCCATTTTTCAGAAGCAAAGAAGTTGCTTCTCTTGGTGGAATGCCTCTGACTAGCTTCGCAAAAAACAAGAAATGGAGCAGAGGTAAGTCTACGAATAAATAAGCGTCAAAACCTGTGCCGAGGCTTGTGTAGCATGAGCTTTCCGAGTGAGGAATCGCATTGAGGGGACCACTGATTGTAAGATACTGTATGATACCTTGTAAGAGCTTGCTGCGGATACGAACCAGACCTGCTGATATGGTTAGGGATAAACCTCGTGAGGGTGAGCGAGGGTGAAAATACTGCAGATGATCGGCACTGCTGCCTCATGGTTATGTCTAACCGTAAGTCGGCTTGTTTGATCGGCTGGGGCTACAAATTTCTTCCCCTTAGCCAACACTAAACATCGTAGGTCAAACCGCCTTCCCTCATTTCAGAACTCTACGTGGATCTGGTAGCACCAACTTTCGAACGTGGCCTGTTCGCTGAAACATGGCAGAACGGGCGAGGTGATATCGGGTCCAATTGTACTTCGCCGTACCGAGTGTACAACGTTGCCAATGTAACTCTCACCCCTGATCTGGCATTCTCAAACCGGGAAGACCACTCAAAATGGGCCATTTCCAATGAAACAATCGATGGTAGCAGCAGCCAAGGTGGACACTGGATTTGCATGGGCGATATTAATCGGCAGGTCTGTTGCCCATTGGGCTGAAAGGAAGACACATGTAGTCTAATCCTCCTCGTTCTAGAAAGAGCAATTCTTTCGCAGTGGTGGCACCTTATGCATGCAAAACGACGAAGTTTGGGGAGCTTTCCGTCGCTCCGTCCAACGCTACGAGGATTGTCCGAAAGATTGACGCAGAATTAGCTTTTCGTAGTTATCCTTCAGTAAGAAGCCGTGCACCTGTCTGATCTTGTGCGTGTGTGGTCTGTTTGCCTATCTTTGTTTCGTTGTCGTCCAACTTCCTCAACATACTTGGACACAAAAGCACGCATCTTGCCTAGTACCACACTGTACGTTTCTGTTCATAAAAGAGTTTCATAATCCTTTTTCCTGTAAAGCGTCTACATAGCAGTCAAGGTTATCAGCGATTATTCTTGGTTCTGCGACACAAAAAATAGTGTGATAATTTAGTGGACTAGAGGAGGTAGGACTGCACAAAACTAACATTCCTGGACATCCTGTAATGGCATTCCTGGAGCATTCCTGGACAAGTTACGAAGCGGGCTTCAGTGTGTAGCCAAGTGTGTATGGGTATGAACTTCGGGTTGCTTTTTGCCCAATTTTATCGCCACATTTTACAATCGGGCTGGCTGAAATGAAGCAGCATGGCTCTTCAGAGAGTGTAGTTACCAAGGAAGTTTGGCATAACCTTCTTGTTAGTGTCTGAATCAGAACGTCAAGTATCTTCCGTAAAAGGAAGTGAGATGCAGCTGACAGGTTCATGACCCGCGTAGGCGGCCCACTAATGGCTTCTGCTGCATGTAATCATTTAAGCCCGAAGCGGTAACCGATACTCTCTCCGGCTCATCTAAAAGTACATAATCCTTCGAGTTCCCGTTCAAGATGTGTTTTAAACACTGGCTCTTAAAATGATGCGATCGATGGCCATACTCATTGAACAGACATGACATTTTAATTTCAGTACAAAGTGATCTGCATGATATCCAGACAGCTTCGTAAACTCTGTTCACATTCGCGCTTCCAGGGCCTTTTGTCTTTTTCTCGATCCCTATACAAACACAGCTACTGTAATTGCAGGTCTACGCCTCTTCAAGCGGTGTAGGAAGTAGCAAAAAGAGTCAGTTGGAAAACGGAACTGCTATGGTTTGGCTTAGGCTGATTCGTTAATCCTAATGGATCGGCAGTCGATTGGTGCATGGGCACAACGCATGTCTAGCCCGCAAGGAGCACTGATTCTCATGAAGGAGTCTCATGAAGTCAAATGCCAGTCATGTGGTGAGCAATAATTGCAACCCTTTTATTCGCTCGGCATTCATCTTGTTTTTCTATCCTGCTCCCTATTGGTTGAAGCATCCTGGTGCGCGGACACTCGAGCATTCCCTGGGTGCAATCGTTTCCATTCGAATTCACCAGTTTTTAACTAATTCCCTTTCTTTAGCCGATTGGGAGTTTCCACTTTCTCCTCCCAGCTCCCAATTACAATCGACGCAACGAGACCTACGTCGGCACTGATTCGGACGTCAGCGACAAGAAAAGAAAGGCTGCGTCCTCGATTGACTCGTAAAATCAGGGCTTATTAGTAGAAAAAGACCAGTGACTTCGGTACTTTTTCAGCCCCTGTTTGCCTCGATCGATGCGATTTGAGGGCACACTCTGGACTTCCTTGGGTTCTCTAATTTGTGCTCTTGCCTCGGGTGTGGATTCCTTCTCTTCTCCGAAACAGACAGCAGACAGTAAGTCGGCCATTCTCGTCCGCATGGTCGATACGGTGCTAGTTTTTTGCCTAGCGGCGCGTTGAAACGAGCCAGATTAAGACGAAGGAGAGGATCGAAAAAACGGGAAATAAAAGCAAATTCCCAAGCTCGGGTGGGCGCCCGACGAGCCACCGCATGTGCATCAGAGGAAAAGGGGATAAAGCCATTAGGCGAGCGGCACACGGCCTGGATTAGGTGTCGTTAGCAATTAATTAGCCCAAGCGGAAACCCCAATGGTCTCGCTGTCAGACCTTGACGCAAAGCGCGTGTTCACCATCCGTCCTTAGTCTACGCCTCAATTTCTCGCCTTATTCCAAGTTATGGCCAACCCAAAGATCTCTAGTAACATTTGACTCGGAGAACGATGCCCAGTCACGGTCTATCCGTTCACTTTATCTTTTTGTCCCCATTTATGGTTAACGCTTGACTCGCATTCATTCCGTTCACGCTTCACTCAATGATCGCTCTGTGATCGTCCGCCGCCTTCGTTGCAAAAACAATGAAAAAGATGTGGTCGAAGACCCTGTCTCCAGAAGACTGCCTGAAAACAAAGCTAGTTGAAACGCGGCTCGAATTTCTTTTATAACTACTGTTTGTTCCGGTCGCGCATGGGCGTCGGGTACAGGGAGCGTGTTCAGAGCGGGGGGGGGGGGGTCGAAAGTAAGTGAGAACAGTTTGTGGTCTTCGGAAGATGTCGTCATAAATGCCTTCATCAGATCGGGTTGGAATCCATGACCACGCGGGAGCTCCTTTTCGATTTCAGCTTACACTTCTCCTTGCCGATAAAGCAGCTGTCTGGCTCCAGCTTTTACGTGCAAACTGACTTCTTCCTATCCTATCGCCGGATCTTGTCTTATCTTATACCACACATATCGTGCTCTGCCGTCAAAGTGGTCCCTGCAGATTCCAAAATTTGATGAAAAAGTTGTGGTAGAAGAGATTATTATGGTAGTATGCTCCGGGCTGTCATGTTTTATCTAGGCCCTTATGCCACTAATTTTGACAAAGCTGCTGGATCAAATCTCAAAGGGTTTTGCCGAGTTTGAATTGTATTTCTGGTGTGTTTTCAAGTAGTTGGTATGTGCTGTAAATGGCGTCGCCTTGATGGCGGATTCATATATGTGGTGTCAGTCAGGAACAGCTTCTGAACTGATGCCTAGCAGGCTTGTGATACGACTCTTCATGACAAATTGCGTCTGGCCTTGAGACAAGTTGCGTCTGAAGCACGCAACTGAGCAGCTAAGAAATCGAAAGACGCGATGTACATGTTGAGCAGGCCCAATGGCTCTACCGTACCAGCGCTTAAGCATAAGCTGCTATCTGGATCACGAATGATCACTTGGTGCGTAAATTGCTTACATAAAGGTGACGTATGACTTCCGATACGTAGCCATTGACGCTCCTTAGCTTTCTTTTCTTTACATACCTCACGGGCGCGCGCTCTGACATCTGTAGGAGTGAATTGTTGCACGTGTTGCTGCGCATTTAACGGCTGTAAAAATCACTCTTTTTTTACGAACTGCTGCACTGGCACTGGAACTCCAGTCGACAGTTAACGCCAAAGAGCTTTGATTGATGCCGACGTGATCGCACCTGCTTCAACGAAGAGAGGTTGAAGAAAAACGGCAGACAGGCGCAAAGGTATGTCGACCGCGTCTTTTGCTGCTACGACTTGAAGAGGCAACATTTCGACACTCTTCCAACCTAAGCTAGCTGCCAAGGATTACCCACCGCCTATGTACCTATTCACACATTTCAGAAAGTCAGGTCCGCGTTTGGCGAAGTTTTTCGCCCCTTTAACTATGCTAGTTAGACACACATTTTGGCGTGTTTTATCGTCGATATACCTAAAAGGCGCACGTCCCACCAACATGTGATTGTCTCATCAAATGTGCATATGTTTATAATTTTTCTGAAACCCTGTCGTTCATTCGTGTGATTTTTAGAAACTTTGATCAATTTCCGCCATCCACTTGGACTAAAGACACTTGATTTGGCTGTAGTTAGTAGTAAATCGATCATTTGCTTGGAACTGCCTGCCTTGGTCTGCCGCATGAGCAACATCATCAAGTTAAAATGGGCAACTAACATGAGAAGAGTGGAAAACGCTAACGCTTCTTGACAGGGATTTAATTAAAAAGGCAAAAACGACTTGTTCTGTGCATTGTTCAACGAGAATTCCCACTGCCAACTCTCTTGTCAGTTGTGTCTCCTTTTTGTCTTCAATATTCGGACATGGAGTGGGCAACATTGCGATCGTAGTCTTGACGGGCACTCCGGAGTCCAGTGGAGGACGATACGGGTTGTGCTGACGAGAGTGCGTGTGTCACGTTCGGCTAATACCAGGCCCTCGACGAATTATCCTTTGGCTGGTATCTATTTTTTTCATTGCATTTTCTGGCTATTATTTGGTGGATTAAAAGTATAAGCAGCCTCCTTACTTTGCTACAAGCCCGAATCATCTCCGTATTCTCAGATGAAGAGTAGAAAGAAAATTGGTACCACGCTAGTGGTGAATTGCGGAGCCAAAGACGGCTGTCAGAGCTGTTTCGACTCTCCCACCCTCTCTTCCAACTTGTTTTGCCCAGGCCGAAATTGTGGCCACTGGAATTTATGTTCTCCGTTGTTGTCAGCCGCTATTTTTTATCAAGACTCTTGCCGTCTTAGTGATCATTATTTGTGCGAACTAATACTCTCTGCAAATGGATTTGAGAATGTGGTACTTATGATCCGAAATGTCATCAATATTCCTCAATGGTGTATTTTCGTCTTGTTTTCTCAGATTACTGTACTCTTGTCGACTTGCCTAATCATCTTCAAATCATATAACTTTGAGAGAAAAGGTAAAACTAGCTCCTCTATTTTCCTCTTTTAGCCCATAAAAACTGCATCTGTTTCCTCTTGTGCGAGTCGAACGATGTGCTCGTTTAAGTTGCAGGAGGTCTCATTATTGTGACGGGAGTACACATCAATCAAGTCAGCGAGTGATCATTGATAAGGAAGCGAATGATAGGAGCATTGTATGGTCAATACAATGAGCACAATATAGAGTATGACTAGCCCCGAGTGCCCCGCTTGTGGCTCGTGTGGGACAAGATATCATATGGGATCTAAGTGAGCTGCGTTCTCTTAGATCTTACAGTATATCCCTGATCAACTTATTTCATTCTGAACGCAGAGCTGCGTTCAGAATGAAATAAGTTGATCAGGCGTTGTCTGTGTGTGCTCCGGTTTTAGAGTTGCCTATTAAGGTTCGATGGCGTTTGGCAGACATTAGCAGTCTATCCAGGCTCCCGTTGCATGCCCGTAAAAGCCGGGAAAAGCTTAGCGACTATTCTATACTGTATCATGTACCTGGCGTGTTCACGATGACAAAGTGAATGGTGAATGGGTGAATGGTACGACTGCTGGTCAAGACAGCCCCTAGTACGCAAAAGTTTGTCATAAGCTTAGAAATGACGTGAAAGAGGCGCCAGCCCGCTTTTTGTCCAAAGTCCTAAAACTTGTCCTAAATGAGTTGGCTTTTCCTGGCTCTTGTGCAAAGGGCCCTGAATAATGCCGTTATTGCGTAGGATGAATGATCTAGTCTCTGACGGCTGGGGAACCACGTTGTCGAATAGCGTATGCTTATTTAAAAAGATAAGCGTATGAAGTCAACGAGGCTGGTGCTCGGCGAAATACTCGAGAAAAAGTCCCGCTGGTTTGAAAGAACGAATGAATAATTAATGGAGTTTCGGGGTCTACAAATTGAGGCCACTCCTTGGTTTGGGTGCCTTTCCCTTGAAGGCCGTATACCTACTGTATGCGTCGGAAAAAACAATGAATCGTCTTGATCGTGAAAGAATACATGCGAATACAGAATAGGTCTAACGAGATTGAGCCCTCATGAAGCTCATGGTGCCTGGTCTGGCGCGTTACGCGTAGTAAGCCCGCCCACCTCATACGCCCAATGAATTTATAAGCATAGGATTGGTTGCTTGTCCCTTGTACCAGGTCGTGCTTACAGCCAAACCATATATTTTTAAAGGTAAAAAAACAGCTCGCTATAGAAAAAGCAGTGCATCAGCGAGACTGAAATTCCTAGGAGTTTGTAGCATGTGCATACCACATTCAAAAGGTACGCCATGTTCGTGAATCTAGTAGTCTGTCCCAGTGGCCCTGAGTGAAAACCGCACGAAGTGATATCGAACCTTGTTGACTGATGCATACGCCTTTTCTCATGACATGCCCTTTTCCGCTTCTAGCCGTCCCCTTACCTATCGTCAAAAATGTTGCGCTCACGTTCCGTTCGACCATCAAAAGTGGCCGTCGATTGGAACGGCTCAATTTCGACTCCTCCCATCGTCGACCGAGCGTCGCGTTTTCGTTCGAGTAACCCCGCGACACAATCACGCTTATACTCATCTCAAGTCAAAGTTGACTGGACGCGACCACCATATTTGAGTCGTGTTATTGCTAATCGTGCTCATTGTGATCGTAAGCCCACGCGCGGGCTGAGTGAAGAAGACTTATTGTGCGAACCAGATTCGAACTGTCCGAGTAGAAGGACCAGCAGCGCAAACTATCATTCGTGTGGCAACTACAAAATGTTGACCCCAGGAAATACTGAGATGATGCTCCGAAATGGGGCCAAGAAATCCGTGGGAAATCAATCAAGGAAATCGATAATCATGGGACCGCCTTCCTGCGATGACGTATTAGAAGAGCTGGATATGATGGAAACATCTTTGCGAAGGTAATCAGGGTGTGTAGGATACCTGATAAATCTGGATGGGCTGGGTTCTTGACAATCCAACACTTAGGATTTTAAAATTTTCGTTACCCTAAAAAAATTGTAGCGTCTGGCAAATGCGTTCACACTCTCCGAATAAAACAAGAGACGCGCGAACACCTTGGGCGCTTACCGATATCAACAGGCAGGAGCGAGTGGTCCAAATGGCTTCTTCTTATCAGCTTAGGATTTTTCAAGGATGCTGAAAGAAATAGGGCGATTCAAAAAGCTGACATGGCTGAGGACTAGTAATTGCGATTCTTTAAATTCATTGCTGCAAGAAGCATTGCCGTCATAGACTCATATACTGTTTGATCGATGCGTTCAGTTCGAACGCTGTTGTTCTAAGACTATTATATAGGCGGAGCATTTTTTCATCTTCGTTAGCCTCGGGCTTGGGACTTACTTTTTCGCCTGCGTAACGTCCAATGGAGAAGGGGCGTCGAAAACCCGGTCTCTTCCTGCGTTCTGAGCAAATGTTTTCGTTTCAAAACTTTGCGCATGCGCAGAACATGGCCTCGATGCTTAAAGGTGCGATGCTAGATTCGCACTTCGGCGTTGTTTCGCCTTCGGCTATAGACACCGAAGAGGAAGGACAGAAGCTGTTGCTAGCTAACATTGACTCCACTGAGCATCGATCACCCACAAATTCTCCAACCTTTGATACGCGCCCCAGTATGCCCGCTGGCCTCAAATCGGCCAAATCGCTACCCCAAACCAATCTCAATCGTGCGTCATGGATCAATAAGTGAGTAGCCCGTTCCTGAGCGCATGCACGCAAGCCTTTTTACGAGCGTATCGGATTTGCATGCGTCAATACAGGCTCTAGTCGGCGAGAAGCCTCTTTGAACAACTTTTTTGTCGATTTGCGAAAAAAGTGCTAACTGATTTTACGGATAGGAAGTCAGTTTTTAGAAGTCTTCCAGGCGAGTCCTTTTATAGTAAAGCAAAAATGGATGCTAGAATGAGGACCTATTGTATGAGAATGCTACTTACGCCTCCTGCTCCGCCTCCTCCCCCTGTGTTGGTACCTGTGGAAAAAAGGTAAGTGATGACGGCCACATGTAGCCTGTTCGTATACACAAGTAATCGCAGGTGGATACACTCGAGTTGGTGCCCCAAGTCAATGCACGCATCTGTTTCTCCCTCCACGTCATCCTCATTTCCACCTCGCCATGAGTGAGTGACACTTTGCGTGTGTCTATATATTGGACTTGAGAAATTGCTTTGTGCGCTCATCTGCTTCGCATAATCGAAACTGAGGCATCGCATCTTTTATAAGCATCTAAGCATTCCTGGAAACCCCTTTTTATATGCACTCATAGGATATGAGCAGAACTGTCAGGCCATATTTGATGACGCTTGTCAATGCTAGCCCTGTTTGGTTCACTGGCCTGAAAATGCACTTTTGTTAATTTAAGACGTCGTCGGAAAACATTTGGACAGCAATTTCGAATATTTTGTCAACGAAGCACACTGCACGGACTCAGCGATTTATGCCGCGCTGAGAATTGTTGGCTTCGTGTATTCTGGCTTACCACATTCGTTGGCGCGTTCGCTGCTGCCGTCTACGGATGCTACCATATTTTGGAACAGTACATGGAATCGCCCGTCGTGGTCAGCTATTTCGTACAAGAATCCGATTTGAAGTTTCCATTACCCGATTTGGTTATCTGTCCTTTTAATCGATTTAACGCTGAATTCTTGAAAAATTATAGCGTCCGTACTGATGTGGCTCAACACATGCAATTGGTGTTTGGGATGTCAGCCAAGCATCCAGCACAGAGACGGGAATTGTATCGCTATATGTCGCCAGAATCCATGACTAGTTTGGATTTAGCCATGAATGAGACATTGAAACGTCTGAATATGACATTTGACGAATTTTTGGAGGCAGCGAGTCTCAAGTGTTCTGAATTCTTTGTTGATTGCGCATTCCCGACCGGAAGTGCAAATTGCTGCAATAATATTACCGGAGTTATGACATTCGCAGGTGAGCTAAACAATGTAAAGGGGGCTTGCTTTGGCTGTTTGTTGGGAGAGGGATTTCTTACGCACATCTGCATTGCACACTTGTCAGTACTGTGCAATTCTTATCACGTCTTTCCTACTGCACTCTTCAGAGAAAGTCATTTCGACAGGAGCTTCAAACTTGCCTCTCTTTATTGTTTTCAAATTATATTTGTTTGCTCATTTCAAGTGTCATACTGTACCTTCCCCAGCCAGCCATTTTTTTGGCTGTATGACTCAGCACCCCATCGCGGGGCACATCGGCACTTAACCCTTAAATTTTTACTAAGTAGTAATCATAAACTAAATGGTTCTCGAAAACTGCCTGGTCATAAACAGCGCAATTTATGTCGGCCATATTTCCTTCAATGTACCATTTGTTTTTGCATGCCTCGGCCAAATGCGAATAACACAGCTCTTACAAGCTCAACAGTTGCTTCCCGTATGGCGCCCCTGTCGTTACTGCACGGACTCCTTCCCAGACCTCAAAGTGGCCTTAAACTTTGGCACTACTTTCAGGCAAATGCTACCGAATCCGAGGAGTCGACCAATCTGGACCGGGCTACGGCTATGGAATGACAATAGTAGTCTCATTGCCCAAGGCACTGTACAGTTTGGCCGTAAACAATTGGCTCAACGATGGCATTCTTGTAAAGCTGGCCGAGCCTGGCCAAGGCATCGATTACGACATGACATTCATACCAGTCGGCACTCACGCTCTAATGCCACTAAAGGTAAAAACAACTCACGGTCAGAGAAAGCTACTCAGGGCTTTCAAGGAGGCGGCCTTGCGCAAAGTCTCTGGCTGAAAAATACTAGTACATGATTTGAAACACTACACACCCCCACGCTCGAAGAATAAAGCAAAACTTTGATTTACGACTCAGGCAAACATTCTTGGTGAATAAGAAATCTCGAAATAAGGATTTAGTCGTTTAAGGAAGCACGGGTTAAGTATTTTAGACATAAGCAAGATTACGTTAGATTTGACTGGGGCTATTTCAAACAAAAAATGTATTACTTTGCCTGAAATATGTAACATATGATGAAAAAAGAGGTTTGCGAAGATCCATTCTCTTAAATTTATGCGCACTAAATCGCCCGGAATTGACATTTTCCGCGCAAAAGATTTATCATGTTGGATTCTTGGAAATAAGGACAGTTGCTGAGGCCAGCCAGCAATTCATAATTTATATTGGTTAAAAGGCAATATGAATGCAGAGAAAATGGAAAGCCCATTGCGCAACACAGACTGGCTTTTTACTATGCCAGCAGCGGCTAGCAGTATCATTGTCCATACTGTACATGAAGCCCACAGTCCCGCCAATACTCATTTCAGGCAACAAAGTACGAATTTATGGACGACCCGCCTCGATTCGAATGTTTGACTTCAGCGAGTGTCAATTACAGTCGTGTCGATTGTTTTGATGAATGTTTCGTCGAAGCGGCTCAGAACTTTTGTCGTTGCGCTATGGTCGGAAATTTCAATCGTCACAAGTTGCCTTTATGCACAACGAGTCAATTTTCTTCCTGTATATTCTCTTATTTGAAAAAGCAGTTCGAAGCTAGTCAAGATTCTGAACATTACTTCTTCGGCTGTCGACAGCGATGTAAACCTCGTTGTACATACTGGCAGTATCAAAGCGCTATTTCCTACAGTAAGTTCCCGTCGGAAGAAGCGCGCAAATTCGCGCAGTCCGATGAAGAATGGACACGCATGAAAAACACGATCATCGTAGATTTGTATTATGAAAAGTTGGAATTCACAAGAATCAAACACTACCGAGCCATGACTATCCACGGGTACGTATGGAAAAGGTCGCAGATGCTATATTTTCCACTTGGTTTTGTCAACTGACTTTTGTGGCCCATGCAGCAAGTATATGTGTGCACTCACAAACATGCACTTCTTACTCTCGCCAAAGTCATGTTTCAAAGCATACAAGCATGGTAAAAAATGCTTTGATTTTCTAAACAGTACATTATCTCTTCACGCTCCCATTGTCAGGGTGCCAGCCTGCCAACCGTTTTTTTGGAGAAGCTTGTGCAGTTTTGATAAATCTGCTGAACTTTCAGGTTTATTGCCAACCTTGGTGGTCAGTACTCCTTGTGGCTGGGTGGTTCTATATTGACATTGATGCAATTAGCTGTATTCTTCTTCAACTACGTTTTGGGCAGGTGTCGCCGTTTCTTGTCAGCCCGTCGAACTAAGGAATCGACTTTTACGGGTACTGGAAGAAGAGACATTGGTTATCAATCGCAGCCAGCTCGAAGCAGCTCTGGCGTATTTTGGAGAGCCCGAAGCTCGAGTGCTGGTCCAGCAACTGGTGCCAGGCGGCAATCTACTTTATCGGACGACTTGCATCCCCAATTGCAAGCATTGAACCAACAGAGTTACTACTCAAATACGAATAATCGATATCCTGTGAACGATACAAGGCCCGTTCAAAGCAATGGCTCTTGTTGCATTGACAAAGCGGATGACCATGCGTATAACGCTACACTCGGGATGCCCGTTTGTTCTAGTTGGTCAGATGCCGAAGAATCGAATCAGATGCAGAAAGGAGACAATCTGAACGGCGGTTGCCGCAGGAGGTCACCCTCCATTGAAGTGGACCAGTTCGGTAGCGCTGTCTATCGCCGTAGCCAGCGAGAGCCATCAGCACTGGATGACTTTAGACAGAGGCAGTGGACGAGCGAGACGTAATGCTGGATAAGTGTACAGTATGATAATTGGTTTATTTTTAATCATTGTTTTCCGTTGTATGGTTGTATGCTACATAACACCTTATTTATGTGCTCTGTTGCAAAATATTTGCGAATTTCTGCCTATTGATCGGCAGGTGTAGTCTAACAAGAAGCAATGACCTGTATGTATTAGTGAGAGTGAACATACAGACAAGGCTACCTCTCATACATACATATTGCCCTGCTAACATATTTACGGGTTTGCTAAGTGTTGAGTGGAGTCGGCCGACTGCGAAGGAATGACGGAGGCGTCGATTTGCTGGTTGTCACTGTTACTGTGATCAATCAATCACAGCAGCACAGCAAGATTCTGGGTACGCTTTTACCCTTCGCTACTGTACGCAATAATTTCAGCATAAAGTAGCATTCGCGAAGAGCCATCTTGGAGAAAATTAAGACAGAGTTAAAACGATATCTACGAGCCACGAAGGAACAACCCTCCGATAGGCGGGTGCAGGAGAGGATGGATCAACCATTTGGGAGGAGGAAAAACCTCTGGCTGGACCAAGGATGGTCTTGCGACATCAACCAGAGCGGTTGACCTCTCCCAGCCAGGGTAGATCAGTAATTTTCTCCCATTCGTCATGGCCCGCACGACTGACGGGTGTCACGAAGGATGACATATTTTCAGTACTTGACAGGCCCCTCAAACATGTACCCCCGCAGTGACCTTATTCCAAATGGTATATGTTCCACGTCCTCGAATAAGCACCCTGCGCTTAAGTTCAAACTTCCGGCTCAGGCATATTGTGTTTAGCAGGGCTGAAAATAATTATTAAATTAGGTGATTTTGTGTCTGAGGGTTCTTTGAAGACCATTCTGGAAGAAAATCAGGCATATTTATTCAGGCGTTTGCTTTGTGGCTTACAAAACTTGCACAGAAACTGGTCACAAATGTGCTGACATCAACCTTGAACATTTTTACACCTTTGAATGCGCCCCTTAAATGCTCTCTTTCCCCTGCACGCCCTCGAGGGCTCGAGGAACTGCCCCCTCGAACATGCGCATACCTCCGTTAGGTGATGTGGTAAAGCATGAACATGAGGCGCCAACTGAAATTTTATCTTGCCTGGGAGACTTTTGAGCAAACATGGTGAATATGGAAAACGGATACGCCATTGCATCAACCCACTTTGGGCCCTGCAAGTGAGATTTCACCTAAGTAAGTCGGAAGAGGCGGAAGATAAATGCGTCGAATGGGCATAAAATGTTCAACGAAGTGCATTGATGCTCAAAGAATATGAAGAACAGTGCAACTGTGCGCAGTAATGGAATTCATCCGAAACAATTTTTATTCTAGTCCCCCTCAAAAGTGTCGTCCAGCAGACAGATAAATCGAAATTTTATCTTCTTGGTGAAAAAGGCATGGTGAAACAAACTACATCAAGTTCGCACAGCCATGCACCATCTTACCTGGCCAAGAGAGGCCAAGGCCAGGCGTGCTGGTCAAGACCAGCATGTGGGACTGCCAGTTCCTTGGATTACCCTACATACAGTACATCCCTAAACTTCGTAACAGACCAGGGAGTTTGTACATTCTGATCAAAGTTCTGGTATGTCAAAGTGAAATCCGATTATACGCGTATGCACACATAATTGCTCAACAGCGAGGACTGTTTTGATGATTGATCATGTCAAGGCACGGCTGCAAAAATTGCCAGGTCTGTTTCATCCCTCATATCGGCACTCTCACAATCGATTCGCAGCTTCCATTTCAGTTAATCCTTGTACACCTTCAGAACGCGCTCTCTTGTTTATAAGCGTATTTTTCGATGAGTCCATCATCACATGGAATAGAGGCAGGGTTCGTGATAGATCGTTTGAAAACGGTTCTACGTCCATTGCCCGCAGAGATGTCCTCAATAGTTTCTCCACGAATGTACATTCCACCATTCGACGTGGACAAGGTGGCCTTCGAATCAGAGGTGAACGATGAACGGCAGCTATCTGAGGTATAAAACCTCCCGTCATCAATGCATTTTCTCCGTTCATTTGGAGAAATCGATCTTCGAGCATACGACTGACGATATTCGTTGTCGTATAGATTTCTGTATCGATTAAAATGACTGTTCTCGCAGCTGTTTCTTCTTTGATCTGCTGATTGAGGTTTGGTCAAATCAATAGCCACTGGACCTTGATCAGGGGGCGATTTTTTGAGTTTACCCTCGAAACATTTCCAAAAAACGTAGTTGACCACAAAAACAATTAATTGCACTAATGTCAAAATCGAACCACCAAGCCACAATGAGTACTGCCCGCCAAGGTTGGCAATAAACCTAAAAAGCAGGCGTTATCGCAGTGCTACCGAGAAGTGTATTAGTTCATGATTAATGCGGCCCCTCTGACGAGCTAAGGAGGATGTAGCGGACGCTTGCTTGAAAAACGACCATAGCTGACAGTAAGAGAGATGTTGCAGGTCGGACTTGGATGGGCGTCTGGCTATTTAGGGTAGTCTAAGAGCTCTACTGGTCCCTCTAGCACCAGATCCAGGAGTAAATGGCTCCTCCCGAAGGTGAAGCAGAAGTAAGGTTAGAGCGCACACGGTAGTAGATTAGCTGATTGATTTTATGTGAATACGATATACCTGAAGAGGCACGATTTTTGTGGAAACAACCCCTTGTCCCCCAAAGAAGCGGTTACGGTATGCATGTGATAGGTGCCTTGGTGCAAATAGAATGCACTAAGGCACCTATCACCCATGATCATTCACACTGGCCAAGAGTCCGAAGTGATCACGCGTGCAGGCCCGGCGAGGCTGGCCTATAGACTCCGGGACTGTCGTACCTCCTGCTTACCCGTGTATCGTCATCGCTCGATAGTGCTTAATCAGCGTGTACTCCAGCTTCTCGTAATAGATATCAATGATGATAGTGTTCTTCATGCGAGTCCACTCGGCTTCGCTGACTGTGAATCTCTTGGCATCTTCTGATGGGAATTTGCTGTAAGATATCAGTGAGGTATATTGGTGATACGTACACCGAGGAGTACACCTTTGACGGCACCGGAAAAAATAGCTTTCAGTGTCCTTCTCTTTGCTGAACTGCTCTTTCAACTTGGCGTAAATACAAAAATAGAATTGGTAAGTAGTGCAGGCAGGGAGACTGTTCTTTTTCAAGTTCGTCACAATAACGCATTGGCAAGCCTGTTGGGCCGCTTCCATGAAACACGTATCGAAACAGTCGACACGACTGTAATTAGGGCTAGCGTATTCTAAACATTCGAATCGAGGCGGATCGTTCATAAATTCGTACTTGGTGGCCTAAAGTAGGGAATGATAAAAATATATGCACATAGCAGTGAAAAATGAGTGCCAACGACCGAGCAACACGAAGGTTTTTTGCGCCTCCTGACGGTAATCCATTATTTTTAACATAAACACGACTCAAGTTGGCGCAAAGAGCCTGTCTCCGGCACCGCCTTTTAAAGAGTCCTCAGACCATTACTCTCAGACTGCTTTCTTCTCCATCTTCCCTCACTTGAATGCACCCTTATTCGATCGCACACTGACCCACCTTTAGAGGCATCAGGGCGTGGGTTCCAACAGGAACGAAGGTTAGATCATAGTCGACCCCTTGATCACGCTCAGCTAGTTTCAGTACGACCCCGTCGTTCAGCCAATTGTTCAAAGCCAAACTGTAGAGTGCTTTGGGTAAAGAGACGACCACCGACATGCCATAACCGTAACCCGGACCTAATTGGTCCACGCCACCGATTCGATAGCATTTACCTGAAATAGCAGCAGCGATAAAATCGATGTGGAGGTCGTGTCTGATTGTATTCCACTGGTAACCTATCTGATATTACTTATTTCACGCGCCCCTTGTTTTGAATGGGTTCTCTAGGTTTCTCCGCTCCCTGAGTATGCCCAAGTGAGAAAGCATCACGCCTACGGCTCTCATCAGTCCAGTGCCAGACGAAGGGACTCATGGCTGTCACGTCAGCTCAGGTTTCAAGATCACTCAGCTTATACACACGTCACTTCTCGTCAGAAAAAGGGCAGGATCCGAAGCAGCCACCATGTCACGATCTATTCCCCAAGCTACTTACATGGTTGCTCAGTTTTGACAATGAGCTACTTGTATGAATACCACAGGCATCCTTATCCACCTACCTGCAAAGGTCATAACATCTGTTGCATTTTCGCAGCAAGAAAACTTCCCCGTTGGTTTTACACAATCGATAAATAAATCTGAGCATTTCAGGCTAGCCGCATCCAAGAACTGTCCAAAGCTCATATTCAGTCTTTGTAATGTTACGTTTGTTTCTAAATCCCATTCGGCCATAAGAGTAGCATTGTCCACTTTAATCGATAGCTCCCGCCTCTGCGCCGGATGCTTAGCCGTGGGTCCGAAAGTCAATTGCATGTATTGAGCCACCTCGATTGGAATATCGTGTTTTTTCAAAAAGTCAGCATTAAATCGATTAAATGGGCACACAATTAGATCAGGCAAAGCGAAACGAGGTTGTGCTTCTTGAATGAAATAACTGGCCACCACTGGCGATTCCATATATTGGTACAAAATGGCATAGCAGCCGTACACTGATGCCCCTAAGGCTCCAACGAATGTCGTAAGCCAGAACATGCGCAATGCCTTATTCGGGGCTCGATATACATCAGCCAAGCCGTGAAATGTAGAGCGTTGACAAAAATACACCCACTGACTGCAAAATGACCGTTTTCTAAGACGTTCATATTGTTCACGGAATGCGGGCGCAGAAGTGGGCGCTGTGCGACAACGCTGCAAACTATTTTCCCTAATCATGGCTCAGTTAGTGGTATCTCAAATGAAGTGTTGTCAGTACAGGAGAGCTGATACAAGTACAATAAATGGAGGATTTATAAAGGCTTTATCAGGTATGATATCGATCGAGGAGCACTGCTCGTACCTTTCTTCTGCTTGAAGCAGCTATACTCTGCCCGCTCTAGTGCGGACCTCTCGCGTCAATCAATGCGTAGGATGATCGGTACAGAGAACGGTCGTTATCAAGAAGATAATGTTCTTCGATTCGGGACTCACGCATGCAATTGCCATTGATGATGTCTTCCGGTGTCTAAAATATGCACCATCACTGCAGCTGATTCGAAGAACACATAAGAAAAAAAGCCTTTTTATATTCACGAAAATGAGCATTTTGGTACAAAAAATATTTCCATGGGATATAGCCGAAGGGTCGATCGAAGAAATGAGGCGGCCTATTATCCTAGACCTCTGTACCTACATAAAAATAACAGAAGTGACTAGAAACAATGCGGGGTTTTTATGGGTGCCGTAGATCACGGAGAGGGGCATAAATCGTGACGGAGTAAGCCAAAAGTCAACCCGGGGGCCAGGTTGATGAACGAGCCGAAAGAAGCAAAAGAATGCGAAGCAAACATCCGCCCTTTCGCCAAATTACACTCACTGGTACTTGGTTTGCAGCTGCCGACTGGTGCTTGGACTTGGACTCGACCAAGTGAAAGACGAAAGGAGTGGCACAAGGCAAGCAGAAACCAAAGGGCTTTCCGTATCACTTTTTCGTAATTCGTTCCTTGGCTTCTCCCCTCGTCAGCTCATTACTAGCGAGCAATAAGAGAAAACCAAGACCACATCGGAGACACCATGAGGTCCGCAAGCGGGTTTCTAAAGGTTACGATCGATTCAAAAGAAAACTCGGCCAAACCATGTTTTGCAAACGCTTCAAAAGTGCCTGCAAACCAATCCTGCAGTCTTCCTTGTCAATTGATCGAGCTCGTCAGTTTGGCCTATAAATCGGAGAGGAGAAAAAATTGCTGATGCCAGTGTAAATGGCACTCAGAATCTGGCCCAGATCACATTACATGCTCAGTCTGGACCTGGAATAGAATGCAAGTCAATTCAAAAATCGAACGACGCAAGCCGAGAGGTTCACAAACAAACCAAATCCTTAACTTGAAGTACCGGATAAGACGTGTGTTCTGGCTGGTGCAGGATGACAGTGATGACTTTTGTCGGCTAACTACGCGTAACACCCTCTTGTAGAAGAGCACCCTCTAGACCTCGCTCGTCTCAAGTCACTTTGCTGCCAGCCGATATCTTACCAGCGCATAGAGTTCCCAAGCAAATTCAGCTTCAAGCTTTCATTCTGTGGCCACAAGCACAGCTTGGTGCCGTTGGCTGATCCTATCATTCAAAGCCTATTGTCAGTCATACAGAACAATTCTAACGTATTACGCCAATGCAGGATCCCCGTGGGTGTGGCCACCTACTAGCCATTTCGTTTTTGCTTGCCTATGGGACGTCCACAAATAAAGGGAACTCGATTTAGGAGGCTAGCGAGGAAATGAATAAATTTCGCCTCCGCGTTTGACCCAGCGGGAGAGTATTTTTTCATCAAGCTGCCCCGCTGGAGAACACACTGAATTGACAAGCTCCTGACGACCGCCTAATGGCAGCCTTGTTCTCTCTGCGCAGTCACGACGAAGTTTCATCATCCTTCATCCTGCATCCACTCGCAGCATTTCTCAGGACTGGCAAACAGCCTATATGGGTTGGTGGGACCTGAAAATCTTTACTCAATATTCACAGCCTTTTGTAACGAACACGGATCAAAGCCACGAGAGTTTGAGAGAAAATTTTTCTAAAAACGTCTTTGCTTTCGACAAGTAAGTTCGGGCGTGAGATAGCAATTGAGAGGTCGGAAGAGAGGTCTTATTCAGGGATAATGGATGCGACTGAAAATACGCTATTCTGTTTGAATAGGTACCTTAGATGGGGAGGAGGGCTTGAGAACAAGTCGAAACGGCTCGGAACAAAAGGCTTTTAGATACGCCCATCTTCTGGCCTTTTATGTCATGCGTCAAAAGTGCTCGATTCTTCAAGAATTTCTTAGTTGCGAAACAGAAAGCTCTCCTAACAGTAAGCCTAGACGTTGACTGCGTGGCAGGAAAGGCATGTACGGAGTAGACAATCTGTTATTCAAAATGGTGGCATTCCGATCACATCACACACATCCATTTTGATCGATTTCACATATAGATTAATCACTTGCAAGAATACTAAGAAGCGTCCGAACCCAAAAATTTAGCAACATTTACCAATTGATACCAAATCTTTTACAGAATCGTGCATCCGTCTATCTTTGCCCCAAGGAGCGCCATTTTCACTGCTATATCGTTCTTCACATTTTTCTTCTCTTCGAGCAACTCATCGATCAAGCTGGTCAGCTGGGCCTGGGTCGAATCTTGCACTTCGAATCGATATGCGCACGAGGTGATCATATCCAGAGCCAGTACCTTGTAATCTGCATCACCATATTTCACATTCATATCGATAACGCGTCGATAGCAGAGGCATAATAACTTTATGGTATAGTCATTGATCGAAAACGTTCCAAAGCCCATGGTTTCTGCGATCATCAATGCATCATGCAAACAATTAGTCGTTCCGTCATCAATTAATTTCGGTACTCGCGTTTTGATCTCGTCTCGGATACCAGCCAAAGTAAAGACCTTACTGTTAATCGTTTGGGCTACTCGCGCCAATGAAGCCAAGGTAACGATAGATTGTCCCAAGGACTTCTCCTCAATTTGCCATCCGTGATCACCACCGATGTACTGGGCGAGAACTTTCTCCAAATCGACTTTGTTGTTGGAGAAACTGGCACTGATGGACGTGTGACTGTTTTCACCTTGGGCAGGCAGAGTGTGCAGAAGAGAGAACTTGTAGGTTTCGTTCTCCACTTTGAATTCATTATTCGAACAAAAAATACCCGTGTGATATTGCGGAATCCACTTTTTTCGACTTCGCTGTAGTAAATGCCGTAAGCGATCATCAAGGCGATATCGGCTCCTTCCTTTGTTATGGAGATAGTCCTGTCCATGCTATCTTTCACGTGCATTATTCCCACATCTTTCAGGGGTCGAGATTTTGACACAACAACCGGAGTTTTACTGAAATAAAATCATTTTGTCGAGACAAGTAGAGAAATAATTTTAAGGGTTTTCTTACCTCATTTTGGTCTGGTCTTTTTCCAGCTTTTAGAAAAGCGTGGTCGCTCTCTCAATGAAAGTCAAATCATTCACACAATGTCTGCACTTACAATCAAAGTCACCTGCTCAGCAACAACTGACTGAACGGGTCAAAGTGTCCTTCTCACCATTGCGAAAGTCTTACCCTGTCTCATCCTTGGCGGCTGATAAGCTATTCAGGCTGAAGGTGTCCCTGAGTCAACAATCCAACCACGGGGTGCTCATAGGTGAACAATTTTTTACGCTGTGTAGTGTGTAGCTTTCAGAGCCCAAACGAATCAGTTGGCACTATACTCGTATTTACAGGACCAGGACCACACCCTACAAAACCGGGACTTAAATGAGCTACCTAGTAGTTTTAGACTAAACTGGATCACTGGTCAGGCTAGATCGTCACCCCGTAGGCAGGACATTCAGCAAGTTGCCTGATCGCAGCAGAGATTAAGGAAGCGTTTCTGTTAGTACTTTTAGTCCATGTGAAACAATGTAAGGCAGGCAACTGAGGGTGATACAGTATGCAGGCTGGCCACGTTCCAGACAGTAGGTGGATCCTCGAAGCTGGAGCGGTCGTATCCCATAGGCTACTTTAAAGTAGGTAGAAGTGTGTGAAGCGAAAGAGGCATACTACTGCAAGAGGCCGTATGTGGCAGCCTGTTTCCAGTTCGAGAGACCAATGCAAAAGCGCTGCTTTCTATGGCAAGCCCCAACCACCTTCTGTGGGTTGGGCTTACCGACACTTACCAACACGTACTAGAAGAAGCGGTGCTGTGTTGTGATCGCATATTGTTTTGGGGCACGAATATCTGGGCCTGGTGCAGGTGCCATTTATTTGGGGTAGAGATAAGCGATGGGGTCTTACTAGTGGTTCAGATGTTTCCACGGGTGTTTGCAGCAGACTTGGCCAAGCACGATCACCCCGCAAATAAATTTTAGCTGGTGAGCCCCTCTACCGCAATAGCGCCTGCATTTTTTCCATGAAAGCAAAAACTTAGAAACATCTTAGGTCTAACCATACAATTCGCAGTTTCCTGCGTGCGTGATCAAATTTCTTAAAATGTTTACTTTCTGTGATCAGTTTACTCGAAAACAATTTGTAATCATTGACCGGCATTTCAACGGAGGCAATTGCATGGGGCTGTTATGGCTTGCCTAATAAGCAAATCTACTGTACGTCTGCGGTGCTCAAGAGGATCAAACACCCTGCTAGGCGTCCACGTTTCACGAATCGCATCACGGGCTCTCTATTTTTTGTTCAGGCGCTGGCTACCGCTCGGATAGTTCAAGCGGAATGAATCCTTCGCTGCCTAAAAGAAGGGAAGACGTGAATGGCACCTCGATTCGTAAGCACGAGGAGATGCCCTGTACCTTGCAGTAGTCGACCGTTTTGTTTGCCTGCGTCTTATCGATTGGCAAATCGCAAGCTGTAAGGAGCTGTTGAAGCTGGGGAACCAGGTTGACTTGGCTTCGACGAATGGGATTCAAGTTGCAGATAGTGACAGCGGGGAATGGTAGTTCTTCGAATTTGATCTACGTAAAGGCAAAATCACTGCCAATAACATTCTTGATAAAAGCAGCTAGAGGGCACCCCAAATAACCTCATTTCTTACCTCCGACTGTACAATTTTTGGATGTTGTTGGTACCTATCGTAGAGCTGCTTGACATCGATGACTACCAGGACTGTGGCTCCGATCACGATTCCTATCCAAAATATTCGAATAGGCCATTTCCTAGCTGTGGCGATGTGCGGGATGCCGTGACAAGAAGTGTATACGGCAAACTCCCTCAATTTCTCAGTTACGGTCATCTCGAGGAACCAAATGTACAGTATACCCGTAGATGGAGAAACCGTGCGAAAGAATTGTGCAGATGTCAAATGCCCTCCTAGCTTGTCTCCCCCATCGATTTGACCATCTCTAGTTTGACCAGTAAAACTTGGCAACGAACTTGGAGACGTTATAGATTTTGTAAAAGTTAATGCTTGTAGTCTCACTTGCGCCCACTTGAGTCTAGCTTGTTACCTTGTTACTATTACCTTGGCAGTTTGCAAATGGATTCACTAATAGGGCTTCAACTTTTAGAGGTCTCCGTGTCCTACAGGAATCCCTGAACAACAAATTATCAAACTCGGAATTCCAGAAAATTGTAGCAAAGGCCCTTTGTCAGCTGGTCCGAGAACTTTGGGGGCATTTCTCAGTTGATGCGCCTTTTGTGTTTAATGTGCAGGGACATCCAAATCGATTCCGAGGTTCTTAATGGGTTCGTGAGGGCCTTACGCGTCTATGTCCATGGAATAGGGCGCGGTGGGCATCACTATATTCCTGGCTATCCCGTTCCTTTTCAGCCATGCGCATCAGCCCTTGACCATCATTTGTACCAACCTTATTCCAGCTTCACAGCAGCTGCACGTCAATCTAACACCGTCTCAAGGTTCAACAGTCGAAGAGACACGAAGGTTTAACAGTCAAAGAATGACCCTGGTCAGGAAGACTCTGCGTGACTTTGCCTTGTGGACATCAGCCAGCGGCATACCGCATGTTGGTCGCGCTCACACGACTTGCATGCGCGTCTTTTGGATGGTCATCTTCATCGTGTGCCTGGCGTGCTTCGCCTATCAAATGGTTGGTCTTGTGCAGCAGTATATGGCATTTGACGTTTTGGTCCAAACAAAGGTAATGGTAGTAGGCGAGAAACATTCTACCGCAAGGTCGCGCAGACCATCACGTATTTTTACACCCCAAGAGAAGCCAAACCCACTACCTTTACGACACAGGGGCCGACACCTACTCACTTATCTAATACCCATTCCAGTTGCTTCCGCGAAAGCTGATCCACTTTTAGCTGAGATTCGAACCAATGGCCTTCCCAGTCATCACGATTTGCAATCTGAATCCATACAAGTGGTCGGAAGTGCAGAAGAAAAATAACCTGAGCGACTTGGTAAGATGCGTACGCCAGCGTGCACTGTAACAAGACTGACACCAAAAATGTATCCCCGTCTGACAAATCATTGCTACACTGATTTCAGATGAACAAATACATCAAAGCTGCCACTCGCAATCTGACTGATTCCGAAGATACCTACAAACTTCTGGTGAGTCACGACCGTCTTATATTTATCACTCTTCCAAAGCACCGCTTTTATAGTCGGTGAATGACACCATGGCCCAACAGTCGAAAGCTAGGGATATCATGACGTATATGGTGGCCCAGTACAGTGAGCCAGATCGCAGAAGTATCACATACTCACTGAAAGACATGATTCATGGCTGCACATTCAACCAGCAGTCATGCGATATCACTACAACATTGTTCAATGAAATGTACGACCCCACGCACGGACGATGCTACACCTACAACACCACCCAGTCTAGCAAACGCGCTGGCCCTCGCTACGGTAGGATCATTTATGAAGTCTAGTGGCAGATCTTGCGCATGATCAGATCCTCTACAGCAGTGCACATATGAGCGGAGAACAAGCGGTTACAGTAAGACAGCTGTCGGGTATTGCTACGACAAATATTCGCCCTTTCAGGGTTACGTCTGTTCATCGAGACTAAACTTAGCGAGTACCTGGACACAACTGAATCAGCCGGAGTTCGACTGACGAGTAAGTTAAGGACAGCCACAGCTTCTTCCTTTTCCACGCCGAGCTTTTTTTAGTCACCAGCAAGAACGAACCAATTTACCCGGATGCCTTCGGGTATAATGCCCAGGCCGGATTCAAGACCTCGTTCGCCATGAAATACGTGAGTTGCAGAATTTCTCGACCCGAGAAGCTCATACATCTAGCACTGTAACCAGCAACTGTTTAGGTGAAGACCAGTCGCCTGCCATATCCATACAGCAACTGCAACAGCAAGTCCATTTCAGAATATTCAGCTGAAGTAAGGTGTTTTTCTGCGACTTTTTGAAAGGGCAATCGAAGGAGCGCCATCTAGTCTTCTAACCAAACGACTCTGTTTTATGGATTGCGCTGCACTTTAGACCTGTTTCCGTCAATGCCTGCAAGACCACATTGCCAAGAAGTGTGGCTGCACAGACCCTCACTTTGGCAATGTCACCTCAACCATTCCCAGCAAACCTTGCGGCTGGGACAAACGTAAGCCTTACAGAGTTTCTTCCTTGAGCCTTTGTTCGAGCGTGCCTTTGCCTTTCGCAGTCGACTGTGTGAACTCGGCTACGAGAAGCGGAAATGGAGCAACATTTGAGGCCAGGCAATGCACGTGCCCACCACTATGCGAGTAAGTGTTACTCGCAAGCCGCTTCGGTGGTTTAGCGGTGAAAGGCGTGTGTCACAGTTTGCTTGGCAGAGCTGGAAACTGGTCGGCCCTGAGTTTAACTCTGGACTCTGGGTTCAACCCTGAGAGCTTGGTGAGGTTCTCTTTGCGCCTTGTACCCCTGGTGGTGGGCGACTCACCCTTCATATCTCTGAGGTCGATAAACGAGGAGAGGCCTCATTGGGCGGGGCTCTCGAATCCGGGTCCCGTCGCGGGGCACGGGCTTGGTATGGTTGTCGACATCGCAGGGCAGCGACTAACTCGCAGCCTTGCCCGGCATGCATCTCGGATCGACCCTTGTCGATGGCAAGAGAGGGTCAACTAAAAAGCCCCCTAGCCCGCGGGTGAAGGGCCAAAAATCGACCCTCCCCTGGACCGACCAGAAAGTGTTACTCGTAGACACTCTTCTGTGCTCTTTCGAAATAGGGACAGCTATGCATGTAGACTTCCCTCTATCTTCATAGCACACGGACTACACGTTACGTTTCTACTGTCCTGTTGGTACTATACGCATTAAAGGTTCGCACTGGGCATCCACGAGCTCTCCAGGCTATGTGTATCCTACCAAGCGATAACCAGAACAAATGTAGTGGACGCATGCTGACGCGTTCAGCAAGCGTCCACTACACTTCCGGGCCACCTTTTGCTGCACCTTCATCATCTTTCATCTTCTGTTCTTCAGGGAGGGTGTCTACAGTGTCACCACTACGTCCAGCAACTGGCCATCGAATTCATACGAGGTAAAAGGGTAGTATCTTCAGCAAACCCCTCGTGTACGTGTCCCTTTACACAGAAAACCCTGTGCACCTCGTCCACGAGCATCCGCGACTGTCAATACTATCATGACAACACCATGTTCGTCGAAATCTACTTCGAAGCTTTGAACTTCGAAGAATTGACCGAAAGTGAAGCGTATACAGTAAGCAAGGCATTCTTGCAGCTCGCCCCGACTCACCCATCGACCTTTTAGCTGACCTCTCTCATCTCCGATTTTGGAGGCCAGATTGGTCTGTGGATTGGCGTCAGTGTCATTACGTTCGTCGAATTCATCCTGTTCCCTTGCCTCGTTGCTTCGTCCATTTACAGAAGTAGAGTGCACGGAAAAACGGCCAATTATAGCGCCCATGAATACGACCGGGCAAGTGGCCAAAGCTCTTAGACCATCAGCCCATACTCATAATTGCCTTTCAAATTTTAGCTGGACAACGAATTTGATCGGATTGGAGGGAGCAATGGCAAGCCAGTAAGAGCTCCCCGGCAAAAAGGATTCACGCCAGCAGAAGCCAATCCATATACAGGAATCAGTACTATCGAATACCCCAATCCACCTCCACCGCAGTAACCAAGACAGTAAAAGGAACGAATCCCAAATGACCGCTTCTTATTGCGCACTGACACATATCACAACGACAAAAGGCCACATCTTTGGCACCTTATCACTCCACGTGTGCGCCAAAAGTACTCACATCTCACGGACCCTTCGTGAAAATCCCGCAGTGAATATCTGTTTAAAAAGTCGAAAAAACCCACCCAAATGTGTGCCCTGACTGGACTTCACCCTATTTCACACAACTTAACCACCTGTAATAGGGATATGACCGATTGTCACACACAGTGCCACCACATTCACTGTCAACTCTCGTCCACATCGACACAATCTCCGTATCCATTGAGGAATTCCTCTTCTTTCAATGCCTGCTTTTTCATATCCGACAAAGCTTTCTCCAGGACACCGACGAAATCCTCCACTTCTTCCTTTCGCATGCCGATCGCCGCCGCCACATTCAAGTACGCGTACGGATATGCATCGCAGTGGGAGCCCCACCCAATGAATTCGAATCCTTCGATACAAGTTTTCTGACACGGAACAACCACCCTGAACAAAACAAATGCTGTAGAAACCATGGAAGAGACAAATCGTCGCCGCAATCACCTGGCTCCTGAGCACTGTCGCGTAAAAAGCATTGATCCTAACCGTGTTACTGCCGCATCGGACAACGTGCGTCCACCAGACTGATAGTCTTTCGAAGCAATAGTCATCGCTAAACAGAACCATATACTGTACCAAGCACAAACACTTTAAATAATATAACTAACCTTACCCATAGAAATAGGGTTCCTCTTGGTCTCTAGCATTCTCTCACCGTGTTGCTTTGAGCATATCTGCATGGCTGATAACAAGCTGCTGTAGCTTTCTTCCCGCTCCTTCAACAGTCGACGATATCCATTTTCGCCCATCGACAGCAAAGTGATCACAACATCCATCGATGGAGTAGATGAAGCTCGCCCTAAGATAGAGAAGACAATCGATCAAATGATCTCTTATCAAAGAGGCATTCTGCTTACCAGGGTAACTCTCAGCCACTCCTTTGACCAATTGACAATCGAAACCAGCAATCACTGCACCTCCCACTGGTACCATGAAGTTCTTATCAGTCGATTGCACAAACACGTCGACGCGGCCGACGCGCGAAGCCTGTAAGAAAATTCACCCTAACCTTTGAAACAGCTCATCCTTTACCCGCCTACCTCTTCAATCAAGTTACAGCATCTGGATGCTTGCAGTCCATAGGCGTTGTTGATCAAATGCGGAATTTCATATTCTTGAGACAATTTAGCTATGGCGATGACACTGAAATAAAAAATATTATGCACACATTTGATACAGACTGAATGTGCCCTAGTCAGGCGCACTTACTCATCTGGAGTTCTTGGTGCGAAACAACTGGTCGTAGTGAATATACAGGCGATATTTTCAGCACCGATTCGTACCACAGCCTCGCGTGCCGCCTCGACATTCGTCACTAGTTCGTCACCGATCATTCGAGGTTGAATAATAACAGGGTCCAACCCTAACCAAAGAGGAGGCAAGCTGCGACCACAGACATGCTCCCCACAGCAATACTAGTAACTTACCTGCAGTCAATATCGATTTAAAGCACGATTTCTGATCGATACGCATCCAAATAACGTATTTGCATTGACCAGAAGGCGTCAATCTTCGACGTCGGAAATATTGCATACACAACGATAAAGCCATGCCAGTGGCTAAAGGCGCAACGAAACACGCTTGGCAATTCTTGACACCTAGAATGAGAGAAACTAATAACAATAGGTTGTCACAAAAGGTTTCAGAGTTTTACCATACCTGATATTTTAATGGCATGCAGAGCTAAAGCATTAGCAAGTACGTTCAGCAACGATGAGCCCACTGCTTTCGGCTGGATGGCAGTCAAATCTCCTGAACGACCGATCCCATGCGCCATTCTGAAAAAGAGTGGCATAAAACAGTCACAGAAATCGAGTGGTGAGTTAGGTGACACAACTGTGTGGCCTGCCACTCTGCGAATGCGTGCGGCTGTCTCGAAACTCCCCTAGCTTTGGCCCCAACCATCACTAGCTTCCTCTTAACGTAACAACATCCAGTGGGTTTTGAACCCGCCGCTGTGTTGGACGCCATCGATCAGACCATGCTTTGCTTGGAGTGAGCCTGTCCTACCTTGTTTAAAGTTTTTATTGGGTTCTTGCTTACTTGAGCGAAGCCCATTTTGCCTATAGCTGGCCAGCGGTCAAACTTTATAAGCGGGGCAAGATAATGACAGAACGTACGGCAGCTTCCCTGTGTCTACACTTGAAGCAACTCCATACGAGGGCTTCCTTCAGCCACACACCCCAGCTTCTTCACAAGAGCGGGTGGGCTACGAACCCTGTCCGTGTTCGACAACAGAGACTATTTATTAATTGGATTTCGTTTCTTGACGCAGAGCATGGACAAGCACAGAGAGTTTAGGGGTTACAAACCGACCTCCATCGCTGACTGTTAAACCAAGGGCAACACAAGCACAAGCAATAGGCAAACCCCAACGACTGCACCACAGCGGACGCTAGTGCCACGATCATGGCTCAGGGAGAGCCCTACCCAACGTAAAAGTTGTCATTCGCCCGCATGGATGGATGCCCCGACAAAGAAAGTTCTCATATGCACCAGGGCAACCTAGATACAAGACACTCCCGAGCACCAGGCAGCAGTACATAAAGACATTACCTACCTGAAATGCCTCTTGCTCACAATGTCCGAATACACACGACCCTCTCTTTCACCCACACCAACGTTGTTCGGGAAGTTATTACTGTCTAAAGTAGCGAGTTCATCGAGGAACAGTTCGATCGTTTGATCATCCCACGATTCTTTGGGCAATTTCTTCTAAAATAAAAAGTGCCAATTAAAAATAACTAAAAAACCACAGACAGCTTGCCTTACGTGATGCAACATATCCCGTATCAAATTCTCCCTCGTCCTATGCGCGCCTTTGGCCAAGTTCACGTAAGTAGACCCATTCGAACCGAGAAGCTTTTCGACTAGTTGAAAATTATCCGCGTTCATCGCCCCACCAATAAATCAAAAATCCGCTCTGAAAAAAGAATCCAGTCAAATACAAGCAAACGGAGGTCAGCAGACACAACGAGAACTTGGACATACAGCCCTCAAAACGCAATCATTCGCCTTCCCACTAATCAATATTTACTGAGCAAGGTCCAAAATAGAACTGACCAATGTAAATGAATCTAAATATACTCTACAAGAAACAAATGCAGGCACACCTGTTTCACCGAAACTCTATCCACTTATTGTCAGTCATCATCTTTCACCAGAAGCTGAGCAGCCGCCAAACCACCGGCGAGCATCAGAATTGTAAAAGCTTGAAACCCAACACGATATCGCATCATCATCTGCTGACGAAATCGATCACCTTTCAAATTAGCTCGAATACCCAACGTCAGAGCAGTAACTGTTGCAAGCATACCTACAGGCAAAGAAACCTGTCACGAATAAACGTTCTTGTTTATCCACGGTCATCTTAGGTGTGGTGCGATGAAGAAATACCCCGGCCTTAAACCTAACCAATATGCCGCGATCTAAACTGCGCACTTGTCAAAACATAACCACATGACTCATACACCTAGTCCTAAAGACAAAAATTCTGTTTTCCCCGGACTTTCCTTCGCCTTTTTCGAAAAAATCGACAGGCAAATCACTCACCAAAAGGTACCAAAGGATTTTTCATCGCCGCACCCAATCTGTCACGAGCTTTCAGCTGTTTGACGTGATCATGATAGGGTGTTTCTGTTGGAGGTTGTTTCACTTGATCTGTCTCAATCCATTTCAGCGCTTTCTGGGCGGCAGCGGGTCTCGAAGATGGCACGTTGCTCGTTGCCGTTGAATTAGACGCCATTTCAGCTAAAAACTGAAGCAGAACCAAAATTTATTTCAAATTTTTTGACCTTTTCTGCTCATAAATTTTTATTCCAGATTCAAACATTCAAACAGATTTTCTGTTCAGAAATACGCAAATTTCTGATCCTAGGCACCCCAAATTAGCATTTACTCAGCTCTCTACACTTTTGAGCGCCCAATTCAAACATATTGAAGCAACGATGAGTTTTTCATAAAGATAGTATAAAACTTTTATACTGTGTCTGACAACTCTTTTTCCCCATTTAGTCCTTGTCTGGGGCAAGTCGTAAAGCTAGATTTCGCTTTGAAAACACTCCCGCTGATTAACATACCGTATGTACATTATACTGAAGACTAGAGTTTATGTACTGCAGACTTCAACGTGTAGGCCATCCCCAGTCTGACAGCGAGCCAGATGACCATCTCACGTCATTTTAAAGGACAGCAAACGCTGAATTTCATTGCCCATTTTATGCATGGCAATAAAGCATATCCAGAAGGGCCGAATTTGTTAAACTCACAGAGGTGCAGGTGACTCGGCACTTGTCTGGCCCGTATTTGGCTCTGGATCTGCCTGTACTTTACAATATTAGGTTGTCACATTGACACCCTGGAGACAGAGTCTCAATCCTGTCTCCTGTCTCCTGTCTCCTGTCTCCTGTCTCCTGTCTCCTGTCTCCAGGGTCAATCCTGTCCTGTTGTGATAGGCGTGTTTGGCCGGTGGGTAAGGTTGTGTATTTGGCTGCCTTGACTGGCCGCCTTAGCGGAGCACTGTATTGGCTTGCCTTCGTTGGCCGGTCGATACGCTCTTCCAGGCGAGGCTGAAACCCGTCGGGTTGACGTCTCAGGCTAGGCGGCAAGCCTGCTGGCCTTACACTGGAGTATTATCTGTTTTCTTTAGGTTTGTGCGCGGCCGTTTAGGCGCATTTATGGTCGACAAAATTTCTACTCAGGGTAGGAGTAATAGCATACGCTTAAGTAAATGGCCATTAACCTAACCTAGGGGTAGAAGTAGAAATTTTGTCGACTATAAATGCGCCTAAGCGGCCGCGCACAAACCCAAAGAAAACAGATGATGGGTACCACGGAGAGCGGCGAACGAGCGGACCACGAGCGCCGAATCACTGCACCGTCGCGTGACCTGATCTGACCTGACTATGGCTTGCACGTGTGAAACGCATGTCTCAAACTCGACTCAGTCACCCGTTCTGATCTTTCGACACCAAGAACACAGTCTCATTGGACACACATTGCACGCACAGTCACCACCGAGGCACATCATCGATCGCAGATCACTTGGCGGGCTGGCCGAGCTTCGAGCCGAACACATTCATGAACACTTCTTGAATGATGGGGAACGAGACTTGACCCTTGTCGTCGGCCTTCGTCTTCAGCTGGGCCTTGGCCTGGTTCACTTCGTCCGCCGTGGCCACGTTGCCGCTCACCAACTGCGCGAACACGGCGTCCAGCATTTCGATCGGCACCGTCACGCCCTGACCCATCTGCTTCAGTTTCTGAAAAGAGCCGACGCAGCCTCGTCTCGCTTAAGTGAGTGAATCCTTACCTCGAACACCTCCAGGAAGTTCATCTCGCCACCAGGGGCACCGGCCGCAACGGGAGACTTGGTACTGGCAGGGGCGGGGGACGCCGTCACGGGGGAAGCCGACTTGACTGTGCCGCCTGATTGCTTGCCGGAGGTCGAGGCTGGCTGGGCTGTGCTCTTGTCGATGATGGTACTGAAATGAGAGCATGCTCTTTCGAGTAAGATCATGACCAAAGGGACTTACCGGAAGGAGACGGCCATGGGGTCCTGCTGGTTGATCGACCGCAACGTCATGGCCACGCTCTTCTCTCGATCCAGTTCGGCCACGTTCGTACCGATGAGCAGGATGTTGGTCAGGTCTTCGATCAGGGCCCTCGCCGCCGGGTGTCCCGCCGCGTCCAGGTGCGTGAAGTTGGCTCGTTGCGGTCCGCAGGCCATGTGCCCCGCCAGGGAGGTCGTGATGGGCATGGAGGCGAATTGCTTGTCTTTCGGCACGTCCACGATCTGAAACCCACAACTCGTCAGCGGCGGTCAGGCAAAGCCGAGCGCACGAGCTTACCTGGTAGTAGCCGGCCTTGGTCACGTTCTGCTGCACGGGAGGCGCCTTTCCCAACTTGCGGTAGGTGGCCGCTCGACCGTCCTTGGCCGCATCCATTCGATCGGCGACGGCGTCCCAGAGTTGATCGGGCGTGAACGTGGCGGCGGGTACCTTGGCGGTGATCTCGTCCACTTCGGCCGTGTCCACCACTCCGGAGCTGACCAAGGCGAGCACGGCGGGTTTGAGGACGGCTTGGGGCAGCGACATGATCTTGGCCAGTTCTTGCAGCACGTCGACGGTCTCTTGCAGCA
Source organism: Mesodorylaimus sp. YZB2_4 (assembly GCA_030248295.1). Classification (NCBI taxonomy): domain Eukaryota; kingdom Metazoa; phylum Nematoda; class Enoplea; order Dorylaimida; family Dorylaimidae; genus Mesodorylaimus; species Mesodorylaimus sp. YZB2_4. The sequence continues at coordinate 351,232 of JASANH010001212.1, read as the reverse complement.
CCGGTTGCTTCGATTCTTTGACGGCCTCGTCCACTTTGCCCATGGCTGCCAGCAACGTTGGGCTCGCCTTCGGCTGAAACGGACCGGAGCCCTTCTATCATATGAGCACGGACCCGACTCGTATGAGGCAGCTACTTACGTCGGACGCTTGCTTGACTTGATCGGTGGCCGCGGCGAACGGGCCGCTTTCGAAGTCTTTGCCGAGGGGCAGCTTTTGCTGGGCGATGCGTTGGAGACGGAAATGCGGTTTCAGGAAGTGCTTGCACGTCGCTCGAGCGTACGACACTTGGCTTCGCAACGACGGCGGGACCTGCTTGACCGTGGACAGGGCCTCGAACAGGGACGACAGGAACTGCGCTTTGTTGTGCATGGCGATCGGATCGGGCTGAAAATGAAGAAACGAGTTATGATGAGGAGAAGGCGGAAAGGCCGAGGACTCACGGCAGTCATTCTTCGCTCGCTTCGACTCGACGATCAACCAGTTCAATCGCACACGACACGATTCGACTTCGACACGGGAGCTCACTTTCGAACAAGCGCTCACGACGGGCAGCGAAAGGAGGAATGACGAGGCAGGTGAGGAGCGGGTCCTCCTGAAATCGACCAGTGTAAAGTAACCGGAAGTAGCCAATCAGGAGTCTGTTCCTATGGTCACGTGACATTGAACACTGTAAAGTTCGTGAGGAAGGTGTAAATATAACCCTGGGGAAGTTTCATGCAAAATAGTCTCTGTGTGGCAAATCTCATCGCATGCTCAGTGAACTTTGGACGTACGATGGCTTTCGCGGCCAGCGGCTTGGTTTTGGGCTACACTGTTGATGGTATGTTGCCATTCCATCCTCCGATTGCAGTTATCTTCCAGTATGCGCTCTGAATACCGTTTCTTAGCTTCTGACAGCAATAGTTGGATCCACACCATAGCCACGACTTGATCGTCATCGCAGTCGCAGCTTTGTCAGGCTGACCCCATGGTCAAAATGCAGGGAAGGAGGTTAGGTTGGATACAGGGCTTACTCGACGCCTCCGCTACCCTGTGCTCTGGGGTGAGCCAGATGCTCAAGGATCCGTTTGTCTGGGGCATGTTCTTCGTGCTGGTCAAGTTACACCAAGTCTATAAGACCACGTGTCTTATAGAATAGGTACCGCACCGCACCGAGTACGCACAGGCATAACACTGATTAGTCGAACGAGCGTCGAGCCAAAGAGCAGGAGTGCACTGGCACAACAAACAACAACAAACAACACAAATCAGACAAAGGGAGACGAGTTCCACACACAGCAATCCCCAGATATCACCAGACAGGCCTGATTGGACGATGTCGCACTCATTTACATAACTTGATCTTTATTCCCCCTTACAGGTCCAGCCGTCGCAGAAGAAGGCCAAGGAAGAGTCAGGTGGTGGTTTGGAGCACAGAGAATTCAATTGGTATTCCAGTAAAATTTGCACCAAGAGCGTTGTTTTCGGAAGAATTTTGAGGTCTAACTCAAACGACGCACACCAGGCACCATACTTTATCTGTAATGCATTATGTTACTTTAAAAACCTGTGCCAACTACCTGCCATATTTAGAACTGACTCCGCTTCACCAGCGCTGCCTGCTGACTCCGCTAGGTACCTTGGCCTTCATTCTTACCCCCGTTCACTTCTTACTCCTCCACCGTTGTCTGGCCATCACAGTCGACCATGGGGGCAGTCATGTACTGACGTGCCCCATCAGTGTACATACGTGTGTCAAAGGGTAGTCAAAGACATCGAACCAGAGGACAAGTCGGACGACGCGCAGTGGCTGACCTACTGGAGCGTGTTCGGCCCTCTCGCTGATGGAATTCACCTCGGACAAGATAGCGGGCTTCCCCATCTACTGGCAAGCCAATTGCATCTTCCTGCCCTGGCTTTACCTGCCCATCTTACGACGAGCCGAGCAACTGGATTGTGAGACGATTCCCCCACTTGGTCGTTTCCCTCACTGAGACGATTCCCCCACTGTGTCGTTTCCCTCACTGAGACGATTCCCCCACTGTGTCGTTTACCCCACCGTGTCTTGTGGGGGAAACGACTCACTGAGACATGCGTCGTTTCCCCCACTGTGACGGTTTCCCACCGTGTCTTTTCCCCCACCATCAGTTTTGAGAAACTGCGGCTATTCAAATTTTGAGCCTTCATGTTCATGTTCATGTTCATGCTTTACCACATCACCAAACGCTTATGCGCACTCGAGGGTGAAGGGACAAATTTTTACACGAAATGATTTACCGGCCCGCGAGTCGAACACTCGCCCGTAACTGCGCACCTGGCGTGAGAGGCAGACGCCTAACCCACCAGGCCACGAGGCCGGTAAATCGTCGTCCGAGCCGGCCGAGCGAGAGGCCGGCCTTCGTCTAAGAATAAAGCACTCATGCACAAATCGTCATCATTAATCCTAGAAGATATGAAATATACCTCAAATAGGTCACGATTTTGTTGTTTTATCATTCGATCGCGATGGGGATGACGTACTTGGCACTGCGTCCTCGCCAACCTGCTATGTTTCCTCGCTGTCACTCTCTGTCAGTCTACTCCAAAGGACACTGGTGAGAGATAAGCAGAGCATAAAGTGGGATTGGATTGAATGCTAATTTCAGAGGGAAAACGGGATTTCCTCTTCATAGAATGCCATCCTTATCATTCTTCAGCAGATACAGGAGCAAAAAATTTCAGTTGCTAATCATGCCTATCCAGCAGTCGGATCGGATCGGGAACTGATCCACCCCTCAGATCGGTTTTTTACATACATTTGCAATTTGAACCCTGTCTTGAATAGCAGAGAAAACTGCCCTGATCTTACATTCACTCGTATTGGCAGCGTGTCAAATATCCTTCCTGAAATACTCGAAGGAGTTCAAAAAGTTCGCAGCCTGAATACCTTGCACATGGGCTGCAGCATCGAAATTTTACTTTACACTGCCTACATTCTACAAGCCTATCACACTCGTACTGCCTGTTGCAATCCAAATCGTGTCTGCACATTAGGCGAAAAATTATAGGGGGGAAACGACACGGTGGGAGAACCGGCACAGTAGGGGAAACGTCACATGTCTCAGGGAGTCGATTCCCCCCACCAGGCACGGTGGGGGAAACGACAAGTGGGGGAATCGTCTCAGTGGGGGAATCGACCAAGTGGGGGAAACTTCACGGGACCAGCAACTGCACAGGATGGTCTTCAGCCCCTGTTCAAGCACCCGCACCCACCGACGACTGGAAACGAGCCAGTGGGCGCGAGCGACGAGCAACCGCCGATCGGACTCTGGTGATGGCTGGCTGGGTTGAGTGATGGGAAATGATTAAATGTGAATGAACTCGCATCTTGTGTTCTCGATCAAAATGACGGTGATCGCGGGGTCAAACATTCGAACGCGCATAAAGCATTGTTTCAGACCAATGGACAGAGAAGCGACCATTGCTAATACATCACGGCCCGGTAATTCAAACTTGTTGGTGCACTTGAGCTTAGCAAATGACAAACGGAAAATGAGCGAGATTACCAAAGGCAATAAAGATCGATTTTCATGACTATTTCTTTGACTCAGTTTGCACGACAACAAAGCGCATTCAGAGAGTGTGAATTTGTGGAGCGAATTTGCGGAGGTATGTGTGAAAGCCGTAATCCTCGCTGATCTTGCTCGTCACAAAATGACTCACCCACTATTGTCGAGATACAGTACTACGAACGAGAGACGGGCCAAACGAGTCGACGGTCCCTATTGTCGCAGGGTTCAAACCCCACGCACCATTGAGCGAGGAAGCCGATCCCCAGTCCAGGGCGCCTTCATATGGGGGACCCTCCAAGTGAAGACAAACCGGGCAGGGATATTGGAGTGTGGCTTCCCACACAAGCAAGGTATGACTGCTGACCTGCCCTTGGGAACGGAGAGAACAAAAAATTATAAGAAAATAAACACCTTTCTGGCACCAAAAACAAAGTAGTTTATGGCTGAACTTCTTGGATGTTGCGCTTTCTAGCTCCTTCTTTAGTTATCCCGTTCTTCTGAGCAGGCAGAAAGCTAACTTCCGCTTTGAGTCTTTTTTTTCAAATCTTGTCTTCTCTAACTCAAAAAACCTGGGTACCTACTGGCTTGTAAACAAGTGGACTGTTCGAATTAAATTACCATGCCCGTGCATGATCGAGTCAAATATCACGGACTGACTAGAGGAAAAACGATTCTATCAAAAGACACGTTGAAACTTCCAGCAATTTTCACCACTTGCGGCCACGGACACGTCTCATTGGCCACGTGCCAGTCGAGCACGTGGGCTGGATGAGTGATGTTTGGCTTTGCAGTGGGCGTATGACCAAGTGTGGTCCCTTTACGTCAATGCAGCTGGCAGGGGTTCAAGAAATGAAGTTTCCTTTGTTTTCGACACCACATGGGGCATTCGCGAGCTCGAGGCGACGAAGTCGAGAACTTTGCCAAGCATCGGGGGTTTCTTCTCCAGATTACGAATTTAGTTATTGAGCTTCCATAATGATCGCTCCGTATCGACCTATTCAAATTTCCCGCTGATGCTCAGGGGTTCTTCTCCTTACCGTGTGGGGCGGATTGTCCTGGAATTGCACCGTGCTTTCGTGCAGATCAATACAGTTCGATTTTTATTCATTCTATCACGTAGTGCAAGTGCTTCATTCTTTTTCTCATTCTAATTCCTCTCGTCAGCTGCAAAAGCCGCGTGGCTGTAATGCAGAGAGTCGAGTATGAGTTTCTCTTCAACAGCATTATTTTTCAATGCCTTGGATTTTTTCGCTAGGCAAGAAAAGTTGACACAGAAGGATGTACCTACCGGCCAGTTTTTACGTAACGGGTGCACTCTCGCTTGGTTTATTGACAGCTAGGCCTGTTCGAGCAGCCCAGCCAGTCTGCCATGCGTCTTCCACGTGGCGTGTAAGTAGGCGTCCGGGAGAGCGGGGGGGGGGCAACGGGTTTGCTGCAAGTTTACTTTTTGTATGTTTAGCTTGCTTTGAGGGCGGCTGTCCTCATCGTCATCGCTTGATGTCGCTTGAAAAACGTGCCCATTTGCGCCCAATGTCTCATTATTAGAAAATGCTCCTGTGAGCGCTCGTCGCCGTCTTCGTGGAGCTCGCGGCGGAGCTTGGTACGACGAATATTCTTGGTGCTGTCCTTTGGTTGGTGACGTCAACAGGGACGGGTGGCACGACGGGGCCTGGTTTACCCGCGCAGACCTTATTGAGTGAGAACCTTCGCGAAAATCGACGTCGTCTACTGGACTAGTTCCGTATGTAGTGCTCAATTTTAAGTTGAACTTTATTCATTTATGTCTGCGTTTTCATCCCGTCTTATTGCAACTTGATTGGTTCCGTGTGTCCTAACTCGTCTTGCATAATCAGTTTCGTCCTGTTTCGTTCTTTTATTTTCGTGTCACCGAAACTTTTCATTGCAAAGTGGTTCTTTTTGCACGACCCAATTGCCTTTTTGGGTTGACTTTGAGTTGTTCGTCTCGTTTGAACGCAGACGTAGAAGTTTGACAAAACACGTGTTTAATTCTTTTGACGCTTTCGTTCCACGCGTTGCACGAAGTCTTTACTGTCGTATTCCGGTTGACTGGCGTGCCTTGTTTACTTCTTTCGGAAACGTAAGGAGGCACGAAAATTTCATCAGCGAAGGCGTGACTTGAATAGGAGAGAGGCGGTAATGCAGGTATACAGTGTGAGTTTTGTAATGGTCTCGTGTTATTTGTATGTAGTTTCGTTCCAAAATTAGTGGTAAAACATTCAACTATGTACAATGTTTGTTTCTCTCAAAATCAGTTACGCGCCAAAGATCTGCGAAGATTTTTCTGTTTTGGTGGTGCATACAGTACACCGAATGGGCGAGGTCCCCTTATTTGATCTGCTCCTTCCGTTAGGCCTGGGTTGTTCGCATTATAAGGGACCCACCCGCTTGGGCATGATTTTTTCCAGCCCTTGCTCTTGTCACGGAAGCCCATTATCTTTCCGAAACACTTTGTCATATATTTTTACTTGAGAGGTCGTCGAGTGATTAGTCCAAAGCATATCCTGGCTTCGTTAGTCGTTCGGTCTCCCACAGCTTATCGTTCTCGAAATTGGTTCAGACATAATGAATTCGTTTCTATTTTCAAACTACGCCAGTGTTTGCTCGTTATCCTTATCCCTAGAGGGTCGTTAGACTTGACGAAGCGCGAGGATTAATTCTGGTTTTCTTCTCTGTTATCTGTTCTCTTTTGTGGAGTCATAAGAAGTGTCTCTCGTCGTGGACGTAGCTCTACGGCTAGCTGTTCTTCTTAGCTACACTCTTAAGTATGTGTTAGCTATAATCGTGCCACTCTGCTTCATAGGCCAGTCATTATTTTTATGTCCATTTCTTTAGATTTGCAAACATTTTACATTTCTGGTTGATCATGCAACAAGCCGTTATTAACACTGGTGCCATGTCTGTCTTCAACCGCCATGTCGTCATGTTGGCGATGCGGCGTTTATTCGCAACTTACACGACACCAGCATCGACCGAAACGGCAGCTAACCTCTCGACAGCTGCTGCTGAAGCTGTTGCCACACCTGAATGGAATACATCTGAACCCAACGAGACTTTTTACGTAAGTCAGTCATTTTTCGAAGCCAGAATCGTTCATTAATTTTGAGACCTTTTTCATCAAGATCAGTAAATGAGTGATAAAAGGGTACAAGGAATTTGCAGTGCCGCAAATGTGACGTTCGAATTTTCACGACTTTAAACAGACCTGAGAAAAGCGCTTTAGTTAGGCCCGCTTTGAATGTTTCGCTGACGCAATAGCTAGGTTTTGCATCATCACCTCGAAAGAGCAATGCTTTTTTGAAGGTGTTTGCATTTGCTTGAAAGTCACGTTCGAGTATCCACTGACAACTCACAGACATGGTGCTCTGATTTAGCTCTTGAAATGAATCGTAAGACTTTCTTACAACTCATAACACAATACTCTCACTATTTGAATAGACTGTTGGTATTTCAGCACAAAGACTTGATCATCGAACGATGCGCTCCGTCGCAATTGCAACCCAAACCAGATTGGAACAATTTGCGTTTCGGTCATCATTTCTCTGATCACATGGTCGAATGTCAATGGACTGAGAAGAATGGTTGGGAGAAACCGCGATTGAATCCCATGCATATGTTGCAGCTGCACCCAGCAGCAAAATGTTTGCACTACGCCACTCAGGTACACTCAGAACTGGCCTTCTAGTTTGTTTTATTGATTTAGCGTGATAGACGTATTTGCTTTTTAGCTTTTCGAAGGCATGAAAGCTTATCGTGGTGTGGATAATAAGATTCGAATATTTCGGCCTGAATTGAATATGCTCCGTATGCGTCGTTCTGCCAAGCGAGCTTGCCTCCCTGTAGGTGCCAGCAAGTTCTTTTTGATGCCTCTGCTACGCTTAGGCTACTGTATTTTTTCAGACATTTGACACCAAGGAACTGTTAAAACTAATCGCCGAGTTGATCACGATCGATCAAGAATGGGTCCCGTATTCGACAACGAGCAGTTTATACATTCGTCCAACTTTCATTGGAACTGATGTAAGTGTTGAGTGACGGCAGCAGAGCCTCTCTCGTGATTATATGGGTGCGCGCAAAGGCAGAACGAGCAATCTATTTTAGGCTACCTTGGGAGTGGCTCAGTCTTTGGACGCCTTACTGTTCGTTGTCATTGGCCCTGTCGGTGCGTTTTACCCGACTGGCTTCAAGCCAATTAGTCTGTACGCCGATCCTAGTCACATTCGTTCGTGGCCTGGTGGATGTGGTAGCGTGAAGATGGGCTCGTAAGCAAGACATGCATAGAGTGCCCTGTAGGAACTAGGAATCGATTTGAATTTTAGAAATTACGCGCCGACCATTCTTATCGGCAAAGAGGCAGTGGATAACGGGTGTCAACAAGTCTTGTGGCTTTTTGGCGAGGAACAATACTTGACTGAGGTCGGTACAATGAACATTTTCATATTTTGGCAAAACGAACAAGGAGGTAAGATACAGTAAGAACCAAAGTTTGGTTCCGAGTTTGAGAGTGTCTCTGTCCTTTCCAGAGCCTGAGTTAGTCACCCCGCCGTTGGAGAGTGGTCTAATTTTGCCAGGAGTGACTCGCCAGTGCTTATTGGACTTGACGCGAGAATGGGTAAGCGCCTTCTGTTCCTTTTTAGTCAAGCATGCTTTGAAAGTGGGTTTTCATTCAGAATGAGTTCAAGGTCAGCGAACGTCGCATATCAATAAAAGATATCATTAAAGCTTTGAAGGAAAACAGGGTAAGGCATCTGGTCGTCGCATAGGTTGCTTTCAGTCCAGTGTTATTCTCGTACTCCCGTTTTGAGATGTGGGAAATGTTCGGCGCGGGTACTGCATGCATCGTGTCCCCAGTAGATCGTATCCTCTATAAGCAGGGCGACATGAAACACGAGTTCTTCATCCCAACGATGCAGCATCGGCCGTGTTTAATGCAGCGTTTGTTTGATGCGATTACCGACATTCAGGTATTTTATTTCTGGCATTGTGCCTGCCTTTTTATTTGACTGCTCTATTTGTTTTTAGTATGGACGAGTGGCCAAACCGGGTTGGACGAAATTGGTGGTCGAGTAAGATTTGTGAGTACAGTATTTGTGCGGGTTTTTACTGCTGCGAGCGATTGGACTTGGTTGGGTAGTCAAGAAAGTTTTTTTTTTGTCGAATTTGCGTGGAATCTCAAGAAGCTTCTGTTATCCTTTTCATGGCTTCATCATCCCTATACAGATGTTTACTCGTACTGTAACCTAATAGAACCCGGTTGTAGAACGAACTTGTTTGGGGCCTGGTGCGCCAACCAAGCTTACTTGTAATACATGCTTGCGGTTTTTTTTCTATATGGAGCTGGATTGTCCTTTATACTGGTTTTGTGTTTTTTTTATTCCTTTGTACTCGTAATAGGTTTGGTGCTGAGAACATGTGGCATACTATTTGTGGTACGAGCCCGCGCTTTAGAGGAAGCCGACAATATCCCATAAACGTGTCATATTTGAACCGCTGTTTGCTCATATCTATCTGTGTCTGGGCGGGGTTGCTCTGACTGCTTGACGTGAATGTCTGATTGACCTGACCTGTTACTGATTACGGATCTTTGACGTGAATATATTTGATCAGTGCTTTGAAACAGCGTCCTTTAGTAGATACGCATGGGACAGAGCCCGGCAGACAAATCCAGCCTATTGTAACCCTTTCGTGCCCTGAACTGCCCCTAACCCACCACATCCGAATCGGCAGTTCAAGCTGTATGTTCTGGAACGGTACACCCCACATCAGAAGCACGGAACCTTAGTTGGCAAACTGCTTGACGACAAGACTGCCTCGACTCTTGCATCCCTGAACCACAGAAACCAGCAAACCGCACATACGTATTTATAGACTGCCCACTGCAGGCGAGCAATAGAACAGGCCCCACACCATTGCTAAACCCAAGTGGCAGTCCCACTGATCTGACGACGAGCTGTGCTTCACCATTGATCCATACTCATGGAGCTGCATTGTCCTTCCCTCTGGTTTTGTGTTTTTTATTCCTTCTTACTCGTAATAGGTTTGGTGCTGAGAGCATGTGGCATGTTCATTGGCAAGTTTGTAATCTTGTGAGGAAGGCAGCTGTGTAGTCCTAGTCTCGCTGGCCAGAATCAGATCGGCAATCGGAACCGAATACACACACCTGACCATGCAGCACGTAGCGACGGGACCTTATCACTGCACTGTACGCTGTAGAGCCCATATCACTTATGATCATTGACCGTCAGTTCATCGCTAACAAATTTTCGCCTCCATCAAAACAAATCTAATATCTGAACACCCAAAAACTTACATGAACCTATTCTAATTTCTGGTCTCATACAACCCCAACGATTCTAACCAGTCCAATTATCTCCAACCATAATCACCTCCTTTCCTCTGTTCACTCCTGCTCTTCTTTCTTGGACACTTTCACGACCTTCTTCCTTCCTCGACGACCCTTCTTCTTCTGCTGCGCCGTCTTCCCGCCTTCTTCGACCTCGACCATTTGTTTCCCACGTCCCTTTCCGCGTCCTTTCTTCTTCCCTCTGCTCTTCATCAGACTGCGATAGCGAATCTTGCAAGCCGAGGGAGTGCGGCCCTCCAGCAGCGTGCACACTTTCGACCACTTTCCGAAGCCGTATTGCTCCAAGCCTTCCATCAACGACTTGTCTTCTTCATCAGTCCACTCGCCAGTTTTGATGTCACCACGCAAAGCCGACGTCCAACGTTCACGGCACTGAGCTTCGGTCCGGCCGGGCACTTCGCGAGCTATTTTGCGCCACCCTTTCACGCCGTACTTTTTCACCGCCAGTTTGAGTGTCTGCCATGAACAGATTTCAGTCGAGTCCCTGAAAAGGCCACCAAAGTACCTCGTCCTCGCTTTCTTGCCAACGACCGCTCTTCAACGACGGGTCCAACTTTCGGAGCCAGCGAGCTTGGCACTGCGCGCGAGTGCGCCCTTCCATGTAGCCTGTGACCAGTTCCCATGCCACGTAATCCCCCATGCGACAAGCTCGGACAGCATCGCGCAGCTTCTCGTCGTCGGCGGCGTCCCATTCCCTGCAAGCAAAACAAGGGCGGTCCCCTGGTCTGGCCGTGGGCGCCCCGCACTCCGCTCACTTCTTGACCATATCTGGATTCAAAGTCGTCTGGTACTTCTCGAAACATAGGAACGCAGTGCGACGGGTCTGAAATCCGAGTTTATGGAAGTGGGGTCAGTGAACCCTCCCAGGGCCTCTCGACCGCCCGCACTGACACTTACTCCCAGCTCAGCCGCGATCGAGCTCCAATCTCGCAACTCGTGTTTCTCGGCGATCTCGGCCAGGCGCTCGAGTTCTTCTTCGCCCCAATTTTTATCCTGATTCAAGGACGGATGGAACACGTTGAAGAAAGCCAAGCGACATTCCATTTCCGACCGAGTGCCTTTCATCTGAAAATGCCGAGTCTGGAAAAAAGCAGGATCCCGTTGGACTCTCCTTACGTCCACGACGGATAATTTATTCCAGTCCAACTGCTCCAACGTCGTCGACGGATATTTCGAAATGTCCACCTTGTTTCTAGAACGAAGACTCCGACCAGTTTCACAACAGAAGGGAAGGGCAGGACAAAACTCACGCCATCTGGGCGATTCGGGCTTTGATTTTCTCAATTTTGTTCGTAAAAAATTCGTGTTCGCCCTCTCCGGCGGCCTTGAACTCGGCCATCAATCCATCAAGCCTAAATCGTTGACAGCCGAGAATTATGGCTCTTTTCTTGGGAAAAACAGCCGTCAACCGAAAAAATCGTTACTTTTCTTGCATGGGCGCCAATTCATGTTCGACCATGGCCGTTTGAATCGCTTGCAAAAGTGCCGCCTTTTCGCTTTTGCCCCATTTCTTGGCCGGTTCTACCAACGGATCCAATTCGTTCTCAGCTTTTTTAAACAGCGCTTCGCAGTTCGGTTTTGGAGTCTGAAAAGTCAAAACATTTTCACAAGGCATCTGACTATTTTTTGTGACCTTTTACCATTCCGGCCGAGTCTCGAAAATAAGGCGGGATATATTGCAGAATGGGCACACGAACGAACTTCTTCAATTCTTCTTCACCTCGGGCCAATTCCAATTCTCGCTCCAAAGATGCCTGGAACAAAAAAATTACAAAAAACTAGGCTGATCCCCGAAACGTAAATTCTGGTCCCGGGCTTTTTCCCCAAATTAACTCAACTCACCTGCTTTTTCAAACCTTCCTCCAATTTCGACGACACTTTTTTAATCAACTCTCGGAGCACTTCTTGATACGCCGAATTCAGCGCCAACAAAGTTTCCTTCGATTTCGGCAACTGCCCAGACGCAACGATTTCCATGATTTCCTCTTCTCCCATTTCAGAATTCAAAGCGTCCGGCTGAAAGCGAAAAATGTTTGTTGCGAAGTGAGTTCTGGATTCAAAATCTTACAAGATCGGAACTGGGCGACGATGCCATATTTGCACTTTCCTTCAATGTTTTTTTAATTGACGAAAATATCTATTTTCTAATTTCTTCGCTCACAACCAAATCAGGGTCTCATAACTGCTTTATGCTATCTGTGTTTTCCGAGGCACAGGTCACGTGACCAGCAGGTTGCCATGTTCTGATTGCTCAGTTTTGCAACCATCACGCCCTTGGTTGGAGTGTTTGCCGTGACCCCGCCCTCCCCCAGGGACCAGCCTGAAACGCGTCACGTGATCATCACTTGTCATATTACACTTCACTGAACTTTAAACGACTTTACACTGCTGTTCTGTGCCTCCACAGCCATTGTGAACTGCTCATTCGTCGTGCGTGGCTGCTGTCCAATTTAAGAGCGATCGTATGGGGGAGAATGTGGAGTATGACGACAACGGCTGCCCGATGCCACCGATGGGACACCTGAAAGCGGAAACGTCGGCAACTGGAGCAGCGGCGGCTGCGGCTTCCGTTCAAGACCTCGAATTCGATCGCAAAGGCGGAAATCCGGGACCAAAAGTAGCGCGGTTCGGAACGGGTAAGTGCAGGGTCGTTTCTCCCCTAATAAGGTCTTGTTTGCAAGTACGAATCAAGGGCAGCAGGGGAACCACGGCAAGAGTCTATTTAGTCAAATGTGTCATCGCTAGGCGAGATCACTGCCGGACAACCGGAACCCGACCAACCGCCTCAGAAAGACGTCAAGGATGCACCGGACGAGAAACCGAGCGAAGATCCAAAGTCGAATGAAAACTCGTTATCGCCGGATGAGAAGCTGTGTCGAGACGCTTTTGCCGAGCTGGTAAGGAAAAACGATAATCTGCTCCCGGAATGAACCTTGTTTGTTCTTTTAGGCTGTTGTGTTCCCACATCTGGAAGAAGAGTGGCTGAAAAAGTGCATCGGGCTTCGAATGGTCGAGGACAAGTGGGACTTGGAGAAGACGGCCTCGTGGATCTTCGACTACGAGAATCTGGCGCCGAGGAAAGAAGTCGTAAGTTCCTCGCTACCATTTCCTCCCCCCTTACGCCTAGCATTTTGCGCCTGCATTTCAGAAACGCAAGTTCACTGGCGATTTAACCCGGGCGACTGACTACGAGTCGATCAAGGCGATGCTCACGGCCGTGCAACACGACGATCCGCCCCACGAGTACATGTACTACAGTACTCTAAAACTGTCTCAAAAGTTTCCGCAGGTATTTATCGGGTTTTCCGGGGTGTTTTTTTAAAAACCGTTTCGCTTTTTTTAGTTCGCCACGGGTTCGTTGCGTCAAGTCCTCGAAGACCTCAAGTATTCGTATCCAGCGGCTGTGTTCGCCATCGCGGAAGGGCTGGAACAGCTCATCGCCACCGAGAAGAGAACGTGGAAGGACTGGGCGCGCCACGAGATCGTCTTCATCCTCATCCATCGAGGTGATGAGCAGTTGGAAAAGTGCCTTTGTAGTTCAGCTCCTGTCTTTGTTTGCAGACGGACAACTGTGGAAGTACCCGATGCGAGTGGTGAAAGGCACGAAGACTTGGAGCAAGAAGAAAGCTCGCTTCACTGGCTTTCCAGCGTCGTTGGCGCACGAGGTTCGTTTGGTCGAAAAAGCCTTGTACTTGTACGAGCAGGTCAGTAATCGGATAGCTATCTCCGCAACTCTCTTAAAGCTTGTTGTTTGCAGAAGTGCAAGAAGCTGCAGTCGAAGCTGGACGCGGAAGAAGCTCGACGAAACAGCCTGGAAGCGGCCATTCAAAGCGGGACCGCGCTGGAGTGCATGATCTGCTTCGAGAACTACATGCTCCAAGAGCAAGTGGCATGCGCCGGTGGACACGAGTACTGCGTCATGTGCCTGAATCGATCAGTGGACGAGGCTGTGTTGGGCCAGCTGAATGTACGGCCTTTCTTGGTTGACCCGACTTCTACAGTAGCGAGTGTTCTTCTTCAGCTCTCTACCGCAGGCGACCTGCCGTGCTTGGTCACTGGCTGCAAAGAGTCGTTCTCGTTGGCCACGTTGGTGCACCTTTTGAGTGGCGATCGGCTGGCGCGTCTCGAAGAACGAATCTGGAGCGACTTCTTGACGAGGGCTGAGCTGCCGAATCTGTGCGTGTGAGTATTTTTGGACTCTCTCGGCGGTGTCCACGTCCTTGGATCAGACACGATTGCAGGTGCTACGGCTGCGGGTACGCCGAGCAGATCGACATCCCGGTCGACGAACTGAAAACTTTCGAATGCAATAATCCCAAATGCCGCCGCCAATGGTGCCGCAACTGCCGAAACTTGTGGGACAGTCACATCGGCAAGACATGCAAAGAAATGAGCGATCCGGAAGAGATGTTGAGGAAGAAATAGTGAGCAGAGTTTCCTTTTTATCGTATGCTTACTAGATGGACATATTATAGCAACGAGATGATGACAGACGTGGTCGTGCGCAACTGCCTCAAGTGCCATCGGTCGCTGGAGAAGGTGGAAGGATGCAACAAGCTGACGTGCCAGTGCGGAGCCAAGATGTGCTACCTGTGCCGCGTACCCGTCAAGGACTACGACCACTTCTGCCAGTAAGCCTACCCCATTGCAAGCAGACTCAACCATAGGACTGGGAGTCGTTTAGGCACCCGAGGGAGCCAGGGAAGCCGTGCGCTGAGTGCATTCGCTGCGGTCTGTGGGAAGATCCAAAGAAGGCGGACGAGACGGTGCGACAGAAACTGCAGATTCAGCTGCAAGAAGAGCTGTTCGAAATGAGTATGTCCGCTTTCGCTGACTCGATTCTGCCGCTATTTCGCCTATTTCAGAGATTGCACATGCTGGAAAGAAGGCCAATGCGACTGCTGCCGCTGCGATGGTGCCGAGGGCCAACGGCAAAGAGCCGAAAGCGCAGCCAGGACCCAAGCCGACCACCCCGGAGGAAAGTAATTTCGCTGCCGCCTTCGGCGGGAATGGATGAAAACGACGAGTGTGAGGCCCAGCCAAACGATCGTGATGGCATGGTTTGTGATGTGTTGTATTTGGGCGTGCGAAGCGATGACCATGTTGAGTAAACTAATGATCGGAACACTGCGATTCGTCACACAAAAAGCACAACTGACGCGCAGTCACAGAAGCAGAGACACAGTAGATTCTGCACTATGCAAAACCTGAAGTAGAATCGGCGCATTTTCAGAATAGTTTCATTGCCTGGCCCCCTGATAAGATTTCACCGTAGCAGGAAGACCCTTCAACTTGTCCGCGGGTATTCGTTACAGAGGCCTCCAATATTTGAGTACCTTCTCTGAAGCGTAGCCGTCGAACAGTTTGGGCGAGGATGACAACTGAATGGTGGAATAAGAGATCGTCAATGAAGTTGTTGATGCGAGAGATGAGGAAGTACTGGTGCGGAATTATCAAATAGAGAACCAGCAAATCAGCTGCCAGGCAGAACAAATATTCATCTCTAATCGGGCTCTGAACGGACCCCACGCTTCGCGGTGCGGCGTATGGAGTCAGGAGCACACCCAGTTGTCTTCCAGAGTTGCTCGGCTCTCAGAAACTGTTTATGCATTTCTCTGAAGTCAATCGCCCAGGGTAAAATAACAGCCTCTGTTATTGCCCTGCGCACTCATCGAAACTTTTTTAAAATCTTATCATCGAAAGCAGGCATTTCTTCATATTCCCTGGCTGATTGGTCAGTAATCCTCCTCCGTGCACCATCCACCATCGTTTCGGGCGTTTCCTCGATTTCAGAATTAGACTCTTATCGCGGGTGTTGTTTGGAAATCCCCTGCAACTTTTCTCGGCGCAGCTTCTGCCAGCAGTGTCAGCCGGGCAGGATCTCGGCGAGAACGGCTGTTGCTGGCCGATTCATGGTGTTTTTTTTTTTTTTTTTTGTTTTTGTGGTTGATTAATAAGTTTGCCTGTGTTATATGGTTGGGTCTGTGGAAAAGTTATGGTTATGGCTTTCCACTGGGTTCTATTTTTTTGTCCAGTTCTCTGTCAACCAAGCAACGAAGCAATTCTGAACCGTTTGTTATTACAGTCCCTATGAAGCCAGTGAGACGACTGCTCAATGTACAGTTCATTCGGACACCGAATGGTAAGCAATGCTCAAACAAATTTTAGATTCATTTATCAGCCGTCATTTGCATCTGGCATCTGCCTCCCACGCTGGATGCTCACGCGAGAAGGTTCGATTCGCGGCCACTTCGTGTCATGTGTCCCTTCGCCACTTAAGTGCGCATTTGAACTTTGTCATTCTTCCGCGTTGACTTGTCGCCACTGCGGAGTGGCAAGTGATGCGTTCCTTCCCTGATACAGAGCAGTCTGTGGAACTCTGATTTTGCGATAATGCTCTTCTACAACAGCATTTGGCATCCAACTCGTCGGCATAGCACGCAGCGAAGAAAACACATGAACGGGAGCAAACTCATGTCACAATTGGTGTCTATACACCGAAACGAAATCACTCGAGTTCTCAGGATCTTCCTTCTGGTCAAGGCACCAAAGCTCGAAATCACTAGAATACGAAACCCAATCACAATGAGCACATCCTCGAATATTCAGACAACATGTTGGCCCTGCCAACAGCTGGTGGGAATAAACCCTAAATTGATGGAAACTGTACTCACGCTGAACGCACCGACGACGTATGACTTCGAGCCACCTTGCGGACTTTTCGCCATTTGTGTTTCCTTGGGCTGCATTGGCATCTGACGCGGAAACATGCAAAGTCATTGTTGGGGAATGAAGCTAATGGACCTCACCTCGGGCGCTCCCACAGCCTTTGTTGATGGAACGTGCGGCTCGACTCCGCCGGGTGCACTTGCTGAAACCTGAAACACAGGACATCGTACTTTGAGTTGTCTCCACGAACGGGTTAGTCGAGCGACTTACCTCATTTTTTGCAGGAGGAGAACCGGGCGGTGATTGAGACTTTGGAACTGGTGACTTCTTGCCGTCGGCTTCTTTGGGGGTCTCGAACTCGGCTCGAAGCTTTTCTTGGAGTTTGAACACCTGGGATTTCTGCCAGACAATGCGACGAGTTTCCTTTTTCTGAACTTCCTTTCCTGCTGGTTTCTTCTTTCCATCTTCGCTGCTGACGCTGCCCCTTTTGTGTCGGTCCTTGTCCCGTCCGTGCTGCTTGTCCTGGTCCTGTTTGTCGGGCTTGTCCTTCTTCACCCTGTGATCTTCTCTGTCGGCTGATCGTCCGTGCGTTACGCCCGGTTTCTCGCCTCGTCTTCTCTGTTCAAACTTTGGATCTCTCTGCATAAGCATTCGGCGATGTCGATCGGTGGCGCTGCTGCTGATACTCGCCAAGTGTTGCCGATTCATTTGTTGCCACTGAAGCTCGCGAAATCGTCGCTCGTCTTCGTCCGGCTCTTCGCAGCATGCGCAGGCCAGAACCACCGCCACCAACGAGACTAAGGCAACCGCGGATGCAACGATAGCCAATATCCAAATCGAGAAAGACGACAACGACACTTGAGGGTCCAACTCTGCCCATCGACTCATCGAACCGTCGCTTCCAAACGACGCGGGCGCCATCGTCAAACGAAACCGCAACCAGGACTGTGCGCAGACCGTGCGTAGAACTGACCCCAGTGTATATCAGCGAGTACCTACTAGAGATTACACTGCGCGAAGATACATGCATGCTCTACGCAACCACGAGCTAAACACAGTCAGAATCAAGGTTGCTTCACCTGATGTTCTACACCCAGCCTGTACCGCCCTACCCGTACCTTTAGTTCCCAGAACACACAACTGACCATCCTATCGCACTGATCAGCGACAGACGGCCCGCCCCCTCAACGCCCTGATAGCACAAAACTTCTACGCCCTGCTGTTCACTTAATTCTTTGCTTGCGCTCCTCCCAATCTTCGACTGTCAACTGTCAACTGGCGACTAGTCGACTGATCGTGAGCATGGAGGCATATCCAAAGCCAAACGAGTCGGCCCTGACCCACCTCCTTCGTGCAGGCTGCCGGGATTGTGCCACAGGTTCTTCATCGCCTTGACCATGGCGTCTCGAACTTCCGGTTCCACTGGACACGTCGTATTGTAATCGAGATAGATCATATTGCCCGTGCCGAGGGCGTTGCCCACTTGGGCTGCCATTTCCGAGATCTTGGACCAATAGTCTGTTTCTTTCTTGCCCAACCGGCCGTCCAGCACGATAGGCAACTCATCAATAGGACTGCCCGCTGATGCGGCCGCCAATCGTGTAATGAACACTCCAGTTATGAATAGAAAGTCGTTCCACTCGCACGTTGTAGGTTGTTACACGCAACAAGCTTCCTTCCATTAGGTTTTTCATGGTGCAACAGGAATTTGCAGGGAAATCTAAAACAAGAGCGAGTTTCTGCACATAAGTGACACCTGTGGTCGGAAGGCGTGGTTGCTGCTCTGGTCGAGGGGCAAAAGCTGGCTCAATCATTCTCTTTAGTAAGAGAGAGCCCAAACATTCTAATTGGCTGACTGTACTGTATTTGGCAATTCATTCGAAGTGACACATTCTGGTCAGCTTCCCTTCTTCCCGTTCAGTGACCTGGGACATCAGATTTTGCTATTTTATCTACGCACCATCGAGCTCCTCCTGATTGCTCACCTGTCTCATTTAAGCCTATATACTGTGGGGTCCATGTCTCCGCAAGCTTCGCCTACCGCATACTCCAGACATGCATGCAATCAAGATTCTTTTGTTCGTGCTTCAAACTAAAAGCGTTTTTTGCAGCTAAAGAGATTATGTATAATTAACTGATCGCACTTTTGATTGATGTCATCGTGATTCATTCTGCGATGGTCGTGGACTTCCCATGCAGCACACAGCCCTCATCTAGCTGGCCACTTAAGATGGTCACCTAGGTTTGGTACGACGACCCTGACCTACCTCCGTCTAAGGGAAGCGGGAAGGATCGAAAGGGGAGGAAACGTCATAGTTAGCACAGTAGAATCACAGGCGAGGCCATGGGCCCACCTGCAGGCGGGAACACTGGATGTTACACGCATCCTGTATGTGCTCTATTGATCATCTAATTGACTTCACTTGCGGTTGCGCATTGAGGAGTAAATGCACCGTTTACGGTTGCTGGGGGATATCTCCAGGGGGAAGGGGAAGCGAGTTGGCGGGCTTGAAGAGAGCACGGCGTCATCGATCCGAGGACTGGCCTTGTGTCGAATTTGGAGACGGTGGCTTGGTTCCATTTTTCATGTTCCGCTTCAATTGCTTATTGCGCTGCCTCTATTTGTCAGAGAAGCAGTGCGAGCGGGCATTCTCGATGCCGAGGTCCTCGGCTTGACTCAAACCAATAACAAGGGGCGGCCGGCGGGAGCTGCGTTAGCCGTTATTGGCGTTAGGAGAGATACAAAAATCGATGCCAGCTCGCTCTCGGACCGTGTTTCATCAAAGTGCTACTGGACCGTTTCTGGCTCGTATGTAAACGACCTCTTCGATACACGATTCCTCGTGGCCGCAACAAGACGCTGCTCGCGAGTAGCCTAACAAGAAGTCCCTAGTCGGAAACGAGAAAGGCCACGGGCTCGCGGACAACCGGGCAAAAGAAGCTTCTAGGACTGTTGCCCTGGACGCGACGGCTCGTTACAGCCGCCCTGACGTTATTAGTCACGAGGCCCGGCCGTCTTCTATGGACTCGCCTTGCGGGCGGTGAGTCTCTATTACGGCCATTCTTCATTTGGCCCCGAGTCGTATGGTCCCTCCGTCCTCTAAACGATCCCACATAAAACGGACGTTTGAAAATAAAATGTCTCTTATATATCACTAAGCCTTTTTCTGGCAGCAGTCCTTCGCGCGAGAAGGCTCGTTTATTTCTCTCCAACCGATCGTTTTCATTTCCCTTCTGCATGACCATATAAAGCCGCCGGGCTGATATTGCTACCTCGCTCCATTCTCTTCGCCCCAACGCCACCTGCTGACATAAAAAAAGGAATGAAAGCAGTTACTGCAACTGATTTCGTCTAGTGCTCGTCTCTGATTCATTATTGATCCAGCACGGTAAGCAAATGGATTGCAGTCAGTTGCCTGGAAGCCCGAATGGAGGTTTGTCCACCGGGGCAGGAGGTTGGTCTGAAAACATCTTTCGAAGGCTTATGTTGCTCTAGTTTCTAGCTGACACTGACTGGGATCCAGTTTTGTAGGCAGTGTAAATGTTGTATTTTTTAGATTTTCCTATTGATCTCGTGAAATCGAAGGCACAGACTGATCGCGATTATGAGTCGACCCGCGGCCGTTCGAGAACACTGTTGCGATTGTATTCCTACCCAGAATCGCTGCAGCACAGACTCGTGTCCGTGTTTCCAGGCCAAGAGGATTTGCGACGAGCCGTGCGAAAGCTCGAAATTTCGGGGTGACTGTTTGAATCAGGCTATTTGTAAATGCAGTTGCGAGGCACCTGATCTTCCGGCAGATGCTACAGCCGCCAGTGGGGTTTCGAAAAATTCTGCGACCACTACGACTGCTACGGCCAAGGTATGCGCCAAAGCGGAAAGGTGCGAGTGTCTACGAATCAAGGAAACGTGCAGTAAATTGTGCGCCTGCAAACAGAACTGTAAGAATCGAGAAGCAAAGAAACCTCAACAAGGCGCCGTCGTCGTGCCTACCAAGTTGGCCAAACCGGCCCAAGGATGCGCGTGTTCACGTAGTAAGAAGCAATGCCTAAAAAGGGAATGCCCTTGCCGAGCAGTCTACGAGTTCTGTACGTCGGGCAAATGCAAGTGTTCAGGCGACTGCACCAACGGCCCATCCAAATTCACAATTCCCAAACACGTGCAACAGTGCTTTTTGGAACATAAGAACGAGTCGTCAGCCATCATTCTGACCCTGATTGGGGACGATTACATCTATCGCACAGACTTCTATCACGAGTCGAAGAATGAGCCCCACGTCGAAGAACAAGTGGTCACATCCGTCTACGACCTTACGTCGAAATGG
The DNA here is from genome assembly GCA_030248295.1 of Mesodorylaimus sp. YZB2_4. NCBI lineage: Eukaryota > Metazoa > Nematoda > Enoplea > Dorylaimida > Dorylaimidae > Mesodorylaimus > Mesodorylaimus sp. YZB2_4. The sequence goes on along the minus strand of JASANH010001212.1, from coordinate 330,325 downwards.
AAGACAGACTTGTACGAGATTCTTATCTATGTGTCCAAAAGTCCCTGTTTTCATCAAGACTGCGATCCAAAGTGCGAGGTGATTGACGAATGTCGAAGCAACAAAGCCTGCTCCAAACTATTAGGTCTCCTATTGTGCAAAGTTCGAAAAGAGTTGGGCAAAGTTGATGTGAAAATGACAGTCAAATTTTTATATCCTCATTTGACCAGAGGCGATTTGTACACCAAACAAGGACTACTATGCATGCTTCAATCGGGAATCAAAGTGGAACCATTGTTGATGAAGGACTGGAGTGCCATCATGGACTGGGCCCCTCACAGCGAGCACAAGGGCGAGTACCTACAATTATGGAATAGTCATCATTTAGACAAGGCCGTGTGCCAAACACAAAGTTTTGTCAACGAATGTCGTCGTGCTTTGGGTCTACCAATGAAATTCTGGGTTGCCGAGATCCACGAGATCGTCAAAAATACCATTCTCCACTATGCCGATATTCGAAATAAGTTGCATGAACTCAACGAAGCTCTAAAATGTTTGGACCTGACTGCAACGCCTCATAAAATACGGAGTACGCCGAGCAAACGAAGAAGCTTTATCGATATGCTAGAACTGAGGGATAAGCTGCACTTAACTGGTAACCACACTGATCGATCCTCTGGTAAGAGCAAGGATGGCAGCCAGGCCTCGTTGCCTGGCGAGGATGCTCACACGCAACAAATGGTGGCCAGTTTGTGCGGACGTAGTTTTGATGACACGGAAACGAACGAGATTGCGCAGAGAATTCGACGTGCCACCACTAATATACACTTGGAGATCGAATCCCTTCTCGAGTATCTGAATCAAAAAGGGAATTCTTAGATGCGTGCATTCTTTCTGTACACTAGTTTTCCTCACTTAGTCCAGCCAATCAGCAACTTATCAGTTGGGCAGTGTCCGTAGGAATAGGGTGAGCAGCAACTCGAAATTTGTTCGCACTCAGTTCATTCTTCCGGGGAATCCATTATACTTTTTACTAAAACTAACGGCAGGTGGTTGTGCTTGTACCTTGTAACATGGCTGCACAAGCGGTGATTACGCATTGATTTTCTTTTTCCTCTCCGTTATTCTTTTGTTTCTGCTGGCAGTCTAAATTGAAAGCCAGTCCTGGCGCTAGTCTAGGCTGAAGACAACAGCTGGCTGGTCAGTTTGTGTAGACCCGTGTTAGGAATGATACCTATGACCAGGCCACGTTCCAAAGCCGAGCGAGGATTTGTGCAGGATAAGTATAAGACATTATTGACGCTTACTGCTATCGATCCCTCAAACTAATTCCTCGAGACGAAGCCCGCGAGGTTTATTGACGTCACATTAGTTTTGATGACTGTCTCTGACTGACATGCTATTACGTAGACAAATGTGACATGAATGCGACTATAATACAAATCCATTGCTCGCGTGCCACTTGATTCCTTAGATTGTGTAACATGATGTCGACGAGTGTTCATACCTCTCGTTACATGCGCTATAAGATATTCCCAGGTATACTGTAGATTGAGTCAGATAAGAGATGATGATGTGATGATGTTGTGCTACTGCGTGCAACCTTGCGCCCTTCATCGAAATACAATCTGCTAATAAGATGCTGCTCTAGTTCGAATTCAGATGCTAATTCTAGCACATGATGAACAACTTTTTTGTACCATTCAATTACGATAGAGTCCCTCCATTTGGGGCGTAAGGTCGAGGGTAACTGGAAACAAGAAACTGAGAAAAGACAAGTCGACTGGAAAGTCTAGACAGTCTTGATGAATCTAGGCTGAGCTAACTGCATGGATGCAATATTTATCAGTGCAAGGATATTAGTCAAGTCAGGCATCCTGGTGCATCATGTGTTTTACCACATCACCAAACTTAGGTACCAGTACGCACTCGAGGCATCGGGAGCAAGCAGATTGCAAGAATTAAAATGCAGCACAGCAGCTGACGACGAGGGGAGAACGCTGACATGGTATGCCGCTTAGATGATCAACGTATCAAATGCACCAAAATCAGGTTTTATTGACTTGTCACTCTTTTCGAAATGACTTTTATGGCACCGTAAACTCGCAGTTGCTGACCAGAGCTTGTATTCTATTGTAGTACAAATCACACACGACGGCGTTATTACTAAAATTCTTCTCGGCGACTTTATATTCTGGATTTACTGACACCTAGAATGACTAGATTGTTGTGAGAGCCACAAGACTGCTTGAAGACCCTACCTTAAACAGGTAAGTACCAGGCAGGAGGTCTGATATGTCAATCCACTGGCAGTCGATGTCGTGCAAGTATGTGTCCCAACAATCGGGCGATATGCCTTGATCCCCATAATTGGCACACCGGTATCGCTTTCTTACGCCCTCTTCACAGTCCGTATCTTCTAGGCAGAAGCTAGCCTGCAAGTTTCAGGCAGGCATAATATTTATCAGAGTCGGCAAAGTTGCACAAAACACGCACTGTGAGATACCCATTCAAGGCCAGCAGGTGCAGTTTTAATGTAATAAAAACTTTCCCAGACCTGAGCCGAACAAAGTAGACTACAGTAAAAGCACATGGGTGAAAAGCGCCAACCACACCTTGGGGCCTGTGTGCACCTTGGGTCAAACCATCAACCAACCACCGAAGGAGCGGGATGACTAATCGTAAGACAATGATACCTACCTTATGGCCTTCAGCCACATGTCGTCCTGTCTTAGGATCAATGATGTCGTAGTGGGAGAAGATCTCCATGCTGTGGTAATGCATATGACACTGGTGCCACTCCCAATTACTCTTGGCTACACTGGGAAGAAAGTCAGCGTCCCCAATGTTATAGACTTTCGTGGAGAACCTCAGCAAACGTCTTATCTTGTAATACCAAGCTGAATCAGCCATCAGCCTCGAGGCGCTGGACGAAAGACAATTCTCTTCCATGGCACATTGCAGGTAGTGCAACGAGTGGTCATGCAGGTACACAGAATCTTTAAGTAGATCCAAATCCAGTTGCAAATCGGGTAGCTCTTGGGAGCAGACTACGCCAGCCGTCCACTCGCATTTGGGAGAGACTTTATGGAACTGCAGTGCTTTGCAGGAGTCCAAAATGGCCTCATCCCCATCGCACTTCACTTTATAGATTAGGTAAGGCATGTCTTCACTCGCTGAACCAAAGACGTTACTTTGCACAGCCTGTTGTGCATATCCCAAGCCCAATTGCCGACATACAACCATGGCTTCTCTCAAAGACCAGCCTTCACCGCACACCACACCATTTTGTGGTGAGGTGAACTCCACTCGGCCTTCATTCTGAGTCCGACCATTGTTTAACTGGACTCGAATCTGCTTTTGTTTAAAGATATCCTAAAAACCAAGATCTCCTTACATAGGTCAGGCAGTGATAAGATAGTCTGTACTGATACGGTGATAAGAGTCAGGTTATCCGGACTCTCGATGACTGGTCTATCAGCGGGTGGTAACGGACTAGGCTTGCAAACGACTCCCGCTACTTCCATGCTGTTACAGTCGTGATGACGCCATCCATCATGAGCGCACTGTACCAACCGATCTTCGTGGCCCGTGCATCTCACATTGTCCAGGAAGATATCTTCTGTAACGGATGCAAGTCCAGACCTGTAGCGCAGATCAATAGCGGACAACAACCAGTGCTCACCCGACAGTCGGCCGTAAGCAGAGTCGGTCGAGAAGCTGATGGCCCCTTGAATAAAGCCCAATTGTCTGCACACAACAGTGGCATCGGCAATGTCCCAGTCATCGTCGCACACAGCACCCCATCGATCGCCATAGAAGATCTCCACGTTACCTTCCTCCGCAAGCCGCCCACCGCGAAGACGAAGCTGAAGAGGTCATATCATATCTGAACATATCATGCGTTCATACACTCCCACTTACATCTCCAGTCTGCGGCTCTCGAGTGGTCTCCGTCCCATTGACACTACTCCTCAGTGAACCACTGGCACTGGGCACTGATGAAGCTAAGAGGGGGCCAATGAAAGCACATACAAGACACAACCTCATAGTGGGCAGTAGGGCTATACAAATTGTTCGCACCTAGACCAGGTACAGAGCTTTATTGGCAACTTGAAAACTGCAGCCGATCCAACTAGTATTTATTCTCAGGGCACGTGCTGCCAAGTAGTCAGCTGTTAGAAAACGGGTAATAGTTGATGGAAGCGCTTTCAACCCTTTTAACTTGCCATTTCTCTAAACGCTTCAGGCGAATTGCAGCACCTTAGTCACGTAGAGAGTTCCGATGAGTTTCATTTCAACACGAGCAAACTCAAGTGACCTTTCCTCATTTGAAATTCGCGGGCTCTAAACTACGAAATTTCGAGCCTGTAGCATTACGTGTTACTGTATCCCGTGCCACATTGTTGACTTTGGGCCTTTGGTCGTGTCGCCCTAAACTAGACTACGTACGCATAGAGGCTAGAGATAGAGTGAGGAGAGTGATAAAGTGGTACGGGCGTGGCTAGCAAGAGTGATATTCAAAATATTTATTAGAACTATCTATTGCATTCTTGAAATCATGGAGCAAAGCCGTTTAGACAAACTGCTTACTTTGCTGGACGCGAAGAATTCAACAGTTCGTCGGCAGGCAGCTCAACAAATTGGTGATGTTGCGCGACTGCATCCGTCCCAACTGAATTCGTTATTGTTGCATTTACGTCGTTATTTAAAAAGCCCATCAAGCTGGGATGCGCGGGTGGCATCGGCGTTGGCTTTGAAGGAAATCTGTCGAAACGTATTGGCCACGGGCGATGGAATTAGCGAAACTGTGGACAACAAGGAAGCTCCGATCTCAAAGTCAATCAACTTCGATTTGGACGCATTGTTGGCGAGTGATTTTCGATTGTTAGGTTCGGAAGGCAAAGAATTCGATATTGATCTCGCGGAATCAAAATCCTCTGCTGTAGTATTTCATGGCAATGCTACGGATCGTCAAGCTCAACGTCAGCGGGTGGCTCAACAACTTGGCTTTTTCAATCCTCAAATCAGTGATGTCGCCGATATTGTCACTGACGAAGACCTGACTTACACGGGTGGTCAAGACGCAGCTACCCGCCATACAATAAAGCACATTATGGGTGACCCGCCGCCGCCGAAGTTGCTCAAGGTCGAATCAGAAGATACGACGACTACGTCAGACATCAGCGTCGAAACTGAACCGAAAATAGTATTGGCCAACTTCCTCCGTTCCCTTTGCATTGATTTGTACGACCCGAACTGGACTTGCCGTCATGGAACCGCCTTGTCATTGAAAGAAGCCGCCTCAGCACCTCAGTTCAGTATATTATTTTTTCTCCAATTGTACAAACCGACGCAATCTGTGGTGACCTTTTCCGCCAGTGATATCCTTCGTCACGTCTTTAACGTCTTGGCTGTTGATCGATTCAATGATTTCGTGGGCGAACATGTTGTGGCCCCTGTGCGGGAAACATGTGCTCAACTAGTGGCTGCAATTTTATTGTCTTTCCGACAACCATATCTCAAAATCAGCGATGAGCAATCGAAAATGATCGAAACGGCCGCTTTTTCTTTAACTAAACAAGTGTTGGATATTTGTGGCGCTTTCTTGACTTTGAGTAGAGATCCGAAACAATGGGAATGTCGGCATGCTGGTTTATTGACGGTGAAGTACGTTATCGGTGTCATGCAAAGTCGGGCTTTATTTGTGAGGAACAAGTATGATTTCGGTGATCAATTATGGGCTATATTTGATGCCATTGTCGGCACGCTCGATGATCCTAATGACGATGTGGTCATCGCTGCTGCTCAGGTAAAGGAAAGAAAATTGAGCTAGGGAAATCTTACTTTATTTAAATCGTGAGAGACTGACGACTTGGCCGACCTAACTAAACAAGAATTTTTTATAGGCACTCCTACCGCTGGTCGACACTCTGAAGACCGTTTCACCTGCGAAAATACAGGATGCGATTGAACGATGTTGGCATTTACTTCACAAACACGTCGATGTTGGATCAGTCGACACACTCCTCCCACCTGCGATGACTTTTGAGTCAAATTTCGTCAACGATAATGGATCGTGCGACGATGACTCAGCTGCTGACGGACTGTTTCAACTCTTGGAATCGTCCCCTGCGCCATTATCGATTGATGACGGACGATTACTATTGCTATTGGCATTCTTTTCGCACACCCAATCTCAAACTCGCCAACGTGTGGCTTCCGTTATAATTCGTAGCGCCAAAAATGGATCTTTGACCGTGAGTGATGCCATTTGGTGCAAAATCGTTGTTGGAACATTTTTCCAATGTCTCGTCGATGAACGTTTCGAAACTGCCGAGTATTTGGCATCGGAATTGTGGTCATCATTGATCGAGCTTCGGACATCGGATACTCTGTGGACTTTATGTCGACCGATATTGGGCCAATGGCTTGCGTGCATAATGATATCCGAGCATACACCGTTGAATGCAATCAGTGGCGATGTATCACGAGCGAATGTTGGATCGAGAGAGAGCGTGTATTTGGGCGGTAAAGATATTTCCATTCATAACGACACTGAACGCGATCGAATCGTGGTCGGAGCTCGTCTGCGTGGTGCTCGTATGTTGGCCGTGATCTGCAATAAGCTTATCGATGCCGGAACGGACCAAGCTTCGGATCCGAAGCATTGTCTGACTCAGTTGGCTACATTGCATCTGGGCACGAATTCGGCCTACCAGCGAGGGGCCGTTTGCATGTTCTTATGCGAATGGACTAAATATTTGCGTGGAAAAGAAGAATCGAATTGTATTCGATCTTTCTTCGATGATATGAAAAAAGCACTGGAAAATCTTCTTTGCAGCTCGAATAATTCAATGCCGGCAACAATATACGAAGAAATTATTTTCAACGGGTCTGAGATCCATTCGGCCTGCAGAGAATTTTTATCACTCGCCAATGTCGGAGGTAACGAGTTGCAACAAATTTCGCCAGCTGCTATTGTCTTGAACGCCAGGGAAGCTCAAGAAATTTGCGGTCGGGCGCTGCATTGCAGTATCGAAAGGAAAACATCATCTTTGTCGTCGGCCGAATTGCAAAATCGATTTCAACAACTTAAGGAATCAATCAAAAGAAACTCGACGCAAATGGATCGCATAAATATACGGTAAATGAAGGAGGATTATCTTTTAGTGCATAATCAAGCCATTCTTTTTTCAGAGCTTCAGCGTGGTTGGCGTGCGCTTATGTACGAGTCGGTGGCATACCCGCAAAGTTCAATCCCGTCGTGCAGCCATTGATGAACTGTTTGAAGAACGAGTCGAATCAGAACCTGATTCAAGAAACGGCCAATTGTTTGGCGCTTCTCTTGGAGCAAGCTTCTTCCTGCCCGTTGGCGAAAATTGTAAAAAATTTGACTGTAATACACTCCTCCGATCCAAAGACGACACCTAATTTGGCCGCAGCAAAACCCGAAGAAACGGGAAGCAGAATTCTCAGCTGGGAGACGAAATTGGGGCGAGAGAATGGTTCAGTTTCATCAACGAACGAACACGGAGATTCTGCATTGATGGCGAAGAACGCGGGTGTGGCATTGAAGTGCATTGTCCTGCATTTTGGGGAGAAGTTGGAACAATGCTTCCCGCCATTTTACGAGTCTCTGACGAAAGAACTGGTTGCATTTGAAAATTCGGATCAAAATTTGATTAATTCCATACAGGTAAATTACGTTTCTATCTAAAAAATTGTCAATCAGTTTATTTTCTAATTTGTTTTTCTTTTAGATTTTGGAAACAGTGTACATTTCGTTAGCGCAATTGATTCGTGATCGAGTGCGGGAAGTGCAAATACCGGCATTGTGCAAGAACTTGAGTCACGCTTCGGCTGTCGTTCGTCACATGTCGTGTCGTTGTTTGGTAGAAATGGCGGAGAACGACCTTGCTCTGAGCTTGAACATCATGTTGCCACATTGTTTGAAGATTCTTTCGAAAATGGACTCGATCGAAAATGGATCAGCAATTTCCGGCGGGCATTCCGGAGAGCTTGGTGGAATCGAGCTGATCTATTTGTTGGTAGAAAAAGTGGGTGCTAATCTAATCGGCGTCATTCCACTTCTGGCCGTGCCTGTTTTGGCTGGAATGTCATCCTCTGAGTCTGCTGTCAGGTATGTCTTTACTGTTTCGGTAAGAGGGAAGCAAGAGGTCTGGTTTTAGGCCGGTAGCGTCCTACACATTCGGCCAGTTGGTCAGGCTAATGCCGTTGGAGACCGATGATCGCACGTTGGCTGGCTTGTCTTCTGAGTTGACGACATTGCGACGAAAACGGTTGGAATTCTTGCATTTGCTTAGCCGACCAGACGAACTGGGGCGTCAAATAGATGATGGAAATGAAAAGAGAAAGCAAATTTTGGATTCGATTCGAGTCAACGCCGAACTTCGTTCGTATCAACGCGATGGAATTGTGTGGCTGCGCTTTTTAGCCGAGTATGGATTACATGGTATTTTATGCGACGATATGGGGTTGGGAAAGACGCTGCAGACTCTGACAGCTTTGGCTTCCGGACTGGTTGGAGAGGAAAGAGCGATACAAAAGGCATCGCTGATTATTTGCCCAAAAACCTTGACCTCGCATTGGCTCAACGAAATTCGCAAGTTTTTCAATGGCTCTAGTGAGACGGGAACAGGTGTGCTAAAGGCTACTTGCGTCGTCGATCGATTGATGCCTATTGATTTTTCATCGTTCAACGTTATCGTGACCTCGTACGACTTGTTTCGGAAAGAATTGCCAGTCGGTGGTCCAACGGATGCCATCTTTTCGTATCGGTGGCATTATTGTATATTGGACGAAGGCCATGTGATCAGGAATCCCAAGACCCGACTTTATCGAGCGCTGACACAACTGAAGAGCGATCATCGGTTGATATTGAGCGGTACACCCGTCCAGAATAGTGTGCTGGAATTATGGGCCTTATTCGAGTTCTTGATGCCCGGTTATTTGGGAACGCAGTCTCAGTTTCAAGCCAGGTGAGTTGGATTTGTCTTTGTGCGACCATGTTGGGGAAGGAAGTTTGATTTAGAGGCCGCGGTAGTAGTAGCGACAGGTATTTTAGGCGCCCATTTGAGATAGTGTAGTATACGCGCTTAAGATAAGCCGAAGTAGCTGAAGTTTCCAGTTTGCTAGCCTACTAACCGATCGGTGGATTCGCAGGTTCGGGAAGCCAATTTTGCTCAGTCGAGACGCCAAAGCATCGAGTGTTGAAGCCGAATCTGGACAAGCGGCCTTGGAGAACTTGCACAAACTCGTTTTGCCGTTTATCTTGCGTCGACGGAAATGCGATGTGTTGGCCGATTTGCCTCCTAAGATCATTCAAGATTATCCGTGCCCGCTGTCAGCATTGCAATCACGGCTGTACGAAGATTTTAGCCGAGCAATCAAGGATCAGTTTTCACCGTCGAGTAGTCCTGTTGGCAATGCTGTCGCGAAACGAGCGACTGGCGCCTTTCAAATTTTGTTGTATTTACGAAAGTTGTGCGATCATCCGTGTCTGGTTGTGGACGAAAAACATCCGAACTATGGTCACGTTAGTGGGCAGCTGACTGGGGGCGAATTCGGAGCCGATTGCCGTCATTTGGACGATTTTCGATTATCTGGTAAGATGGTTGCGTTGAAGCAGCTTCTATCAGAGTGCGGCATTGGACGACAAGGAGAAGGGGAAGAGGAGGAGGAGGTACTGTTTTTGACTGATATCTTCATTACTGTACAGAAAAAAGAGGGCTGGTATTTCTAGGTACAAGCTACGGTGAGTCCACATCGTGCCTTGATCTTCTGCCAGTTCAAGACGGTCATTGCACTCATTGCCGGCTATTTGGATGCTGGCGTGTTCGGATACTCGATCGGATATCGGCGGTTGGACGGCGATGTACCACCATCTCAACGCCAGGCTATCGCTGATCAGTTCAATGATGATCCATCAATCGATATCCTACTATTGTCCACTCAAATCGGTGGTCTCGGTCTGAATCTCACTGGAGCTGACGTGGTGATTTTTGTCGATCACGATTGGAATCCAGCCAATGATTTGCAAGCTATGGATCGTGCTCATCGTATTGGCCAGAAACGAACGGTGAATGTTTATCGATTGATCACTAGCGGCACGCTGGAGGAGAAGATGATGCGTCTGCAACAGTTCAAGACACGAACGGCCGATGCTCTGATCGGTGAGGAAAATCGCTCACTTATGTCTATGGCCACTAATCAGCTACTTGATTTGCTGACTTTGGATGGGCCTGGTGGAGTCGGGGATGCCGAGTCTGGCGGTGGCCGCCAAAAGAAAACCAGTCGAGCCGGCGGTGCGAAGAAGGCGAGTGAAATGAGGAGTGGCGAATCGGCTTCGGGCTATGCTTCGATCGATTTGCCCTCGTTGTGGGATCAAAGCCAATACGAGGAAGCGTTCGATTATAATGCTTTCGTCAGTGCTTTGCCTCCTTAATATTTTTGGCTTCTTATCGCATAAGTAAATACTCGGTATAAAAGTAAGCCCATGTTTGCTTTGTATTGTGCAATGATGAGTGCTGTCAGTTTGTAAATTTAATGTCGTTGTCGTTTGTTATGTTCAACATACTGTAACAGAGACTGAGCTGGTTGATGCCACTGAAAAATGAGAAGCGGCAAGCTTTAAGCAAAGAAGGTAAAAGAGGATGCAGTCGTCTTCTTGAGCAAACGCATCGAGGCAGATACTTTATTTGCAAGAATGACCTTTCCTTCGGCTGCTGACAAAAAAGATACAAATACGCTGAACCACAAAAGCATGCTAATTCCCACAGGACATGTAACCAGTTTTTCCTAACCGACCCAATCATGATTTGATAAGCGAAGCTGTGATCGACCAATCCGTGGCTGAGAGGGAACCAGTCTTCGACGGAAGTTTAGGAAGTGCCGCTGGCTTTGCACGCCAGGCGCTGGGAGACAGTTGAGTGGCGGACGCCCAAGGAGGGAGTCGGGACACTGGTTCTCGAACACCAGTCGGAAAGGTCCCTCCCTTGTCGCCCAGTATAGCCTCGTGTAGAGCCGCTCCTTGGAGACGTCAGAGGGAGCCTGCCGCGAGAGCTGGTCACCTCACGGCCCCGCTGCCTGCTGGAAAAAACGGGCTGGAAGTCACGTGGGGGAACTTGGGCGGCACGGGGCCCAATCCACAAAATTTTCAAAAAATATAATGAAAAGTTTGTTTCGGTTTTTGAAAGATAAAAATCCGTTTTATGAATCAAAAGAAAATTTGTTCTGAAAGAAGGCACTTCGCCAAGCAAGATGTAATTGGCAGCACTGCGTTGGAAAGGGGGGTATGGCCGAAGTGATCAACCACTTTTAAGGGGGGTTAGCGAGACGTGGTCGGCATGCGATCAGGGGGAGGGAGGGTGAAAAATCGAAATTTTTTGCGCTTTATGGATGGAGTCAGAACATTTTAATATCAGTTGCGTAAACGATTTGTCTCCTTGGTACGGAATGCCATGCGCTGTAAGAATGCTCTAACCCCTTCAGTATGTAGCAGACTGGTTGCAGCCGCGGTGGCAAAGTACTTCTGCTTTTATCTGCCCGCATTGCTTGATAGCGAGCGGCTAGACTCTGGATTTCCTGGAGCTGGTGATTGGTTTGTAAACGCTTGCACGTTGCTCGCTAAACTGTTGATGACAGTTCAGCTCAGCTGTGGTGACCCAGTACCGTCGAGGTGCTTCGAGTGAAAAGACGTAAGCCAACCGAGTGGACAGTGTTGGCTGCCGTCATGCTGCCCGTCATTGTCCGAGGAAGATGGTGTCCAGGCTTGAGTGCCTCGTGGATGTGTTCTAAGGACGTAGAGAGGGCAGGTGGTGAGTGGCCAGTCCCCACGGGGCCTTGACGAAAGGACTTGCCAACACTCGGCCATCTGTACTTTTCTGTCATTCCTTCTTCAGACACAAAAGTCTGACAACACTGTCCTCGACACTACCCGCTCATCATCCTGCCGGATGGAATGTCGCTATTCTCTCTCACTTTTCAGGAAAAAGAAGTTTTTGTTTCTCCCAGTTCCTAGTTTATTCACAAAGCTGAGAAAGCTGACTGTAGGTGGTTATGTTGAGGATTGGAGCGTCGGGCAGTTTAATCTAGCTCGATTTCAGACGCACTGAAAAGACTTAATTTTCATGCCTTCAGTGGGTTCTTCAGTTGCTAGCTGATGGATGAACATCTAACAAAAACTTTTTTGAACGTTGCCAATTGAAGCAAGCCCATTTTGAAACTGACCACTTGGCAGCTTCCCATCTCTGTCTTTCAGAAAGGAGCACTTAACAAGACACCGGCTCCTCGAACAATGGCGAATGGGCTCTGAACAGTGCCAATGTTTCACAGCCAGAACTGCCTGGTACTCGTTCCAGTGCCGTCTCGGAGCGACTTGGAGGTACTGGGAAAGATACTCATGGTGAGAAATCCCGGCCAGAGAGGGACAAGTCGACATCCACCGCTGGGGATTGAACCCGTAACGAATCTAGCAATCTCCAACTGAGAGTAGCCGAGCGCCCCCACTTCGGCCGTCTGACCTGATACGCATGTCTCAAACTCGACTCGGTCGGCCGGTTTGATCTTTCGACACCCAGAACACAGTCTCATTGGACAGACATTGCACGCACAGTCACCACCGAGGCACATCATCGATCGCAGATCACTTGGCGGGCTGGCCGAGCTTCGAGCCGAACACATTCATGAACACTTCTTGAATGATGGGGAACGAGACTTGACCCTTGTCGTCGGCCTTCGTCTTCAGCTGGGCCTTGGCCTGGTTCACTTCGTCCGCCGTGGCCACGTTGCCGCTCACCAACTGCGCGAACACGGCGTCCAGCATCTCGATCGGCACCGTCACGCCCTGACCCATCTGCTTCAGTTTCTGAAAAGGGAATGTGCGTCAGCCGACACAGCCTCGTCGCGCCCAACCGAGTCCTTACCTCGAACACCTCCAGGAAGTTCATCTCGCCACCAGGGGCACCGGCCGCAACGGGAGACTTGGTACTGGCAGGGGCGGGGGACGCCGTCACGGGGGAAGCCGACTTGACTGTGCCGCCTGATTGCTTGCCGGAGGTCGGGGCTGGCTGGGCTGTGCTCTTGTCGATGATGGTACTGCAATGAGATCATGATCTTTCGAGTAAGATCACGACCAATGGGACTTACCGGAAGGAGACGGCCATGGGGTCCTGCTGGTTGATCGACCGCAACGTCATGGCCACGCTCTTCTCTCGATCCAGTTCGGCCACGTTCGTACCGATGAGCAGGATGTTGGTCAGGTCTTCGATCAGGGCCCTCGCCGCCGGGTGTCCCGCCGCGTCCAGGTGCGTGAAGTTGGCTCGTTGCGGTCCGCAGGCCATGTGCCCCGCCAGGGAGGTCGTGATGGGCATGGAGGCGAATTGCTTGTCTTTCGGCACGTCCACGATCTGAAACACACAACTCGTCAGCGGCGGTCAGGCAAAGACGAGCGCACGAGCTTACCTGGTAGTAGCCGGCCTTGGTCACATTCTGCTGCACGGGAGGCGCTTTTCCCAACTTGCGGTAGGTGGCCGCTCGACCGTCCTTGGCCGCATCCATTCGATCGGCGACGGCGTCCCAGACTTGATCGGGCGTGAACGTGGCGGCGGGTACCTTGGCGGTGATCTCGTCCACTTCGGCCGTGTCCACCACTCCGGAGCTGACCAAGGCGAGCACGGCGGGTTTGAGGACGGCTTGGGGCAGCGACATGATCTTGGCCAGTTCTTGCAGCACGTCGACGGTCTCTTGCAGCACCGGCTGCTTCGATTCTTTGACGGCCTCGTCCACTTTGCCCATGGCTGCCAGCAACGTTGGGCTCGCCTTCGGCTGAAACCGACGAGAGCCCTGCTTCCCTGGGGACCCGACTCGTACAAGGCAGCTACTTACGTCGGACGCTTGCTTGACTTGATCGGTGGCGGCGGCGAACGGGCCGCTTTCGAAGTCTTTGCCGAGGGGCAGCTTTTGCTGGGCGATGCGTTGGAGACGGAAATGCGGTTTCAGGAAGTGCTTGCACGTCGCTCGAGCGTACGACACTTGGCTTCGCAACGACGGCGGGACCTGCTTGACCGTGGACAGGGCCTCGAACAGGGACGACAGGAACTGCGCTTTGTTGTGCATGGCGATCGGATCGGGCTGAAAATGAAGAAACGAGTTATGATGAGGAGAAGGCAGAAAGGCCGAGGACTTACGGCAGCCATTCTTCGCACACTTCGACTCGACGATCAACCAAATCACTCGCACACGACACGATTCGACTTCGACTTCGACACGGGAGCTCACTTTCGAACAAGCGCTCACGACGGGCAGCGAAAGGAGGAATGACGAGGCAGGTGAGGAGCGGGTCCTCCAAAAATCTACCAGTGTAAAGTACCTGGAAGTAGCCAATCAGGAGTCTCCTCCTCTGGTCACGTGACATTGAAGACTGTAAAGTGCAATGCTGTAAGCAGGCACAGGCACAGGCTCATAGAAAGTGCAGGTAGCACAACCTCCAGCTGCCATGCAATCTAAATGCATGCATGACTTGTGGCTTTTACAAAATAAAAATCGATTCCAGGAATGAAAAAAAGATTTGTCCTCGAAGGAGAGGGTGCTTCGTCTAGTTTAAGAAAGCATAAAATTCATTTCATTAAACTGCTTTGGAAAGGGGGTATGGCTGGAGTGGTCGACCATTTTTGAGGGGTTAGCGAGAAGTGGTCAGCATACTGTACGGTCAGGGGGAAGGGTGTCAAAAAACCGAGATTTTTGCGGTCGACCGTTATGGATGGTTCCCTAAGGAGCACCAACGCCGCTGGCATCCTGCGCCAGTCCTGGCATGACAGCGTAGAAGGGCCTTCCCAACTCATGTCAGGTCATAGAGGTAACGTTAATCAAACCTGGGCTGGCTCTGCCAATCAGTAAGTACGGATACCTGAGCCAATGCGATGGCATCTTGCTGCACAGGTAGGTGAAATGCGCACAATACAAGGTTGACCAGTCCGAGTCTTTTCATGTTCGTATGCGCCTGCCAGTTGGCCATGACTTATTGCTCGCAAAGCTACTCGTCTGCTATCACCTCGTTTCAGATGGGTCGATCACAGGCACAATTGACAGGAAAGCAAAGGCCAGCTTATGGGTTCACCTGACGTCTACGGCAGTCAAATAACTTGAATTATTTACAAGGAGTTATTAATGCTAGATCATCAAATGCTCATCTGCAGGACTTATCTCCTACTGTGCGAGATTTTGCGAGTGGATCGATCGTGGAGTAATGCTCTGGAGTCCAATTTTTTCTGTTACGTCCTATTGACCAAATGAACCGAGCCCCACGCTGACAGTCAAGGTGGAACCAGGCAATCTAGCGGGTGCCTATGCCTCCTTATTCCCCGACTAGTGCCATGCTTTGGTATTGGCATAGATTTTATAAATTCGTTACTTGGTTTGCCAAATTTTTCCGCTGCAATATGGATTGCTCAAGCCCCAATGTTCGTATAGAATGTACGGTGATTTTATTGAACCCTGGTCAGGTATTGGTCAGAGACGGTCAGAAACAAAGCATTCTGGGCTTCCTCTTGTTTTTGTGTTCTCCACAGTACATCCTACCCCTTTTGCCTATGGCTGCCCAGCAGTCAGGATTTGATTAGCGAGGCCGCGACCAACTCTTACGGCAGGCTCCCTCGGACGTTGTACAGAATACTTGCGTGCCACTATGATAGGGGCAGACCAGGGTTTGAGGAGGTTCCCATGGGTGAGCGACACTATGGATGAGCAGCTGCATGGATAAGCGACAATGTATAAGAGATGAGCCAGGGCAATGTGGCTAATGAGCGACAGTGGGAATAAGACCTGTATACTGCGCCTATAACACAATTAGATTCAGGGACGCCTACAATTAGTTTCAGGGAGCTGCACTTCTTCCGGTCAGTCCTCAGCAAAGTACCTACTTTATTATTACCGACTATTAGCATACTGACTCCGAAGAAGCTGAATTTCATGTTCTAGTGTCACTGCGTAGGCGCTTCGCACACAGTATCGGTGAGTCTGACAGTCGTGGATTTACAATTGCTCCAAACGCGTTGATTCGGCGAGCATCATTTCCTTGATCGCATGAGCACCCATGACAGCATCGAGCGTCACATCACCAGTCATATCATTCATCTTCTTCCATCTGCCACTATACACTTGTGTGCTCAACATTCCGAGCATGTGCTACCTACATGTAAGCTCTTTGGCCTATTCTGCTTCGGCCAACTGCTGGATAATCTGAGGATATGTGGAGAACATCTGCAGCAGGAGAACACCAGTGGCCACCGAATTCCACTGCAGACCCAAATTCCAACCTTTGGATGAGTCACCAAATTCATCTTCACTTTAAAGTAATATTTATAAGCATACTATCTGCTGTACACGTGGCCTATGCGGTAATGTGGAGGGCATGCATATACTCCAAGAAAACAGGTTTTTAAATTCCATGCATCGGGTCAAAAGCGTCAGGCACGCAAAACATCTCAGTGTCTGAATTTCGTTGTACCCCATTGCTGCTAGAAGGTCTTACGAAGCTGCACATTCATCAAGATTCCAGCCTGAGTAGGAGATTGCGCAATTGAAAGAGAGACCTGTCCTGCAAGTATAATAACATTTTTCACAACACATTCCCAGCAATATCCACATACAAGAGCTGCAGATGTGAGCGTTTTCTAGCAGCCACCTTCCCCATGCTGGTGACATAAATGAGGCTAGTTGTTATGGTCTACTTGTCAACCGCGAGTACATGTGACCAGCCAGTAGCCAGGCAGGATCTGTCTCGATCACCTTTTGTCAGCCTGGACTGGCCTGCTTCTAAGGCGCATCAAACTACATGTACTACCTTTCCCAGTTTCATTTCATGAATTTTTTGCTGATAGGATAAAGTTGAAACCATGGACCAGCTGTACATTTGGCTATTACATACTGTACGACACGCCCAGGGTGAAGTCTGTGTACAATGGGAAGCATATTTTTTACAGATAGCCCGTGTGTAAATCCTGTCCTTCCAAAGAGGGATCATCACCTTCAGTGCTCTCGATGGCCGCACGTCTTCTGATCTAGTCTAGCATCCGGTTCCCGAAACGCCTCTGTTCCAAAAGCCTCTGTTCAATTATTGGGGTCTCCATGATGAGATCAGACCAGGGCTTTAGCACCTCAACTTTCCGAAAACCAACTTTCGTGGGCCTTTCCATGCACTTTGAAAGCTCTATGCCAATGAGATCCAAGAGAGGCCTGTTGCAGATTCCTCTTTACCATGATTATCAGCTGTGCTTCAACTTTAGCCTCCTGCATATTGAGCAGCAAGATCAAGGCCATCATGGCCAAGAATCAATATTCACACATTGCATGATAGATGCCTAGATAAACATCTACAAAAGGGCCTTGATTCGTATTGGTCGGGGCTATGTTTTTTTGCTCTGCACATCAATTCGAGTTTCTGTAACCTACTGTTAGTTTTTCTCAGTGCATTGTCGCTCATTCGAGGTGTCACTGACTCAAGCCGCGCTGACTTGGGTCAATATTTTTTGTTGCCGCTCACCCATGGTTGGTTGATCGTAGATCTAACGATAGAACACAAGCAATCCAGAGACTACTCTTGACACGGACTGGTCCGTCACAGACACCAATAAACACCTTAGTAGAAAACAGGTTAGTGTCATGCAAATATAGGAGGTTAGGTTTATCAATATCACTACCAGGTCAATATCATAAAGTGTTGTACAATGTCTCCCCCCCCCCCCCCACCCCCAGGGGAACCCCGCCAAAGGCATCCAGAGCCAGCATCATCGTCCTGATTTCCCGATTCTCTACTCGCTTGACGTCCTCGACTTGACGGTACCGGATGAGTCGCGAAGAGCCTGGCGTGCGGCTGGTCACGTGGATCCAATTTTAGAGTGACTCCGTGTGACCTACGATCGATTGCATTAGGCTTTGTAAAGCAGCTGGTATAGGGCTGCACCTTCCCGTCGGGGATGCTGGCTCAATCGTAGAATACAGGGTCGCCACGGCTCCTGCAGATACTTTGCATGTGCACGACTTTCAGTCGCCTGCAGCAAAATATGGAATGCTTCTCTCCTAGGATCCCTCAAAAAAACTATAAAAAGGTACTTTTATTGGTTCCTCGTCACTTCACAAGAGTACCTACCTACCCTACGTTTGTAAAAGTAAAAGGCGAGCACGCGCACAATGAGCACATTATCAAAGCGCATAATTGCACATGACATTACAAAAAGTATCACTGATAAAGCATGTCGAAGCTTAGGCGGCAACGGGGCGAGAACTTGAATTTGCAAAATCGACTTTCCGACGCAATTCCAGTTCCAAATGCACGCCTTCGCTCGGACGCAAAATGAGCTCGCCCTTGGGTCGAATCTGATCACGACGATGAACAGACTTGATTTTGAAATATCGCAGAATCCAGGCCATCATCGTCTTTTCTTCCATCAAAGCAAAACGCTGGCCTGAAAGCAGAGAAGTTTGTTGAATTCCCGCGTATAAGGTGTGGCATGCTCACGGCATAGTGCGCGTGTCTACAATGTGAACGTTTTCACAGGTAGTCAGAATAAGGACTCTTGAGTTCAACACTGAGGGCACCTTCCGTCCGTCCGTCCAAGAAAGCATGCTCGATACTAATTACTCCATGACTAATAAGCAGGTCCCATTTCTTCGCTTCCCGCTGACCTGTCATCTTTCAGAAGGTCGTATTGCGGGAACAGGCTTTCAGGTCTGAAGCGGCCAGATCGCAACAGGCAGGTGGGGCATACTAAGGGGCAATGGCAGGCCTTTAGAGCCACTATAAGCGGGACCCTCAAAACGTCGGATGTTGGGTGCGAGATTTTCTGACAGCCTTCCTTCCTTCAAACACCTCTATCCACTAGCGTCTAGGTCCAAACCTTCACTTACCGATGCAGTTTCGAGCGCCAGCAGAGAACGGTAAATAAGCGTATGGATGACGACCAACCGAATTCTCAGCGAGGAACCGATCGGGATTGAACACTTCTGGATCAGGCCAATGCTTCGGGTCTCGGTGAACCAAATAAGGATAGATGACCACTTGGGTGCCGCCGGGAATCACATAGCGAGCTGAAAGTAAACGCTGATTAGGATAAGCATTCAGACACTGTCAGGACTTACAGATGGCTGCATCTCCTTGCAGAGTGCGAGCAAACATGGGCACGGATGGAAATAGACGCAAGGATTCTTTGAGACAGCATTCGAGGTACGGCAAGTTTCGCAGATCGTCGAAATCAACATCGCGAGGATCGTCACCGAATACTGCGTCCAGTTCTTGATGGACCTTGGCTTGAATGTCGGGATTGCAACCCAGCAAATGAAGCGCCCAGTTCATTCCAGTGGCTGTTGTGTCGTGGCCCTGAAACACAAATGGCGCTAAGTGCGCGATGCTAGGCCTGTGGACTATACTCAGTCCCCCTTATTAGAGGGCATCTGAGCAAGTCAGTGCCAGAGAGACCCCCACAACCCTCTACCCTACTTCGAACATAAACGTATTGACTTCGTCGCAAATGTCAGTAAAAGTCAACTGATTCTTTTCAGCCATATCGATCAGCAAATCGAGGAAGGCCAGTCTTTTTCGGCCGTTGCTGTTTGGTGACAAGCTGCCTTCGTCCCTCAGGGCACGATATCGTTCTTCAATCACCTGAACCAAAGGGAAAGCATGAAGCAATAATTTGGTATCAGAAGATGGCCAAGCAGGTTACTTACTTTGTTCGTGAAACCGTGCACAACTTGGAGACACCAGTCGTGCTCCCTCTTATGACCGAACAAACTGAACATGATCTCAGGCCAGACGATTGGATTCTTTTGACGCTCGTGGATAACTTGATTGAGCCTAAAAGGTAACGAGGCTACGATTTAATAATGGAGCCAGTCGAGGTACAGTTTCTCGGACATGCCCCCCGCCACCACCTCCCTATGCAGACACCTTACTTGTATATGGCAGTGACGTAGTCGGAGTCCTTGTACTGTTGCGCGTTAACATGGCGACCCATGGCAGACTCGCAGATGATGTCCAGCGCGCACAGTGTCACGTACGAATACACGTCGAACGGACCCTGGCCAACGTGAGTGTTCAGCTTCTCGACCATGACCTTCGATTGCTGATTAAAGATCTCGACAAAATCTTTCAAAATATCGTAGTGGAACGTCGGAGTCAGCAACTTGCGTCGGGGTCTCCATTTCTCGGCGTAGCTGAAAATGCAACATGTTTGTTAGCGAAGCTGGTTCGAGACGGCATCTCTCCCCTCCCCTGAAAGAAAGGCCAGATTGTGCTCTCACCTCGTAAGTAGACCCAAGCCCATCCACGGATGCAAGAACTGGTACTCGCGCGACTTGTTGACGTGTCGATTACTGCCCAGAATGACTTCGGCTTCTTCGGCTCCGTAAATGATGACAAACGGTTCCAACATGAGCCAGATACGATGCATGCGAGGATTCTGGAACATCATGCACAGGCCACCGGCTTGAGCGAAGAAATCTGAAAGAGGACCAAGCATTCTTTATCTCGCCCAGGAAGAGGCCAAGTAGCTTACCATTTGGATCAGATTTGTACTGGTGGGCATTTCCGATCAGGGGATACGACCGTGGACCAGGCATTTGATCAATGACTTGTTTCAATCGCAGATGCTTCATCAGCCACCACACAAATATCGATGCGGAACCCACAAAAAGAAGGAAATAGATCAAGGGTGGCATGATACCCGCCGATATTGAAGCCGAGATGGATGAACAGAATAAAATTGCTGATGTCGAGTGTTTCACCGAGACCAACCTTCCAACAGCGGCTCTCGTATGACCAATGATTCTCTCGCCATCGAGTGAGCGCAAAGCGACTTGGTGGCCAGACCGGTTACATTGTTCTGGAACAAGTTTCTTCAACATCCTCCACGCACTGTGGCGGATTGGAGATCTGGAGGTCACCATAAGAACCAGTTCCAATAGTGTAACGATGGTTGCAACCCCTTGCTGATAACAACTTGAAAAACTGGCCCACATGCGGGTCGACGAGTTTGCTGACACGTCTGCAAAGGCCTTTTTCGACCTGCGCTGTCCGTTTCGAGAATATTACACATAGCGAATGGGGTCGTCGTAACGGATCGCTGGTGAGGCTGACCAGTTTCTGTACGAGTTCCTGATCCCAGATTCTAGAAACCGCTGCAGCTGGGTCACGTGGAATCGGATGATTTGCATGGCCTGGGTAGGAGCAAGGCGCTTGATCATTCCACTTCTTCTTGCTGATCGCACTCGTGTTTCGATCAACGGCCGCACCGCAGAATATATGTAGGGCATGCAAAATAAAGACAGACCTGCAATGTGTCAGTGGGTACAATACGTAGGTCTCTCTGACAGGATGTAGGCTAGGCGAGGCTGCACCAGAAAGCGGAGAGTAGAGCCTGAAGGTAACAGACCTTACAAAAGGCAGTGTGGACCGTTGTTCATTTATCGATAGGCCTGCACATAGTAAATACGGAGTGTGGGACGTTTGGTGCTATGGTGTCTCTTTACTATCAGACACTTCAATTCGCTTTCTGAGAAAATCTGAGAAAACCAGAAAGCAGCAATCTGTTCTGAGGAGTCAAAACACACTACCGTTTGCTGAGGCCTTTTCGACCAGCACGTTGTGTTACAAGAATATTATACAGCATGCCAAATGGAATCGTTATAAGAGACCCATATCAGGTACCAGTTCATGACCCCAGATGACTGTGTGATGTGTGACAAAACCGTACAGCTAAATCAATTCACAATATTCGACCAATTTTTGAATAAATCGGTCCAGTCTCTGACCCTGACCGAGGCGCCAAGGACACAGTAAATGTCGTCGAGAAACAGCTTGTCTCTGAATGTCATTTTCATTCGAGATGCATCATAGACCAGAGCAGATTTATCAGCCTTGGGTCAAGAAGGCAGCAAAGGAGCCTGATGTGAAGCGCAGTAGCGATACAGGGTACTCAGTATGCAAGTCCTCTAATGGGGGTCTTCCATGTATCTGCAGCGTATTGTTGCGAGCCAGCATACACTAAGCGGTCTGAGGATCTAGTCCCTCTTTGATTACACATGAAGCCTTTATGAACGTTATTTGCGAAACATGGATTCACGTAATAATTGGTTAATCCATCATGAGAACATAAATTTCCACGCTCCTATTCGGAACGTGAATACAATGTGATCAGTTTGGAAAAGGTCGATTTATTCATCTTGAATAGTCCTTGCAGTCGAACAAATTCTGATCATAGAACAAAGCACTGATCTGCCGTCCACTGAAATATCGGCCATCCAGATTGCTTCGAGCCATTTCAGCTTCTGAAATGGAGGATTGTAATGTATGATTGGGCAATCAAATCTACAAGGGGCCAGTGCCTGTCAATTGTAGGCACAGTATTTCCGGCAGGTCGTACGGCATAGTCCTTTAAACCTATGCCATAAAAAGCGAAGACAAGTGCCCGAAGGCAACAGGCCTGACCTAGGGCAATGTACTGCATAGCAGACGGTTTTTCGATAGGTCTATGCATAACTATCACTACAAGAAGGGTGGAGGGACTTTCCTATCATTTTTTGGTCAATCCTGGTCAATCCAGGCGAGCGTCGATTTTTGGCCCTTTTACCGCGGGCTAGGGGGCTTGTTATTTGACCAGATCTTGCCATCGACTAGGGCCGATCCGGGATGCATGACAGGCAAGGGTGCATGCTAGTCGCTACCCCGCGATGTCAGCGATTACCCCATCGGGTAACCACCGATCCGATCCCGTGCCCCATGAGGGGAGCCGGATTGGAGAGCCTCCCGCCCCATAAGGCCTCTCCTCGTTTATTGACCCCGGAGGGATGAAGGGTAAGTCACCCACCACAAGACGTGCAAGGCGCAGAGAGAACTCCACCAAGTTCTCAGACGGCCAGAGTTGAACTCAGGGCCGACCAGTTTCCAGCTCTGCTAAGCAAACTGTGCCACACGCCTTTCACCCACTACACCACCAAGGCGGCTCTATCCTATAATTAACCTTCCCATCGTCGAGGCCTTTAGTCTCTGCGCGAGCAAGCCTGACTGCCAAACCACTCCGCGACCCAAAAGATCCTTCTTCACTCGCCAGTTAAAGCTTGCAGTACTCTTACCTTGTGGCTTTGAATACTTGATAAAAATGTTGACTCGCACTGGCTCGTTCGGAGGATCTTGATAGACAGCCACTTGATCGACTCGCCCGTATTTGCTGCATTCTTCAGCCACCTCGTCCTCCAACGTCTCGTCAACGTCCTCGGGGCCGATCATATTCTTCAGCACAATTACTCGAGACTGAAAAAAGACCACATGATAAAAAGTCTCGTGCCATTGTTTTCTCCTACCATTCCCGCAGTTCCATTATTAGCACTAGCAATTCCATTATGTTGGCCGAATCCGTTGGACGTGGTGTGATTAGCCGTATCCAACGCCACAGGCTTTTCGAAGGAGGAAATATTGTTAGCATACACCGACTGATGTCCAACGGTGGTGGCGGCGGCAGTCGACTGCTGAAATTCAGTAGGAAACAACGCCGGGCTGTTACTACCTAAACCGGATAAGATCTTCGTGTAATGAGTTCATTGAAGCAATGCGCAGACCCCATAAGTACATAACCACACAACAAATACACAACAAAAATCCACGTTACCCATGGAACGCAGAAATTCTCAGATTTGGAGCAAGTGCTACGCCTCTCCCTCGGCACAATACATAACTTTGTAAATAAAGCAGGATACTTACCAGCAGAGTTTCCAGGCGACCCAGCGGGTGGTGTCGGCAGTTGCGGAATTGCCAAACCAGGCGGCGGAATAACGAATACTTGGCCGCCGAGGTTCGATGGCGACCCTCCACCCGTCGACACAACCACTTGTGGCTTGACAACTGCTGGTGCAACCTACAATCAAAATCATGATGATGCCAGCCATGCTGAGCGTGACTTTTGCAGTAAAATAAGCAACCAACTTACAAAGGAAGTTGCCTCGAGAGCTTGAAGTTTTGCAGTTACAGCAGCAGCAGCTACAGCCGACGCCGTGGGTAACGTGGAGCTGGCGGCTGTAGGAACATAGTTTCTTACTGAAGGAGGTGTTATGGCCTGTAACGAAAAACTCTTACAGTACGCACTCATGAGCAAAGAAAAAATTAAAAAACTTAGATTTCAACTGTTACTTACCCGTCCAACTCGCAAAAACTGACCACCCAAATCGAACAAATTCATGGAAGCCACAGCATCGACAGCTGCTTGCTCCGTTTCATAATCGATGTAAGCATAGCCTCTAAACCATTGCCTGTTGTGTACACTCCTTATACCACAATGTAACAGAACAAACGTACCTGTGCTTTGCGGGTTGTGGTCCTTTGGCGAATTCAATATTTCTAATTTTGCCAAACGCAGCGAACACGCTTTCCACATCTGTTTCGGTTAAATCGGGGTGAATTGAGGCGACATAAATTCGATGGTGCTGTTTGGCTTCTTCCTTGATCATCTCGACGATGGACTGTGCTTGAGGCATGTTACTTGGTCGACCCACCTGAAACGTACAGTCTGAACCAGAGTCGAATACAGACTCACGTCAGTCAGGCCTCACCTTGATGTTACGTCCTCCCATGAGCACGCCGTTCATTTGTTCTTGAGCCAACGAAGCCGCTTCGGGAACCTCGAATTCCAAAAACGCAAAGCCTTTGTGATGCTGGAAGTAACTCGCAAGATTGATTCAGGAACACAAATAAAGCAAAATAAACTTACGCCAGTCATTAGATCATACGACATGTTGATTGATTTGAGTGGGCCGAACGGAGTGAACGCATTCTTTATTGTTTCTTCTTTCAATTCAAAACTAATACTTCCGACATAAACCCTGAAAGGGGCAGATTACAGGCATGAATCTGGGGCCAAAAACGACATACTAACCTTCCCATCAGTGATAACGCTTGTGCATACATGGCCATTTTCTGTTGTTGTTGTTGATGAGCCAATGTCTGTTTCATAAGTGCATGCTTGATACTTTGTTCCATAGCGAATTTCTTGGCATTTTCCAAATCGTCTTCTTGTCGATACGACAGTCTCGGTAGTCCTAATCCGAGCAGTAGAGCTTCTTTCTTCGATCCCGGTCCGACGATGACCGACCCCCGTTGCTCGTGATACACCACATCGTCTTGTGGGGTCGTAGCCATTGGCTGAGCCAAGCCCATGGTTCCTAGATCGTCCGAACAAGACACCGTCGCGGGTATCGTCTGATGTGCGACGAAAATGACAGAATTACTGGGCGAGTATCCGTTTCCGCTCGACATCTCAGACATGGTAGCACTCGTGGCTAAATTAAAGATGGTTAGTCTCATCACGAGCCAAAGCACGCGGCGCGGCTGCACTCCAGATCACCAGATCGCATGGTTCACGCACGTGCGAGTCGTTGAACCGCTTGGGATGGAGGTAAAGACAAGAACAAGAGGACCTTAGTGAACAATAAGTCAGACGAGCACCAGCCGCGTTCCGTACTAAGCCATACCCCACATACGACCCTTAGCTAGAATCTATAGTACAGGCTTTCGGAACAAGTTGATTCACATAGCCTAAGCTGGGTAAAGGTTATTTTTGCCCGTCCGATCTGCCCACCTAGCTAGGTACCCCGAGGTTGAAACCGTGAAAACTAAATGATCTTAGCTTCTCCTTACGCCTTCAATGACTGCATTATATTCAAGCGAATGCTATTCACACTAAAATAATTAGATTCTAAATCGAAAATAAGATTTAATTAGACTCTTCTAATTATATCGCCTTCTTGGCCGACGAATCGATTACGGTCATGCACGGCTAACACAAACTCAGGGTACTGCACGGCTAACAGAAGTAGACACCCGCAGTGTGCTGTTTCTTACCGCAAGTCGATCCTATTTGCTCCTTTACAGTAGCCAAAAATTTGCATATTCCACGTTGTATATCAGGAATTGTCAGTTTATGATATCAAAAATAAAATGCCCCCTCCTCGCGATGATTGTAAAGTGTACGTTGGTGATTTGGGAAACGATGCTAGTGCGGGCGAATTGGAAGAGGCATTCAAACCGTACGGACCACTGAAGAAAGTATGGGTCGCCAGAAAACCACCCGGTTTCGCTTTCGTCGAATTTGAAGATCCTCGAGATGCTGAGGATGCTGCTAAAGCTTTGGACGGGAAGTAAGCATGTGCAGGGGTGTATTCCCGGAGGCGATAGCTGGGGGATAGTGCATGTTAGTTGCCAGCCAGTGCGTTGACCTACTTGCGAACTCACGGTCACTACAACCGCCGTCCCTGACAAGCGACAATGCGGCCAGCTTCCTGTGTGCCACTCTAGAGGGCAGAAACCAACCTGTTACCATCTCTGGGTCCAAAAATCCTTATCCTGATCCAGAAATCTCACAATCCGGGATCCAGTCCAGGCGCGTACGCAGGGGGGGAGCGCAAGGGTGCAAATAAACCCCCTCCTCAGGAAGTGTGTCAATACCACGCGCCTGCAGTCCATGCTGCAGTACATAAGGTCTTATATAATTGATTTCTTCCTCAATAAAAAGAAAAGCTTAGACCTACACCAGAAGCGACTACAAGATTTAGTTTTGCATAATGATACGTGATAAGTCGGAGCCAAGCCACCCTCCCTCCGATTTCATGATTAAAGGGGTAGCATCAATCCCGACGTCATCTGGCATAAATCCAATGGCCCCCCATCGAGCGCTCTATTCATCGTGTCTCCTTTTCAGAATGCTTTGTGGACGACGCGTCAAAGTAGAACTATCTCACGGGCGTTCCCGATGGCCGCAAGGACGACCTCCCTCTTATTTATTGAGACGCCCCGCTCCGCAGTTTGTACGAGATCGTAAAGATGATGGCGGAGAGAGATTTGGCAGTCGTGGCGCCCGTGGACGAAGCCGTTCAAGGTATGGCATCAGATTGGCCCTGCTTCTCATTAGTAATCTATCTGAGCCTTTAGGAGTCGATCTCGCGACCGAATGCCATTTCGTAGAGACTCGCGTTTTCCGGATTCGCGCCACCACGATCGGAGCCGGTCACGATCACCCGTAAATCAAAGGTAGGCCGCACATAACAATGGCAAGTCTCATCCTCTGACCGCCTTGGTGGTGTAGCGGTGATAGGCCTGTGGCACAGTTTGCTTGGCAGAGCTGGAAGGAAACTGGTCGGCCTGGGTTCAACTCGGGCCGTCTGAGAACTTGGTGAAGTTCTCTCTGCACCTTGCACGCCTGGTGGGTGGTTCGCCCTTCATCCCTCCGGGGTCGATAAACGAGGAGAGGCCTCATTGGGCGGGGCTCTCGAATCTGGCTCCCCTCGCAGGGCACGAGATGGGCATGGCTGCCGACATCGCGGGGTAGCGACTGGCACGCACCCTCGCCCGGCATGCATCCCGGATGCCCCTAGTCGATAGGGTCAACTAACAAGCCCCCAAGCCTTCGGGTAAAGGCCCAAAAATCGACCCTCCCCTAGGCTGACCAGGATAGGTAAACAAGCCTCATCCTCTTGTGGTGGTTCTGGTGTCAAGGGAAGCCTAAGTCCTACTCTCGCCTGCCTAGCCAATCCACCATTTAGCACCCCTCTCCACCCTATCCCATCTATTGTACCTTCGCTCCCCCCCCCCTCCCCCACACTGTGCCTCCAAGCTTCCCTGCCCTGCTCCCATCATCCAACAGTTTTACAGCGACCTCTTTTAGGTACAAGAACGGAGGCAGTGATCGTCGAACGCAGTCTCGTCCGAGTCGAGGATCTCCAGCGACCGGACGCGCCTAAGATACTCGTCAATTCTCGCCCTGCAAAGTTTGTTTTGATAATATGCATCTTTCACGCAAAGAATAGTGCTTTAATCGCGGAGGCGACTTTTGTTGTGCATGCAATTTCCATTGTATGATGGTGATTTTTGTATTGAAAGACGTTCCTCGGACACGATCCCGCGGTCACATACTTGAGCTTTTATTATTTATGCGTCTGCTATACCGTAACTTTGTTAGGCTGGGCTCGGACAGGATTTGGTGTTGGAATGATGCAAATTGCCGTATTCCAAAATGCATGTATTTTATGATCTTTTATTTACAAATATGGGTACCTAATTTAGAAGTTTTTATTGAAAGTGCCAGGTTTATTCATTTTAGTTTTTATTTGTGACCAAAAAAGTGATGCGCGTTTTCTGTTAGCACACGAATCCGAACATACATCCGTGACATGAATACAAAAAGAAATTGATGGAGAATTGTGTATAGAACATAAGATAGGACAGGGTCTCGGCTACGATCTCGACCGATGACTTGTAGACGAAAGAATCGACGACATCAGTGCTCGACTCCGAACTCCATGTTGGATGCTCGAAGGCAAATACGATTCGGTGCACGTAACTTGGCATGTTCAAAATTAAGTAAGCCATCGAGACAGTGATCAATAATTTGGTTACTTTGACTTCGACTGATCCTGATCGAGATCGTTGGCGGCCTCGTCGAAGATGGGTGACGGGACTTGGAAACGAAGTTGGCGTTGCTTGCGAAGATGGCCCTTGTATCAGTTGGGATTCTTCCAAGACTTGATCGCGAGGAAACCCATCCCCAGGAGCGATACGCTGGGGTGTCAGTTTCATATTCAACCCATATTTGGTATGGGACCCCTCGTGTTGGTCCCTCCTTTCTTCGTCGATGTCTTCTAAAACATTCCTTCGAGCCAAATCCTGCGCCTTGCACACCCTGAAACCGATTTTGATATTCAGAATCAAGACTCCCAAGAATGGCAATGTGAAACTGAAGATCATATCGAGCGCATTGAAAATTGGGTACAAGCGACCGGCTGCTGTTGGACTAACATCGCAGATCATTGGTGGACTCACGGCCATGTATTCGGTCAGGACAGCAGTCTCATTTTCTTTCACCGCCATTGAGCTAGAAACAGGCGAGACGCTTTCAGCAGCGAAAAATACCCAACTATTGATTAGTAGTCCGAACACTATAATAGAGGCGAAGGTGAGACGGACGCGTCGATGGTGGCCATTTCTGGAATCGGATGCTCCTCTTTCCATACCCTTCTTCCAACAGAGCCGCCCCCACTCGCAACACGACTTGCGTTCCCGGACTCCGCCCGGGTTACCCTTGGACAACAAGTACCGTTCGGC
Organism: Mesodorylaimus sp. YZB2_4; assembly: GCA_030248295.1. Lineage (NCBI taxonomy): Eukaryota > Metazoa > Nematoda > Enoplea > Dorylaimida > Dorylaimidae > Mesodorylaimus > Mesodorylaimus sp. YZB2_4. Next base: position 301,185 of record JASANH010001212.1, on the reverse strand, counting down.
AGTCACAGCCAGCACCAACCAGCCGGACATGAAACAACATAAGTAAGAGACGAACATACACGTGCTGCACACACGGGCCAGATCCAGCAGCCGAAGACCGATGCTCTGCATCCACATCAGACCAAGGGTCAATAAGAAGCCGATATCGCTGAGTGCCAGTGCTGATAAATAGAGCGAAGAGGGAATGCGCCGATAGTCGGGCATGAGGAATGCAGTGACACAGTACGCATTGCCGAACAGACCCAATATCAAGAGACCGGCTATGTAAATTCGAGTCACATGGGCCATAGCATCAGCTACAGATGCACTGTGGCACTCCTCTGGTGAACCGCACGGAGATGGGTTACTCATAATGGAGAGGTGCGGTTACTTGAGAAAGCCAGTCAGGGAACTCACAGAGCTATGAAGGAGATAGTTTCGCTCAAACTGTCGTGTTCATCGGCTTCAGCTTTCAGGGCATTCAAACAACTCTGCCGGAGCGGAGCTCAAAACAGTTTCTGCGCACGAAAAGGGTTAATGAGTTCAGAGAATGGGAGAAGTATCGAGTCTTCTTTTCGTCCTTCACTGGATGCGTCCCTCGTTATCTCTAATTGGCATGTGATAAAATGTTTGAGAAAACATCTAGTTGCTGATTTGCATGAGGGGATAGTCAGAGGATTGGAATATTTAGCCAATATGGGTAGTCAAGGGGAGAGCCCGTCCTGTTGACCCTCACCAACCGAGCCATAATGGATGTAAAGATCTAATGAAGGCATTCTACGAGCCGCCAAGGCTTTACTTTTGTCACCTAGTTGATGAGGAATGCGAATGTATGCTAGCTAGAGAGATGACATCAGACCCGACCAAAGAAAACGAGGCTAATTAGCCATGTTGTAGGTCAGCATTGATTTTGAACATTAGAGATGCTTTTGATCCAGAACAGAAAGTGTGCACAGTCAGTCCGTGTTTGCCCTGTTGCTTACGATTTGAGGCGTGCTTCAATGTGACCTTTAAACTGAAGCAATCTTCTGCTTCTAATGAAGCAAAGAACCATATTTGGATCTCTGTCTGTGATAATGCAGATAGACTCGGGGCTCTCGGTAGCTTAGGGACTCTCTGACTGGAATAGACTGTAGCCTGGTTATTTTCAGCTGTCAGTGCCAAACTTCAGATTTTACTGCACGCAAATAGCGAGCTCATGCAAAGCATATTCGCATCTTGGAATTTTACCAAATCCACTAGATTTATAAGCGGTGCTATCACAAGCACTTAACCTCAGGCTCTCATAGCCGTTTTCACCTGCCTCATCACGAACTATTCCTTCTTATCCTTCCCCTTATTTTGCCACTCTGACACGAGTACAGAATAAAGTTGATGCCGAATTGAGTGTAGAAGAGCATGTACAGGACGGACAGGACCACCGATTCCAGCTCTCTGTTTTCGTCTCCGCTATCTCCACTCTTTGAATTAGAACTGGGCGAAGTGACTGTATGAATCAATCGATACAGGTAGCTGGGCAAATTCAAGACAAGATGGGTCAGGGAAATGGAAAGGAGGAAGAGTGTGATGTGTCTTTCCTTCTCTAACGAAGGACTACCCATTAGTCCAGAAATGGAATTGTTCCTGATTCGATTATACTGTCTCCTAAACGAGGCCATGAGCGGCTTTGTAACCGCCGTCTCAGGTTCCAAGCATGCCAGCGGATTTGCGGCCACATTGAACGAGAATCGTCTGGCTTGTTCGGCCGGTGGTGTGATCTGTTTATGAGCCTTGTTCATGAGGACGGTACCCAAGCACGTTTCCTCATTCTTTGCCATCATATTGACTATAGCACCCTGCGACAGTCTTCGCTTCTCTGCTACAGCGGCTGTATGCACAGCACCTGGTCCGGATGCACATGCCAAAATAGTAGTTCGCTCTCGACTGACTCGAATCAGACGCATGCAAATAAATATGTTGAGAAGGAAGGTCAAGAATAGAGGAACACTAAAGCTGAACACCATGTCCAATGTATTAAATACATCGTACAAGTCCGCTGTGTCCAATCTTTCCAAGCAGAAGGGCTGTTGTTTCCTGTTGATAAGGATCCTATTATTATCCGTCGAATTGTTATGATCGCTGAATAGATCTCGAATGTGGTGCAGATGGAATGGAAAGATGGAAGCGGCCTCGACGGGGGTATCCATGTTATTCAATTCATTCATGGCAGGTGCAGTGATAATATTTGATAAGTTGGTAAAAGAAATTTCCACATCTTCTGACTTCAGTAATTTAGTTTGTATTTTCAGGTTCGAGACTTCGCTGTTTCCAAAAATAGGCTCTTTGTCACCGTAAGCTGGAGAATTCCGTTGGGCAGCATTGTGCTGAGTGCCTTGTACGCCAGGGTCCTGATTGATATGCGCAGTGCCCCTTGCAGGGCTGGCCCAGGTGGCATCACCGAGTCGACGAAATCTGCTCTTTTGTCGCTCAGGTACCATGGTGATGACTTGACTGACCTCAAGTCCAGTAGAGTTTTCCCCTCCAATTTTCTCGCTTCTCCACTTGGGTGCCATCGTCGGAAAGTGGGTATTCTGACCATCTTCAAAGTTCGTATTCAGCGTCTCGAACACGTAGTCCAACTGATCGAAGCCAATGTCGCTGTCAATATTTTGATCAAATTTGATCTCTGAATGGTCGAGAGGCTGACTGTTTACTAGGAAGAGAATGAATGAATTCATAGCCAGTCCAATGATGGTAACGAGACATATGGCTAGTCTGGCCCGCCTCGGTGAGGCCACAGTACGAGCATAGAATGGACGATATATGACCACGCACCGTTCGCTGGTCAAACATACGATGTACCAAGCTGATAAGAAACAGCAGACGTATGATGCGTAATTGGCCAATTGGCACACTCCTGATAAATGATACCACCTCACACCTGCACCCGAAAGCCAGGTCAGGGACAGGGAGAAGAGGAAGCCGAGGTCACTACACGCCAACGCCATCAGGTACTGGCTGGAACTGCATTTGCGCAATGAAGTACTTCGAATGACATACACGCAATACAGGTTGCCTATAGTACCAATGATAATGACCAAGGCTGAGTAGACACGATTGATAGTGACCATTATGTCCGTGATCCTCGTCTGCGTTGGTGACGTGACCCGACCGAGGTCTGGATCACCAGTGCCGTTCATAACGAATCCTGTGTCACCCATCCTAACGTCGCTCCTCTCATATAGCCGTATAGGATTACTCCACGACCGCTTGAACGAGTCTCCGTCGACCAGTCCCTTCAGCCAGACGAGATCTCGAAATTATTTCCGTTGCCACGCATACGCCGAAGACGTGGGTGCGTGATCATCACCCACGTATCACCTTCGTCATCGTTTAGCTGACAGGTGTTCAATGGTTCCCACTCATTTCCGACCAGCTCCTCCGCCTGCACTTCGAATGGACGTCTATTCGCTCCTCCTAGATGGGCTTACTTATCCAGCGAGACAGCCTTGTTGTCCTTTTATGGCTAACTCGCTCGCATTCGTATAGAACGACGGGACGAGCATCAACCGAGTGCTTATAGCCTTCAGGCAATCACTGAGCGAGTGCTGGCTGGCAGAAGGGAAAGCTCGGTTATGTTACCATCCGAAAATAGGCTTAGCAAGCCATTTTCCATTTACTATTGCTGCTTCGACACCAATCATTCGCAGCAAGTCCCTAACACGTCCCTCGCTCCCTGAGCAAGTGTGCTAGAGTGGCGCCGCATAATTGCATTTCACCACTTGGCCACATGGGCACACTGTTACACTAGTCAACAACAGTCCTTTTTTACTAGACTACGAAATATCGATGAGCTGATAAAGGCAACTAGCTTCCTTCAATGTGGTCCAGATATCTACGTGCCACACTTTGCCGCGTCACCTTCACAATTTGAAAGGCGAACTTACTGCACGCCTAACCGAATGATCATAATCCCAGATAAACTGGCAAGTGTCCAAAATCAGAGTGGTCTGAACTTAGCTTAGTTCTACTTCTCGCCATCAATATGCAATTAGAAAAGACCCGCCGATCTAATGACCATCCGAGCAACGGCCTCCCGCACTCTTGGGTGCCATCTGCCAAAACATTCTGCCCTTTTCGAAGCAACGAAAATCGAGCAAATATCTCTCCTGGACTGCATCACGTCACTGGTCGAGTGATTGTGATTACCAATGTTCCAGTCCCTAATGAGCAGCCCAACTTCACTGAAATGTCGACAACGCTCGACTACATAAAATTATAGATAAGTCATGACCACTATGAAGTTAAAAAAAAGCACAACTCGTCAACAGAAACCATTAGTCGGACACTTAGCTAACCAAGCCTGAGATTTCAAACTTTAACAGGTAATACCAGCAATCGTCACTACCTCGATCACTTATCTCTCAGAAGCATTCGTATCTTCGCTATTGTCTTCCGGATCGTCAGACGGCGGACGATGTTCAATGAGTCCCATGCCCTTGTCCATTTTGACTAACACGTACGTCTTCCCCTTCTGCAAGCCAAACACTGATGCCGGGTCAGCGACTGCGTACGGCGATGAAGTAGTCGCCGCCTCATTGCTGCTGGAGGATGCGGATGCCGCGGCAGCAGTTGCCGGAACTGAGGTGGCTGTACTGTTGGTCGAAGTTTGCAATGTGGCGCGTCTGTTAGAGTCAACTGCCAGAATAAGATCCGAATTTGCAGAGAAATCGTTCGAGATCGTTGGTGGAGCCTCAATCCCAGCATCTTTCAAAATATTCCGCAGCTGTTTAACCTCGTCTCTTAAACAGCCGATGACAGAACCGTAATGGCGCACTGTGTCGGCCAACTGCTCGTTCGTTTCACGCAATTCTTGAATATAATCCACTGTTTTGGCCAAGACACCTCCTTTGCTCTAAAATGAACATGTCTCCTGGAGAAGTTTTTCAGTAAGTGTAAGTCCAGAATAATTCACCTGTGGTGTCTTATTCGTAGAGAAGTCGCTAGGACTGCCGCTATTTGGTACGACACGTGCCAATTTTGCGATCCAGTTGTTTATCTTATCGCGTCTTCTTTTCTCAACTGAAAACAAAACCAATGTGCAAATGTCTAAAACAAATGTGCAGTACCTTCATTATGGCTGACTCGACGCTTGACTTCTTTATTCCCCGATCCTTGATCTCCAATATGGAAATCGAGCTGTTTGACTATGTGAGCAGTTGCACCAGCCGTCGACTGGGTGCTGTTCACAGCCTGCACGGGCTCTAACCGACTCAGTGGAATAAACGCCGCTTGTTGCAAGCGCGGAGCAGCTATGACTCGCGGCGGAGGAGCTGTAGTTGAAGTAGCAACGACGGGAGTTGTTGGTGTTGCCTGAATGAAATCCCCGGCTGTCGGCAACATGATGTAATACTGGCCTAAAGAGAGATCATAAGGCTCCGATTTTCTAGGACCCGAGCATTTCACACCACTAACCTCCACTGCCATCGAATGATTGCAGCTGTATTGGCTGGTTGACACTATTTGGACTCGCAGCGAGAGATATGGCACCAGCGGGGACGTAAGCCACTCTGGTGGCCGAAGGTTCCTGAATAGCGGCAGTGCTAAAGGCCAGACCGCCGGCGGAACTAAGCACGATTTGACCGCCACTATTTGCCACGAGATCTTGACCGCCCTTGAAAAAAGAATGATTATGCTGTAGACATATGGAGCATACTATTCGAGTAAAACGGCTTACTGCTGTAATTATATGAGTTGCCTGCTGGACAACTTGCTGCCGATTCCCACTTTCCGATGTATTTGGAATCGATACCAATCGATAAACATTATCGGAAGCTAAAAATTAATGGTTTTGTTCTATTAGGTTGCCCGTAATGGGATGAATGCAAATTCGGGCATACCTTCGTTTCCCCGAGTACCAACGACGGTCGTAACGGACTGCGAACCACGGAGAGGTGAGGACTGACTTCCCACCGAAGCCACCTGCTGTTTCCGAGCCAGTGACGATATCGATGTTGATGCTGCTGGTCGCTTCGTACCTCGCCTAAAATACGAGTTTCAGCACGTATGTACGCCCTACTCGACCACAAATTGCACCGAATCAAATCCTCAGCAATGAAAAAGTAGCCATCTTATGTAATCTACGGGCACAAGATGTTCAACCTCAAACAGTGCGGTGTAGTCTGTCTCAAACTAGAATATCATATCAATGTGTAGGTAGGTACTTATCATCTTGAGACAAGAGCATCCGGCAACCCCATCTACTTATACCCAAGCAGTCCCTTTCATCAAAAACAAGAAGCACTCACTGTCGAGGCGGCGTTCGGCCACCGCCCACCAATGTGACCTCGTTCGCAACTCCTGCGTCATTCAGTTCTTCGTCCATTCTTAGAAATACGTTAACAACAGGCTCCGCTGTATGATTACAGTTTTCAGACTGATCACATGCGACGTCACAAGACATGTCACGCGGTCCCTCTTTTGGTCACGCGACCCCGGAACGTGTCAAATGTCCTTCAATGCTTATACAAAAGACCGCGAAATTCAAATTGGCGTACCTTTCGAAGGCACTTCGACAATACGTGTAACGTTAGTAGCCAACGCGCACTATGGCACAGAGTACGATACTTTTAGAATTACCAACCAAATCTGGCTTGTGATGCACATGGGACAACCAAAAGGGTAGGATGCATACTTGGACTACGAGGTCTACTACAAGTTTTGAGAACATTTTATCGCTGTTTTCGATCCAGGTTTCTCTGCATGATTTACTCGCACTAGTCACACGCAATACAGACCACACAAAACACCGATCACCAAGTCACATCACGACGCCTGCCCTTCGTCTCTTCCCACGCACTGTCATCGCCGCCTGTTGCCCTGCAGCATTGTTTGCAGCTCGCTCAGCTTCATCTTCCCTCCGCTCGCCGCCATCAGCACCTCGCATCGCCGCTCCATGTCCTTCGCCTCGTCGTTCGTCATCAGCCGGTCCTTGACCATTTTTCCGATCATCACCTGCAGGAAAAGCCGATAGCGACTGAGGGATCGCAAAAACACCATTGCACTTACCTCGATGATGGCCTTCCACATCTCGGCCGTCAATGGCACGTCGCGACCCAACGCCTCGAAGATTCCCAGGAGATCTTGAGGGCTCAGCGTCCGTTCCGTCGCTTCAGCCTTCTCCAGCTTGTCCAGAGCACCCACGCGGGCCTCGTTTGCTCGCACCTGAAATCGAGTTTGATTAGATGACCAGGACTCACCATCTGCCGGTGAACTCACCGACGACGCCGCTCGCAGTTTTCGTATCAGCATCCGGGCCTGTCGGGCTTCCGTCACAGTCACAGTCCTTGACGCAGTCCTGCCCGTCTGCACGTACTTCCGGCCCGCGATGCGCAGCAGTTCGGCCATCTGCCTTTGCGTTTCGTCGTTGAGATTTCGATCCTGCTTGGCTTTGAACAGCGCCATCCAGAAGTCTCGCGTCATCTCCAACAGGCCCATCGCTTCGTCGGGTTTCTAGAAACAAGAGATTGTGCGGGGTCCACTCGAGGGGGCATCGAGCCACTCACTTGGACGGCCGGCTGCCTTCGACGAGTAGCAATCGTCCCATCCGGATTCACGTCCACTTTCTCTTGGACTTGGTTGGCCACATCAAACAGCGACAGGTTTCCTTGTTCGTTCAGCTTCTTGTTTATCTCGTCCGCCTCCATCTTTATCAACTTCACAGCCGTCACGAGGTGCTGAAAAGGGAAGAATGAGTTGGTTTAGGAGGCAGGGAAGAACTGAACCGCAGCTTACCTGGAACTCGCCTTGACTTGTTCCGGGTTGCGGTCCATGTCGGTTATCAGGTATTGAAACACGCAGAACACGTCGGTTCTGGTCATTGGGCGCTTGTGAGCCGCAGCGGCTACGCATCTCATAGAATCTTGTTTGGCTGGGGCATTCTGGTACTGAAAGTGAAACCTCAGACCATGGCCCGGGGTTATTCTAGCTTAAGAGTGTCGGTTTCCTCGCCTAGTACTGTAGGTCTGGCGGAGCTCACCGTCTGAGAGACATGCTACGCGCTTACCTTTCCGTGCAGGGCTTTCATGGCTTGGGCGAACTGGGGAGTCTGGAACTCGTCCGGCTTGGCCGGGACCCCGCTGACCAGCTCGGCCGCCGTTTCAGGAGGACGAAGTTCTTGGCCATTGCTCGCAAGACGACGCCTTCTGGCTGGTTCGGGTCGACCTTGCTCAACACATCGACGGTCTTGGCGAGGATGTTCAGCAGGGCGAACTCTTCTTCGGGTTTTCCCACTTCGGGTTCGGGCATCTGAAACCGAGCACGTTGGAATAGGGACGAAAAGCTAACAGTAAAAGTAACTTACATTCTCGATGAAGCTGGACTGGCCTTTCTCCAGATGCGTGGTCGCTGTGAATGCAGGGCCAAGAAATATCAGTTCGAGCGAGTCCACCTGCACTGGCAGAGGAGACGGCCGTTGACTCGGGGCCAGCGAGGACTTCTCCTCGGATTCAGACGACGAAAACTCAACGCACAGTCGATGCATCACGACCGCACGGTTAAAAAAACGGAGCAATACATGAGGACTCGGCTCTTGGTTTTTGGGGAAGTGGAACAATGTAGTCACATAAGCCCTACTCAACTTTACATTCTCGTGGCTGCAAGGTTGCAAGCACGAAGAACTGTCCCTGCTAGTCCTACAGTACTTGCTATTCTGGAATATATGGTACTTACTGACGCTGCTTTACTGCCAGATGTTAAAAAAAGCTACATGCGGCATTTTCCGCCGCCTTTTTTTACTGTAGCTAGTCTCATAATTTACCAAAATTTGTACACACTGGAATCACGAGAACCTCGGCATACCATTACACGAACTATTGGTATCAGACGTGACCTGGCGATAGGTCGATGTCTGCATGGCATAGCTATCAGTCGTAGTGCTTATCCTCGCATTACCGAACATGGTCTCAGCATGGTGTCCGTGTTCCCGGTGCACATAGCCATCGGGTCTCCAGCTCGTTCCTCCAGCACTCGATGCCGACGAGCCAGCCTCTGGGAACATGGTTGCTATTTGAAAATTCTGCACTTTTCCATGGTTGCTGCCCTGCGACTGATCCAGGTTGAATCCGGACGTATTGCCGCCAGACGCAGCAGCGAAGGTGGGCGCTGCCCAGTCGCTGGATGTCCAGTAGTGATTCGAGTAAGAATAGCAAGTCGATGAAGATACCGAGGCAGTATTTACTGAGGTGACGGATGTCGATGTAGCCGTCAGCAGTGACTTCCTCGATGCGGTATCTTGTCGCATATAGTTGAAGCTGGATGAATCGAAAAGAGTTGGCGCAGCGCAATATCCGAATCGACTACTCGCCGTATAGCCGCTCTGAGATCCGGTCGCCCAAGTGGCACTATTTGTCAACGAAGTGACTGGTGTTGAAATCGAACATGACGCAGCCGAGCTATCGAAACCTGAATTTGACAGATTGATACAGTTCGTTTGATCCTCGCGCATAGGCCGAGAAGATGGCTGCTGTCCGCTTGCGGGTTGCTTGTTGGATGATGACGATCCACTTTTACTGCTACTCATTGAGCTAGCCGCTGTGTTCTGCCTCGCCTGATTTGAGGAAGACGACTGGATGAAATTAGTGGACGGCGGCTGGCTAGTCCACCACTGATACGAAGGTTCTGTCGTCCAAGAGTGATCCCGTGTTGTCCAATTGGTGTTGCCGTAGGCGCCATGCTGAAAGCCGTAGTAGCCGCAATTTGCAGCAGAAGAAGTTTGGTCTTGACTTTCCACTCGATACGATTGGTTTGTCGCGGGAGATCTCTCTTGCGAATGACGCTGCTGGTTTTGCAAATCTTGTGATTGCAAGCGCTCAGATGCTCCCCCGTGCAAGAATTCGACTGAGAAGTTAGCTCCGCGACGAGACGAGGGGGTTTTTGAACAGTTTTCATTCATGCGACCAACGCGAGCGGATGCTTGATTGTCCGGCAGTGAGTTGTAATTCCCTTGACTCGCTTCGCCCGACGTGCCTTGATATAGGGAGGTGCTTTGGTGTCGATTTTCTCTAGACCCAGACTGAGATTGCTGTGGCTGCTGCTGCCGCTGCCGATGTTGCTGTTGATGATGTTGGGATTGACGCGCTTGCGTCGAACCAGCGCTAAATGTCTGCTGCCCCACATCTGGCGCCAAAAAATTATTGTACCAGGAAGCCACTGTCGTCGTCACTGCCGGTTGAGACAATGCTGACTGCGTGACCGTACCTGAAAGACAATAATATGACCAGAAGAAAGTATACATAGTATGAAAACACCAAACCTGCAGAATTTGACGTTAAGTCTCGACTCCGATTGGCTTCATGGACAAAATTCTGGGGATGTAATATGGAACTGACGCTCAGTAAACATGCTGTTGACTCGTTTCGTTCAATCCTCTGTGTATTCGTTTGATCCCCGCCCGCACTCGATACTACGATGGTGACATCACTGGCAGTTGACTCGCCGAGCTCATTCGCCGCAACCAAATTGACAATTTCAGATATGCTCGGCGCTGCGTCATCACTCCGACGTCTCTTCTTGTTCGGACTTTCATTCGACCCAGCTGAGCAATCCAACGGATCGGTTACTGGCAGCCGTTTTTTGGCACTATCCGATACCGTGAGCTGTGAAATCGCCAGAGGTGATCGGAACATGACGGGACTGCAAGCACGATCGCACTGGCCATTCGAGTCCACTTGAACCGCCATCTCCTTCACTGACTGATCAACCGTCTCTGTCTCACTATCGACCATGGCTTTCTCGTCCGTGTTGATGCCAGCATTGCAATAAGTGATTTCCACTGAATTTTTTGCATTGACTGCCGAATCAAGGTTTGATAATTCGACTGGTTCCGTCGAAGTGCTAACATCGGCTCGAAATTTGGTTGCAGCATTTTGGTGCTGGCTGACGAGAAAAACGAGCGGAGCAGAAGCAGCGATCACCGATATAGCTCCTAAAAAAACGAGTTTAAACGTCATGAAATTGGTTAGGATAGGTTTCTATCAAACCTGGGAAATTCTGCGATCCACATGGCGTTGATTGAACATTTGCTGGTCCTGAAACAACGGATAAGTAAGGGGATCGACATTTTTCCTACCCTTTAGCTAATTCAAGGTTTTCTACAGAGTGAAAAATTTACGATCTGCTTAGGCGGCCCTATATGGCCAAATTTTTGAAACTATCCGCTCAAACCCTGGTTATAGTTAACAGGAGCGAAATCCATAAATCTCACAACCCAAAGGGCGCAAATCTAAAGGCACCATACCTTTCGCATCAAGCAATTTCGCGTATCGATTACATCGTTCTTCCAGTTCGATCACGTACGCTTTTTGTTTTTCGAATTCTCGACCTAAAAAAACAGGAAGTTCTTCTATTCTAAATTCAGAAATCTACATCAGCTGAGCATTTACTTACAAATATCCAAAGTTTCATTGATTTCTTCTGTCCGTTTTTTCAGAAATTTAACATACGAGAGCACGGAGGCAAGAATATCGGTTTGCCTATCCTACACATATTGAAATTGCATTACTAATTCTTTAAAATAGTATTTTAACCTTTTTACCTTTTTCGGTTTCCGATCACGCGGAAGGCACGAATTGAGATCGCAGATCAAATGAGCGATTTGAGTTCGTCGCCCTTGCTCATAGACTTTGTGCTGCTCATTTTTAGAATTCCTGTAAAAAAACCAGCTACTAATTTTTAAAAACTAAAAAACAAAAACAAAATTTTGACTTACGGCTTCATCAATATTTGCCTTTTTCTTTTTCCAAACCGGTGATCAACCAGCCTTGACAGACGATAGCCTGTCTCGGAAACTTATATTCAAATTTGCCGCTAGTTTTGCCTCTTGCTGTAAGTGGGAAGTTGGATATACGTGAGAAGTGTGCGTGAGAAAGAAATAAAATAGGTATCAAGATATCAAGAAATCATCGAAAAATTTGTTATTATCGATATTTCCGCTCGATTTTTACACCCTTTTGTGTTTTGTCAGTGGCATTATTTGTGACGCAATCTGTCTTTCGCGGCAATACTAAATTGTGACTAGGTGTATTCAGCAGAAAGATTTGCATATTTAACTCGGCGATAGAAAATGGCATCGTCGTCTGGCCATAGTCAACGTAATGTTGCAATCATTTTGGGTTCGGTCGCCGCGGCCGCTGTCGTTGGCGCGGGCATCATCTACTACTACAACAACCGAAAGGTAATTTGAATTGTCGCACTTTCATGTGGCTGACCATGTAGCCTTAGATCTGTTGAATATTAAGAATGCATGGAATGTCCTGAGCCTGCCTTGCTCATTACCAACGCTTACCTACGCACAGGGTTACAAACGAAGCACAGTATGCGAATGATCAGTAGGCTCCTCTTTTGCAATGTTTTAGCGATCGAGAATCGACAATTGCTTTCTGTTTTAGAACAAAACGCAGCCTGTATCGAGTTCCACTGCGAGAATAAGCGAGAAAAACGACAGCAAGAACAAAGCAGCGGACGATAAAGCTTCGAAACCTACCACTCCATTGGATAAAGCTATCGCTTTGAAGAATAAAGGCAATGAATGTTTCAAAGCTAGTAAATATGCTGAAGCAATCAAGTATTATTCCGAAGCCATCGAATCGTGTCCTTCCAATGTATCTCCTTCCGATTTGTCAGCTTTTTACCAGAATCGTGCTGCTGCTCAAGAGAAGCTGGTATGCGGTTTTTTGTTCCTTATCTTCATTTAGCATCCCCTTTCACGTTTAGGACAACTTTACCGCCGTCGTTGACGATTGCACTAAGGCATTGGAAGGAAACAAACGGTATGTTAAAGCCGTCTTGCGACGTGGCAAAGCTTACGAGCGCTTAGAAAAATACAAGGAAGCCTTGCACGGTAAGTCATGGTTTATGCGCAAGAGCATATCAAAGCGAGCATTTCTAATTACCTTTCACAGATTTCACCGCGGCCTGCATTTTGGAAGGCTTTGGAAATTACTCTACTATGACCTCGGCGGAACAAGCCCTGAAAGCTCGCAGCGCGGAATTGGCAAGGAAAGCTATAATCGAGCGAGAAGGTCAAGTGAGACCTTTTTCGAAGACGTTCGTCGACTCATATTTGATGTCGTTCGCCGAAGATCCGGTTTTGAATAATTTGTCCGAGTCATCTAAGCCTGCTGATGGCGGCGGTGACTACAAAGAGTCGAACGTCAAACTGAACGGGATATCGGAAAATCTAAAGTATGAGTTCCCAAATTTAGTTGTGATACTTTACGATTCGTCTTCTTGTTCTAGGGGTTACGCGAAAGCCAAGTATCTGCTGAAAGCGAAGCAGTACGACGACGTTATTATTGCATGTACTGAAGAAATCGATAGCAATGGCGAACATGTATTAGATGCCCTTCTCCTACGTGCTACGTTCTATCTGATTATGGGCGCTATGAAAGCTGCTTCCACTGATTTCGATCGTTTGTTTGAAACTTTGCAGTCTCGATTGCCGGAAGATATTGTGTACGCCAAAAGGGTAAGAAAATATGGCTTAGTGGATCCTTAATGCAGATCGGCTCTTTTTGCAGTTGAAGTCGAACGCTTACATTAAACGAGGCTCGTTGTTCATGCAACATGGTAAGAAGGAAGAAGCCATTGATGAGTTTCAAGCTGCTCAAGACGCGGATCCGAGTAATGCTGACGTGTATCATCATCGTGGCCAGGTAAACCATAATTGCGCAGATTTATTCCGTATGCTATGGCTCAAGGTTTGTTTCAGCTACTGATACTGCTCAACGAGCTTGAGAAAGCGGTGGTCGATTTTGACAAGGCAGTGGAATTGCGTCCAGATTTCGCCGTTTCGCAGGCGCAGCGTTGCTACGCCAATTATCGTCTCGCTATGGCTAGTGCGAATGCTGCTCGGTTGAATCAGACTATGCTCGAATTCCAGAAAATCACAGAAAAGCATTCGGACTGCGCTGAGGCGTTCGCTTTGTATGGACAGGTAATGGCTGTTTGATCAACAGCCTTTTGTAGAAGGTTTATCGGGATGGTCTTGATTCTAGGCTATCGCAGAACACGAGGACTTTGACGAAGCTAAACGTTTGTTCGAGAAAGCTCTTGCGTTGGTTCCAAATAACGCTAATATTTATGTCCATAAAGCGTAAGTGCTGTAATTTTTGAATGGCAGGACTGACCGATAGGGATGTTATTTCAGTTTGCTGGAGGCTCAGTCGAAAAACGGGGATGTGAACAAATCGGTGGAGATATTGGAAAAAGCCTTGGAAATCGATCCCTATTGCGAATTCGCTTATGAAGCATTGGGAACGACGGAATTGCAGCGGTTAGTAAGGCGTCGCCTTACGCTGAATGTTGTGGGTAGATATAACGTTGGTTCTAATCTTTATAGCGGCAATATCGACAGGGCGCTGGAGCTGTTTGAAAAGGCGATATCGTGTGCCCGAACGGAGTTGGAGTTGGCCCATTTGTATTCGATGTCCGAGGCGGCAACGGCGCAGAAAGAAGTAGCGAAGGAATACAATGTGCCGTTGAGTAATCTTTTACCTGGCCTTTAAAGTCGCAGGTATTAGTTGGCTGATATTTCAACGTAAAAGGATAATTTTTTTCGAAGTTAGGTTTGATTACGTGAAGCTTTTGGTGTGACTGCAGTTCCTGATTTCCTGTTAGAATACTTAGCCGTTAGAGTTTTTGACGAAGAGTGAGAACAAACTTTACTGATGTGTCAGCCAGGGACAGTAGCTGTGCCCATAAGTTGACAGTTTGGGTGAAGCATGAAGTAAATCCTTAGTTGGTTGGTGGGTGAAGTGAGTCTGGCCTTTGTAATATGCAGGTGTGTTTGGTGTGGTCGTGCTGTTAGCTGAAGCCTTCCTCTGACCAGTCCAGCCAAAGATTCGACCTTTAAGGATACAATGTACAGGATAGCGTATCATTCAATACAGTCTGGCGCGGCACACACCTACAGTATGAACACGCAGTCTAGAGTACAGTCTATGTCGCTTAGACGCGCTGTCAGAGGACGCGTGTAACAACCTTATCATGTGGACTGGAGCGGGCTAGCCGCAGTGGAAAAGGAAACTGAATAAGGTGCAGGTAAGCAGAATCGCCTGACCCTGAGAATCGTAGCCTAACCTACTCCTCGCGTGATCTACGGGCAGTGCTATGTCCGAATGTCTACGGCCAAAGACCGATGAGCAGGGTCAACATTAGCAGACCCGCCAAGGGATTGCGGACTTGTCCATGACTGGTTCGACCATCGCGTCCGGCAGGGGTGTCACTCGGTTGTTTGTCCGTGGTTCGCCGTGCCCCATTAGGCTGCTGGTCTTGAGTGTTGGACGACGGGTTGTCGTTTTGGTCATCCCTGCACGTGAAGTCGCACTTGTTCGCGCCGAACAGTTGAGGATGCATCTTCTGCAAAGCCGTTTTTATAGTTTCGCACATGAGCAGGCCCGCGTCGACTGGCTCGTGCAAGGCGCATTTGTGATTGCCGATCGAACGCATAAGATGGGCTCGATGACGAAGGAACGAACATCGGTCCTCGGAAGTGGCAGTGGAGTTGGCGGCGAGATGCTCGTCGATGTATTTCATGGCCTGGAAGGTCAACTCGCCGATGTGCTCTTGTTGCAGACACTGATCCGAGATACGAGCCCTCAACTGTTGTCCTTCCACCGAGCATACGAAAGCAGTGACGTAATAGCTCCTTAGTAAGTTGCCACTATTCTTCATGTGCAAAATCAAGTCGGTTACTTGGGCGGCCACGCTCAGAATTGTCATCTGATCACACTGGAACTCTTGGATGGCGCGCTCTTCGACACATCGTCGAATCATGTCCCTGGTCGTGTTGCAGTGTTTGCCTTCAATGGCCACTATGTTCTCCTTCAGTGTGTACAGCACCATGGCCCACTCGTCGAGTGGTTCGACCAAGCACTGAACCATCTTCGCCGAGTCGCACTTGGATGTGGATGTGGCCGTGTCGACGGCGGACTGCGTACTGCTGATCCAGCCATCACCATGAGCACCACCAACCACGATATCATCGTGGAACGGCTTCTGTTCCTCGTCGTCATCGCCATCACTCCATTGATATTGGTAAGCTTGTATGCTAAGTGATAAGGTGATAAGGAACAGAGATAAAGTAAGTGATTGAGACATCCTGCAATCAACTTCTTTTGCCTGGCCTGATCGGCTTGTCACTGATTGTGCATTTTTAGCTCCGACGAGGACATCTCAATCACGTGCCTGAAATAGAAGTAAGTGTAGCAAACGGGCTCAGTCTGATCCTCGAGGACTGCGCGGACTTTCGCGTGTGTCTATCTAAGGCCTGGACAGAGTGGGGCCATCTTGGGATCTTCCCGCCTCTGACGACAGACTGACACTTTCGGTCACAATTGAAAAACCAATGAAAACTTCTGGTCGCTCATCAAAGTCACTATGCCAACAACAGTCGCTCACTTAGCTTACTCGCGACCTACCAAGTTTCCGCACGTCTTACATCAATACCGTTGACAGTCTCGCGTCCGCAAGTAGCAGTACTGAACGCGCCAGGGAAAGTGTCCCGAGAAAAGTAGGGCATAAAACACGATCGACCCGGCCAAATAAGAGTAGCTTTTCAAAAAAAGATTTTCAACGAGCTAGCGCAATTGTAAATCAAGAATGGGAATTTTAGACCCGTTTTCACCACCCGAGATCGACTACCGAGCAAATATTGCCATCAACCATGAGCATAGCATGAACGGGACACTGACTCGGGCGGTCAGAACAGTCGAGTCGAGATGAGAGCAGGCCGTACTAACCCCCTTTCCAATGTTCGTCAATGAGCTAATTTCTCTGACTTACGTCAAACGAGCTTGATTAGCGCCTCGCCATCGTTTTAGCCCGCACTTAGTCAAAATGATAGGATAAACGAGACCTGCCCCCCTTGCTAAGCCTAGCAGTTGCCCCGGAGATTAACTCGATCACTGTCGAGATACCGAATTCAACACGGTTCGGTCGAGCCCTCTGTCCCTTCCTGACCTCTCACCCAATACGAGGACGGCCAGTGCCATCACATTTGCAACACTCCACCAGACACTTTCCGTTCCCATGGTCTTTTTTGCAATGTCTGGACGAAGGCTCGCTCTCCCACGCGCGCAGCGACAACAGCCCAAGGTCAAAGTGGCACTTTGGTCCGGACCACCGTGCCTTCCATTTAGAGTGTCCGGCAGAAGAAGAAGACGTAATCACAGCGCGGAGTCCAAGTTAAAGGCTTATGCGTGTATTTCTATATTGATTGAAAGCACTCGTTTCCACCGGACGAGTCCGAAACGTGGACGGTGCCTGGTCGTTATTGAGTGGCCAAGGCTAGAAAGGAAAAACGTGTCCTGAGCACGCGCCATTGAAGAAGCTGAAGAAGGCGCAAGCCTCCGACCATAAGTAGCCTAGTAGACTGAACACATCTGCGCCTTCTTTCATTTTCTCAACCAACTAAAACCCATCGAACAAAACGAGCCGAGATTGCGGTAGCCCCAGGCTCGCGTGTTTTCCCTGCCCTCACAACCGCCTGCCCTTCCCGTCCACTTGCTCCATTTATCATCGCTCGCCTACGGTCCTCCAACCGTCACCAGCATTTATGCCCCCTTCGCTTATACATTCATTATGAAAACTGTTACAGCCTCGGAACAAATGGCCCCCCATGACCCGCTAGTAAAACCCATCCCATCCACCTCGAGCCACTTCAACGCTTTTTTAACCACTTAGCTCAATTCCCTTTTCAACTATAACCCGACGGCGGCTTCGGATCGCCAACCAATTATAGAAGTATAGAAAGGAAAATTCAATAAAACAAAGCCAAAACTGCCCCATCGACTCAGTCAAAATGCATGCAAGCCAGTGATGCGTAAAATAGCCAAAACCAGAGCCCGCTTCGATCGCATTCACCAACTCACTTCGCCTGAAATGGACAAATTACAGCTCGGGTATCAATTTACCCAGCTAGCTTTTATCTTCCTTCCGCGGCCGAGTCCCCTCGTTTACTCCTCTTCCTCCGTCTCCCATCCACAATAACCTTTTCCGCACGACTTACTCCTTTTTGCATTCTATTATCAACAAGCCAGAACACAAGTCGATCTCGTGTACAAACTGAACACTCAAACACTAGTTCTCTCTCTACAAACAAACTCACGTACTCAATAAGTAATGAACTCATAAAAGGAAATTGAAGTCGTCATTGGTGCCACAATAGTCAATAACACGAACATTATTATTAAGACTAGTCCAAAAGACCCCCAATACAACACGTCCCTGCTAACTAACTGCCTCTTCCAAAGGGAGATCAAGTACAACAGATCACTCGTTAGCTCCTCGACTAGCTCAAACATACCATCAGTCCTCGCCAGATAAAATTAAAGCAAGACAAAAAGAGAATCGATTACAGCCCCGTCACACCATTAAAGCAAGGGAGCCAAGATGAAGCCATCAAAAAAATAAAATACTGAGATCAAATGTGCAAGACTGCAAAGTAATTCAAAAACACACTAGACTTTCTGCACGCCCCAAATACTCCTACAGTTCCTACCTACCCCATCCCCCCCAGTAAAATACAACTCGCAGCATCCACCCTAAAAGACTCACGCAACAGTTACTTGATGCGTTGACGCAAATCCTCTTTGCCGGTTCCAGCACCGTTTTCGCAGACATATCCATTAGCGCCCTCACGAACCGGTTTCTTTGATTGCTGTTTCCCTTTCGCGTCATCCACTTTTGTAACATTATGATCCACGAACGCCACGTGCTTTTTCTGAAACGAGCTGCGCATATTCGAAATCGAAAATCGCCCCTTTTTTGGACTTACCTGAGGCGATACGGCATCGTAAAAAGTAGGCTTGCCATCGCTCACAGTCGCCTTATCTTTTTTTGCTCCTCTCGTATAAGATTGGAACCAGAAATTGCCGAACAGAACAATAAACGAGATCATATAGCCGATCAAGGTGTAGCCCATCCAACGTGGGAATGGACAATTGATGCGTAGCCCTCGTACCGTCTGCACTATGGCAACGTTGAATTGGAGCTAAAAATGGAGAACGGGAGACAAATTTAGAGATATCCTGATACTCCACTGAGCTGACGTACGGGCAAAGGACCAAGCTGCGTACATTAGCCCCCTCCCCCCCCCACCCCACCCAATGAAGTAAACAACTCACCAACTGAATCACTGTCAAATAGCGTTTCCACCAGAAATCCGACTTTGGGAACGCCGCCGCTATGGCATAATACGCGTACATTAGCACGTGCACAAACGAGTTCAATAAAGCGCCGATAAAAGCTGAAATGAAGAAAACTAACTCAATAATTCTCCTAATATAGAAACATAATAAACTTACACGAACCACCAGCCACCCATTTGATACCAATCCACCAAAAGCAGAACATGGTAGAATGATGATAGACGTGAAGGAATGTCAACTGATTGAACTTCTTCCGCAAAATAAAAAACACCGTGTCCAAGAATTCCAACAGCTTAGAAATATAGAACCACCATAAGACAGCCGCCAGTCGCAGCGCTAATGGATCGTCGCTGTAATCGACAGCTTCACAACTAAAGCTGTAACCAGCCTTGATAACCACCACCAGAATCTAAAATGAGACTGATTGTTTCCATGGCACATGTAATAGGTCGGATAGCCCTACACTGGAGAACATACCGCGGGGTTGATCTCAACCGACGACTAGGATAGGAGGCCACCTAGCCGCGGAGACAGAGACATCAACCCGACGGGTTTATGCCTCGCCTGGAGGTGCGTAAAGAAAGACGGCAACTAATATCCTGTATGCGGCGGCCAGTCGAGGCAACCACATACACTACCTTCCCTACGGACAAAAAAAACAACAAAACGTCCGCTTTTGCAGAGCTTCATTGTTAACTTTAAATAGAAAGAGATCCGTGAAGAGAATTCGCGTCCAGAAATATATACAAGAACTTGAGCCATAAGGGGGATTCGAACAAGCGGCTCTGAGATTCTGGTCCAGCGTGCAATCATGTTTATGTTCACATCACCAAACGCTTATGCACTCGAAGGTGAACGGACACATTACATACGAAGAGATTTACTGGACCGCGAGTCGAACACTCGCCCGTAACTGCACACCTGACGTGAAAGGCAGACGCCAAACCCACAAGGCCACGAACCCCGTCCTTCCATCATCTCCGCCCCCAACTGGCAAAGTTCTAGATCCCAACTTCCCAGCCCCATTAGCCTTTAACCCGTACCACTTGGCTCCTACCGCTACCCTTTTTCTATGGTATGGCTCCAAATCCCCCTGCTGCTCACCTCAATGCATATGTAAGCATTCAAAGCCACCATAGCCGAGTTGTAAGCCACCAGGATAGATCGCAGTTCAAATGCTGGGCAATACTTCATGATCTTATGCCCGTACACGCACAGGGCCAAGTACAATATGGTCAACACGATCGTGTACGTCGGCGAGCTCATCAACGGCCAATTTTCGACTCGTTTATCTAAACCACCGCACTCATCCACCAAATCGACATACCCCTAAATCCAAACGTGCACTCACCCGCAAACGTCAGCGTCCACAAATATCCATCGTACAAATACGCCACCTTCTCGACCATCCACGACAAGACCATGTTACCGAGCTCGCCTGCAAGGAACCAGCTGGGCATTCATGGAATCGAGACCAACTCATTTTACAAAACACAGCTGGCTTTCAAACCCAGTTTTTATCACGGCTGCATTCCATAAAAACCCACAATTTTACTTCGGATACTGGAATATTACACCAATCAAACAAAATCATCCATAAATGATTCATAATTGTCCATTTTCCCTCGCTCACTACGACACCAAGCCATCACCTCCCGCTGAACCAAACTAAACGCACAAAATGTTTAAAAATAAACAAAACAAAATCGTATCCCACATCAGGATCCAAGACATGTTGAGTCCGCACGTTCCACTTCTGCCCGTAGTTTGTCATCTTCCTGTTCCCCTCTCTTTTCACGGGCTGCGGCTATAGCGATCGTACGAGGGAGAACGCCTGCGAGAGCTGAAACAAGACCCCGTGACTACGATTTACAGACACACTTATCTGATACCTTACCGCGATCCGGAACGGGATCTGCGACGACCACCAGCTCCTCCGCGGGGACTGCTCTTGTTACGTCCGTAGGCCGGTGAACGAGATCTGAAATGAAGTAACGATAGTACACGACCACACGACCGACAGTCACCGTTATTCCAATAGCAACGAGGGATAACGGAGCGATCAAAAGCTCGCGAATGTAACGCAGAAATAACTGAAAGCCACAAACAAGACATTCAACCGATTACAGTAGTCTCGGACGGTATTTACAGTGCCAGCTTCGAAATACACACCTTTATGCGCTAGCATGCAAAAGGTACCCCTCCCCACCGACCGAATCGTACTAACCATAATAGAGGCCAAATTACCCCCAAAACTCTTCAATTATTTATACTTACACGAAAATTTTGAAACCGCCCAACCAAGAGAAGGACCAAAATCGCCAAAAAATTCTCCTAACATAACCATCATTGCCACAAAGAACCCACTGCGCTCAAGGCGACCAACCAACCACACGCCAATGGCCACCATCTCTCCTCCTCTCATCGCCACTCCGTGACTGTCCAACTCATGGGAAGACACTGCGTTTTTTTAAAACCAGAATCCTCAAAATCATTTTCGCGTGCAGCTCTATAGATGAACATGTAACACCATGACGGCACGGACGGCAGACCGCAATCCAACGCCATCCAACATCGTAGCGCCTTTACGCGTTCCGCCGAATCCATCACCTCCATTCTCAGCCACCCATTTCACTGCTAATACCACCAATTACCACCAACATCGGCCTGAACGCAGCAATTCAGAGAAAAGCACTGTGACTAGTAATTAAAAGAGAGAACAAACAAAACACAAAAACAGCCTGCCCCCACTCCGCCTGCTCGTGTCTGCTGTTCTCAAAAGAGACGGGACAGAGTAAACACACATAGAGACCACCAGTGCATTAAATAAGATGATTAGATGGTAACCTGGACCAGTGCATCAAGCACCAAAACAATGCAGTATCGTGCTGCGCTCCTTCCTCTCCGCCTCTACACTTACTTCTGTTCAGAGGCAGACCTAGAATCAAGGCATGCAAGCCGATAGACTTGTAAACTTCCAGTGCGTCATATCGGCCAAACATTCGCTCAGACTCTGCGTACCACTTGGATGGAATGATCACTAACTCTACGGATAACCAGTGTCTACCACAAAGCGTTGTTAGCGTCAAGAATCGCAGCAAGCCTCTCTACCTGTCGTTGTTGGCTATCTAGTCGGGTACTTCCGTTCGCTTATCCAACTAGAATCGCCCCCGCTATGCACATACCTGCTTCTCGGATACGTTCCGCTCTCTCCTCGGCGTCCGTATCCGCCGCCATAACCGCCTCCACCGTGCCCACCGCCGCCACCTCCATAACGAGGAGGTCCGCCATATCCTCCACCTCCATAACCGCCCATACGTGGCCGACCACCGCCGGGACCAAAACTACGACGCGGCAAAGCAACGCTAACGCGAACCTTGCAGTTTCTGATGTACCTGAAAAATAAGCAGCACGTATAACTAATTAGACACGGGCACACCTCTCTGTATACTCACGTTCCGTTTATATACTTCACAGCATCCTCAGCGTCGTTCCGATTTTTGAACACAACGAACGAGAAGAAAGGGGCGTAGGTAGCCACCCACACTTCGCTAAGTGGTCCAAACTTGCCGAATGCGTCTTCGATATCGCGCTCGGTAATCGTTCCATCTAAACATGAATTCCAGATATATCTACCTGCAATCATGAATTGACCATCTTCTACTTACCAATCTCTCCGATGTGCACGCGCGTTCCTTGATCGTTTGGCGAATTGCTGCGGCTGCGCGAACGACGTCGTCGATGGCGATCATTATGTCGATCCCTCGAGCGACTCCGCGAACGGCTAGTCGATACTCGACTGTGCTTTCCACGTCGTTTCGAATCACGTCCATCTTCTTCGTCACTATACCCACGACCGTTATCACGTCCAGACATTGTTTCTTTGAATAACGTCAGATAGATGCGAAAAATTACTGTCTTCAACAAAAATTTCTGAAACAAAAGAAGAATAAGATCCGTGAAAAACATTATAGAAAGAAACAGGCGCCTAACCCTGCCCTAACAAATATGATCACTGCCCTGCCTCCTCCTTCAACCTGCTATCCTTCGAAACAGCGTTAAAACACCTGTCGTTGCCTATAGTTTGTCGACCCTAGACCAGATACGTATGCTTGCTGGATGGCGTCCGTCTGTTGCCATGGATAGGAAGCCACGTCAAAGAAAACTTATTCCTGCTCCTACGAGAATTACATGCATAATCTGGCATATCCACCCCGCCTTGTCAATATGAGCAGCATACGCGTAAACTCTTTCCTGTTCCTTCAAATGAAAGCTGCAAGCAAAAACACTGAGGCCCGTTTCCAAGAGGCAGTAAATCACCGCGAGAAGCTTTCTCTATCCAACAGGTGCAACGAAGTTCTTCCAAAGAATCCAAGTAGTCCGCGCAGTCGAAGTTCAGAAACTTCTTCGAGATCGCAGCTATGTCTGACCTCATAAAACTTATTGTATTCGCTTCCATCTTCGCGTGTCCAGCCTTACTTCAGATTCAACAGCATCCGAGACAGACGGGTCACAATGAGCGTCCTCAGCCAATGGCATTTAATAAAAGGATCAAGGACCATTGTTCTGATCGGCTTCTATTATTAGTCTGCGCTAATTTTTGCAATATCTCCTTGTCAAACGGTTTCCGACGAGAAGTTTTACGTGTCCTAATCGAGTACAGTACTAAACGCTCGATACCATTCTCAGTTCATGCTCGAGCTAATATGCCAGGTTCTCTGAGATTGACGAGCCCGAATCCGTTATTTCAAAACGAATGTACAAAAATAGAAAGCTACGCCGACGCGTTTGTTGTCTACGTCGTTGCACAAAGGCATTTTATTTTCGAATTTCAAGCCCAGAATAAATTATCAATGAAAAATCAAGTTCAGCGTTTAGCTAATTGGCTGCACGTTTTCCAGGCTGCGTCATATTTGGTCGAAACAGTGAATGCAAGCGCGTTGGAAAGAAAACTAGAACGAAGCGTCGAGGACGGAAATGACGATAAAACCCCATTGATCGCCTTATTATTATATTCCGACCAATGCCCATTTAGAAAGAGATCTAACAAACGAGATGTTAAAACCAACGATAAGGAAACGAGGGAATGGTGGTCAAAAATTGCTGAGAGTCTGGTGGATCGCTTGGGGAGAATCGAATTCGTACAGATGAACGTCGATGATGATCATGACACCAACGGGTGGAACGAAGTCTTTGTTCGTCGAAGGTTACATGAAATCGATTTTCTGGACGCTTGCCCTCGTGTAATTTTGATGAAAAACAACGAATTTTTTACGGACTACCACAGTAACTCGGAAAGCGCAAAGTCGTTTTCTCATTTGTTTGAAAATCAGACAATCCCTCACCTCCAAAAGTTTATTTTGGATTCCTTTGACGGCAAGTCGTCCCAAACGAACACTTGGATGAAAATGGCAGGACCTCAGACCGACATAGAATACATTTTCTATTCACAAGAATTTTCAGCCCAAGTCAAAACGACAAATCAAAAATGCATCGCTATAGGAACGACTGGAGGAATTGGAGTTATTGTTTTGGCTATTAGTATATTTTGGGGACTAAAAAGCAGTTCCTACACGGGCAGCGTCACACAAACAGCAATTTTGGCTCTGACCGAAACAAATCCCGGACTACTTCTTGCAAAGAAAAAAATGAAAAGGCATTCTTCGTTGTAAATCTACCCGAACTCAAAAATTAATGCGACCTAGGCAGAGCCAATCTAGGCTTATACTAACAATGTATGGGCAACTAAAACATACCTTTTTCCTTCGCTTTTTGAAAAATTTGGCGATAAAAATCGATAAACGAAACGATGTTTGCAAGCGCACGCAACCAATTCAAGCGAGAAGCGGAAAGCATAGAAGGAAAAGAAAGCCGTAAATGGCTTTATGAGCACGCGTGAGGTTGTGGGTAAAAGTAAGATTCAGATTTAGATTCAAAAAATCGATTCTTATGAGGGCGACAGCCCTGACTTATGTTAGATGGCACTCGGATACAGGTAACTGGCAGAAACCCCGTAAGTGTTCAGTTTATCAATGTTGTCAACTGCGCATCATCAGCTGGGCGTATCTCACCTCAGTTTGTTCAGTACCACCTCTTATCCATGTACAGTGTACTTTATGCAGCAGCAGTGAGCAGCTTCCAAGCACTGGACTCTCCACTCCAAACCCCGTTTATTCATAACCAGATCACCAATGTGTCACTCGTCCAACACTGCTGGGTGCACAACATAGCATTCCATCCCTACCATGATAGCCCGCAACAGTCACGCCTATACTAACCATGATGAATAACAAAAAGCGAAAAGCATGGCTCAAGCAATACTCCACAAGGTACGGACATAGGTGTGCAACGCCTTCCATCAGAGCCAGCTGTTTGATGGGCAGTGAAACCGTCTGCTGTGGACATAATACGAGTCCCCTTAAAGATGGAGGAAGCATTTTCTGTCCAGCAGGGCAGTAGATCGGAGTTGGCTACGACATAAATAGCAAAGCACCAGATGGAAAAGCGATCCTGATCCGTAATAATCTATCTCAATATACTAATATCACAAATATACCTAGCTTCACTTCAGTCTCATCTAATACATCAAACCACCACTAGCCAACGACACCACAAGCACGAAACACATGCTCACACCCCGAATTCCCAGAACGCCGTCCACAAAAAGGTGCTTCGTTTTCAAGCTCAGGTCGTCGAACACAAAGATGGAATCGCTGACTTGCACATCACCACCACAATGCAGAACATCTAATCGCTAAGACGGTCTAGACTTACGAGCACATCAATCCTATACACTTATCACTGCAGCTCCGAAAATGGACATGGGTTATCGTAGTCACCCATTATCTTAAAAAGTGTTACAGATAATGTATGTGATCTGGACTAAACTACGCACTACAGAAAGCTGTGTTTTAGTAAAACTGATAACTTATCACCCAGACTGCACACAAATCATTCGACCAGGCCCGCAGCTGTTTACGCTGGTTGCTGACTGGTGCGTTGAATGTGAGTGGCTTTCTCCTAAAACAAAGTATGAATCATGGGATGCAATGTATGAGCCTCGAAAGTGAGTGTCCGACAGCCAACTTAATACGGAAGTATGAAATGGTGTTTAGTAAGTAGTAGTCAAAAGAGAGCCATATTCCTGTCTCGTCCATGCTTTGGCAGATGGCTGAATCTGAATTGAAAGCTAACATTCCAGCACACCCACTCTGCTCCCTAGGTAGAGCAGCCAGTAAAGGCGACCAATCTCAACGTGCTGCGAGCGTGTAAGCACACAATGGGTTAGGAATCTAACAAACCAGGTTCGGGCTATGTGTAACATACGCGATTGGGTGGTGTCTTCAGATTTAGTATTGTTGCTGTTGGTTTTCTCCATCAGCAGGGCCCGCTTGCTCGTCATGTCCAGACTGGACAGGCTGCTCACCCTGGACAGGCTGCTCGCCCTGGACAGGCTGCTCGCCCTGGACAGGCTGCTCGCCCTGGACAGGCTGCTCGCCCTGGACTGAGTGTTCATGAACAGGTGGTTCTGCTTCAAAATTTGGTCCCTCCTCCACTGGTTGTATGTTGATTTCTCTTATCACTGACGGTGAGCTCTCATCAGATTGTTGCACCGAATCTATCTTGACCTCTGTTGGTATTATGGGCGGCAACTCTGAGCGTTCAGGTCCGACATAACGAGATGCGCCCGAAGAAGCTGCTGACCATTGGGAAACTTCCTAGTACACGGGGAGGTATGCTTAAGGCAGGCAGACTTGACACATGTTTCTTGCATCCCTATGCTACATACGGTCATCGCACACAGTGCAGCAGTCGTGAACACCTACCTCTCCATCCTTGTTGTACAGTATGGTCTGTACATTTTGTCCGACACCCCAGGTGTCCTCACCATCAAACACCAATTCATCTGGTGGGTGGCTGTAACCGCCTTGATTCTTTGCCCAGATCTAATAAAAATGGCCAATATCGACTGAGGGATCACAGCGAAGTCTATTAACGTACCTTCACAGTTCTATTGGGCTTCAGAATAAAGTCCCGTGGCAGAGTGAAAACGATCTCCTTCTTGCCATCGATCTTGCGTTTCAGTTTCCATTCGCCAATGTTTTCTTCCTGAAAAGTCATTTCTGAGACCTTATGTATTTACCGTGTCACATGCTCATTTACCTTGGAGCGATGCGTATTCTCCAAAATGATGAATTTGCCCTCCGGATTACACTCGGCGATACTGACGTTGCCTTTGGCTGAACGTTGGAAACTGGTACGAGTGGCTACTTCGCCTTTCATCACACGCATGCTTTCTGAAAGCAACAAGGCATACCAGTCCAATTCAGGCCGCCTATAGAGCTAAGCTGGAGTGGTCAGACTCATTGTTCTAGTCAGTTCACCTCCAGGCAGGAGGCTTGTCCCAAGTGTACTATAAGAAACGAAATACAAAGCACAACGTCTACAAAAGGGCGGCATCAGCAGATTCAGGTTGAGTTCAAGGCAACAGTGGACTCCGCCTATGCTTTCGACGAGACTTGTAAGTTTATTCGTTATCACATCAAAATCGCTGAGCATTCAAATTTGACTTGCCTTCAAAACTTTCGTGTTTCTCTTCAGGAGTGCTGGCTGTTGTGCCGCGAAATGTGCTTTTCATACTACCAGCGGCAGCAGCCGAAGACAGGGATATTGCCTTCTCACCGGACTCCTCTTCAATGATGGCAGCACAAAGTGAAAATAAAAACATGCCACAGAAGCTACGGGGAACGTACAGTATACATATGCCGTGCGGTTTTCTCACAGACGTCACTCCAGCACCCAGACACCTCCCTACTCCTAAGCGATACCTGGTTCCGATTTGGGAAGTACTGGCTCATGGCCAGTCCGGAACAGTCTGTACTCAAATGATCGAACGGGGTCCATTCCCAATTTTCCAACAAGATGGAGACCAGCGATGGGGTCAGAAGTAATGTCAGTGCGGTAATAAGTATGTCACTCAACACTCTCGAGTCAAACCAGCGTTTTGATAATGGACTACTGAACTAACGCTACCGGTTACGTTTTCATATGTTCGAGAGGATTCGGTACTGCCCGGGGCAATTTGTGCTACGCAATCGCAATGCGAACAACCCTGTGCAGTGAGTCAGCTTCCGTGCAATGCCTAAGACTAGCACTGTTTTGGCGAGCGAATGGAAACCGGTCCCCTTTACATTTCTATTGAGCAAGGCGATTTGGACAAACACGACATCACCTGGACGGGACTGGATTCCGGTCATCTGCTGAAATGTTTTGATTATAATACGTGAATTAACGTGTTGATGATCGACGCAATCTTTGGCCAGCATACATGGCCAAAAGGCCTATGCGCATCCAGTCCCTCCCACTATTCATAGGGCTATGCAAGAATGACGGATCGTATAGAAAGCCGCACGTAGCCTACATACACGCCCACCGGGGTAAATCAAGTCCATCTGAATAGCCGCGTGCTTCTAAGACACACTTACCCAGGTCCTCCTGTTGCTGCATGCTGTGCGTTTTGACCACTTGCTCAACCAACTGGCGCAGACCAGCTCGATTCTCCTCGCCTTCCAACATCTTGCGGTAAATGGCGATTTCTGCGTCCAAAGTCTGTTTGGTGTCCAACAGCAATTGCAACTCGACCATAAGCGCTTGGCATTCCTCGCGCATTTTACGGATCTGCGCATCACGATCGTTCAAAGCAGCCTCGTACTGGCGTTGATCATCTTCCAGTTGATAAGTCAATTCTTGGACTTGTTTCTCCAACAACGAGTTCTAAAAAAACAAAAAGTGGTTTTGAAAATAATGCTCTTGACGGATTCTAGCTCGAGTGCCATTCTCACGAGCCATAAAGCATCGTCGAGCGGCTATAGCTTGTAAAACATTTATTTGACAAATGTTAGCTAGCTTACTCGGCTCTCTAAATCGCCCAGTTTCGAGCGAAGATCGCCTAATTGAACACGCAAGCGTTTAGTCTCTTCCTTTTGATAGCCGGTTTCCATGTGCTGGCGAGCCGAGGCCGTCTGAATTTCTTGAACCTAAAGTATACACTTCACTTAGCTTGCGACAGTAGATCGATCGAGGAAACACATAATTGGACATGGCTGTGATAAAGCTAGCGATAAGTTCCGCTCCATCCATAAGCAGGAGAAAGCCTGAAGCCAATAACCCACCTTCAGTTTGTACCAGGATTCCATCTCGGTCTTGTTCGAAGCAGAAATGGTGTCGTATTCGCCGCGGATATCGCGAATGGCTAACGCCAGTTCATTCTTGAAGAACTCACGGTTCTCAGCAGTCGTGTCGCGAGAAGCCAGAGCTTGCAGTTCTTTGATTTCCTGAAAACTCCTTGGCATGAGAGCACCGGCAAAATGGGGGCATCCTGCTGTAGAGCTGTGAGAATCAAACGCTTTGTAATGCGTCTGGCTACTACTGGAGGGAGTTCGCAGCAGAGCTTTTGTGCCACGCAAAAAACCCAGCTTGGCCAATTAAGTCTTCCGACCTGATCCATTGGCTGAAACACCATCCTGATGGGTAAAGTTTCTAGGCGCTGGCTCCATGAACAGGATCGATTGGCAGACAACCCTCTACATCCTATCACACCAGGTACTGGATGAACCTGACATATCGGGCCCCTGTAATAGGCGTGGGCTAGTCTCGCCGCACCTATCAATGCACCAGTTCAGGGAAATGGTCCGCCTCTTCTAACTAAGTCAGGGCCGGCACGAGACCGAGAGCGAGTTCGAAGTCAAGTGGCTGGTTTGCTTAGCAGGCATCAGTCGAAGACTGGTCTTGAATTCCTGATCTGAACTGCTCTATGAGCACTTAGGAACTCAGGTCCGTCAGAACCCCTTCGACGGTCGACACGTGCGACTGCTCCCCGAATTGAGAGTCTACGCGGCCTTTGTGGTGCGGGACAGTAAAGCTCATCATGAAGTGTCCGTGGACTGCGTGGGATTGTTCCTGCGGCTTGAGCCATCTTTAGCCCCAGTCTATCCTAAGGCCAACCACGGATTTCATCCACATCGCCCATTGTGCATCCACCACATTTGTAGAAACCAATTCGCAGTGCAACCACGTAGACAAAAGTATCAGCCACAGTCAAGCAGGGCTTACCTGGTCATGCACACGGCGTATAAACTCTATCTCTTCCAACAATGTTTGAACCTGGTTTTGGTAGTCGATACGGTTCAGCGTCTCCTGATCCAGATCCTAGACAGTCACAAATACTTGGTCTGACATCCGCAACGTGTAAAGTACACATTCCATCATACCGTTCTTGCTTTCTGCAATTCGCTTTGCAGCCGAATGTTCTCCTTCTTCAGACGGCCCACTTCGTCCTCCAGACCCTGGATGCGACGACGCAACAATGAGATTTCCGCTTCATAATCGCTTATCTGCGACAACAGACCATCAACTTTTTCCTTGTCGCTATCACGCAAGTGCAGCGTTTCCTCGTATCTGAAAAACAATGCAGAAGTGACACATTTGAGTGATTGTGGTTGCATGAGAGTGCGCGCATCTGGTAAAGGTACCCTCTATGTACTGCAGTGCAGTACAGAGTCAAGGAGTGGCACACTTTAGTATGATCACAAGGCCATGATATCGCTGCTTCAATCTCTGTCTGACTGACACGTGCGACTGCTACCAAGTTGAGTCCGTGTGGTGCATGTGCCTTTGAAATGTGTGGCGTTCCTCGCCTTCAAAGCATTCGCTCTAGCGTGAAGCCCTAAATTGGAAACTGGAGTGGTGCTTTTCTTAACAATGAGATCAACATGCCAAAATGAAGTATGCATACTAGTGCCTCCAATTTATACCGACCATCTATCAAAAAGCGATGACAGGTTTCTGATCCGTTCTTGCTTCAGTGACTCTCAATCCATTTTGCCCTTGCTTCTTGTATACACCGGTTTCTGACGATTGTTACGTCGTGTTCCGAGTGGTGCTGTGTGTTGCATTGTATAAGTGACGGATTAGGGCATTGATCGACATGACAGTGGGTCTATGTATCTCGATTTTTCATACCGTATGCGAAAAATACGACTGGGAAATCAGTTGAAGCGACCTCGGCCGAGGAAGCAACACCTTTAGGAGCTGCACTCTGTTCGAGAGCCCCTAGTTTAGTTATTCCAGGCATGAGAATGAGCATTTGCACCCATTAATCTATCTCATCATTTCGTCTCGTCCTGAGATGGGTAAAAGTGATTGATTATTTTTATCAGAACAATGAATTCCCACATCAAAAACGAGCCGTCCCTCCAGAACATGCACGACCTTTTTAATCCATTTCTAGCTACGGTATAACATGGGAAGAAAACTATGGCCGATACACGTTGCCTGGTACTGAAGCTCACGGAAAACACCACTAAAATAGAGCCGGGATGGCTAATGTCGTGCGTTTTTTTCACCCAGTCATCCGCTCTTTCATTTCACTAGTCTCCGAATAAATTGCAGACCAGCCAAGCTAATCTTTTCGCGAAAAAACCGGCCACTAGCTTGGTTTTCGTTGAAGAAATAGGCGTCCTAGCCCTTTCCTAGACCAGACCCCCAACCAGCTTTCTATGCCTACAAGTAATTTCGTATCCGTTCATTTAAGTCCGGTCCCGGGTGAGGCCCAAAATAGAATCCATACATGGACCGATGATGAGAAAAAGAAAAACTCGCTCTAGTGCACAACAAGCTAGATTCTAGCACTATAGCACCCAACGTGGCTACTACTAATGACAGGCATATACTTTGCATGCCAGCCTAGTAACGACGGCAACTTGGCAGGGAAAAATACAGAGCTCCATGAAAAACTCATCAACTCGTAAAAGCTGAAACGGCCAGGACGTTCGATTTGAGCGGACGATGCTTAGCAACCAGCTTTCAACTACGTTTCCTCTCCGCGTTGTCGCATAAGGGCGTCCGAGCAATCGTTTTTCTCGCTCGTGTCGGGTTCAATTAACCGTACTGTACAACTCCCCCCCTCAGCACAATGACCCATTGTGCACTACCAATGCTCGGAAATAGTTACTTCCACACAAGCTTCTACCTCGCACTCAAAAATGGAAATGCTCCCTCTCTCTTCCGTACTGTAGGCTAGGATCAGGGCATCGATTTTTTAGGGGTTCAGTCAGAAGAAGGAAAAGCTCAAATAAAATTTCCTATTCGTCCCGACCTAAATCCCACTCCTCGCAGTCTTAGCTTATGATAGCAATCCGAGTGCATCAGTGTTTTCGTTTCCGCCTTGCGCTATGGACTCCCGTCAGACCAAAAGTAGAAAATTTTTCAACGGTCTCTCGTAAGCTTTTATCTACACTGACGCAATTCTCGCTGTTGGAAGAATGGCAGCGGACAACTGACATAGAACAGAGACAACACAGTTTCGTCATTGCTGCAACCGGGTGGCCCTCGAGTGATTCTCGTGCGAAGACATAGTTTCGGAGTTTTTCGACGTCAAAACACCACATTCCTTTTTTCACTTCTTCGCTGAGCGAGAGTTGCACTAACTAAGGAGTCTAGTCGTAGGTCGAATCGATAAGCAAAGAAGTTCTTACAAAGTGCGTTGTCAGCCAAGTCATAAATTGTGCTCGCGCTTTTCATGTATTTTTTCAAACTTGGCTATATCATAATTCAAGAAGCACGCTAGAACCAGTTCCTCAGCTGATTGTTTTTTTGCATACCACCTCCTTTACCAGTGACTAGGACTCAAAAGTTGCATTTCTTAAGAAAACACAAAAACGAGTTTTTGGATATGAAAGCTAAGTGATCCTACTCGACTGCACCCGCCATTCTAGCTTCGTTTCGAGAGATTGCAATTCATGAGCTTGGCGAGTCTGTGCTAACGATACACGCTCGAGGAAAGCAGGCTTGCTTGCGTGAGCACTGACAGATCCCAATTCCATTTCCGAAACTGTCCCTAGCCAAACTCGTATCGATCCGACCAACCGACTCGTGTGTCCTGAGACTGTCTAGCAACTTCCTAATGAACGCATGCTGCCTATACCCGTACGAGGCCTCGAGTACGAAAAGTATATGCAAAAGTTTTTTCCTCGAAATCGCATCAGTCTGAATAGGAGACCCGAGCCAGCTATCACGACGACTCGTAAAAGTGGAACATAACAAAATTGTAGTCGGAGTGGTTTTTTCAAAGCAGTCAATAAAAAGCAAACATACAATTTTCCCCATTCGACAAAACAAACAAAAAACCGAAAATGGTCTGCGTTTGATTTGTTTGTGTGAAAGTGGAGAATTTTGTAAACAGGCTGCAAGCAGGGCTGTGGGAAGTGTCGTCATATGTCGTGTCCGAAGTATCGGCCGAAAGGGGGCCATTGAGGCAAAGGTGCAATTTTGTACCATTCAAGGAAAAGTCAAGTGGTCGAGTGATGTGACTTGGCACAGCCGTGCACAGGAAAACAGTTATTCCCAGTCATTTCGATTAAGTGGGCTGCAATGAGGCTACCGCGCAGTACAGCCAAGACGCGAGGTCCCCGCATCGTACAGATCGAATGCAATGGTTGAACTGCGCAGTGTATACTCCGAGAGAGTGCCCGACCACACAGGATAAGCAGACTGAACAGGCTACTTACTTCCTTCGATAATCGGCCAAATCTTCTTGCAGTCTCGCGATTTGACTTTCCAAGCTGGCCTTAGACTTGGCCGTTTCATCGATCAATTTTCTGGCCTCTGTCAATTCCATATCGTACATGTTCTTGATCGATGACGTATCTTTGCCCCATCGACCGCGCAATGCTTCTAGATCGGCTGCCAATTTGCGATTTTGTGCCTCCAAGAAGCGCACTTTTTCGATGTAGCTAGCCAATCGATCATTGAGATCTTGCATCTCTTTCTTCTCGCGTTCCCTCGATTCCAAGATGGCCGATGCTGCCCCCGTGGAAAAGGCAGATGAGTAGCCGCTCACTGTACTGCTGCCCATTTCGGTCACAATCTTCAAGACTCGGCCACCGCCTGGGCTGAAACCTGATGCAGCAGAGCGGGTGAACCCAGGGCGGTTGGTGATAGCTGATCGGTAAGCGGAGGATTCGTGATAGCTCGATTCTGCCATGCTTCTCGATTCTCGATTCTCGACTTGGCAGTGTTCAAATTAGGAGTCCTCGATTGCACTAACCTCACTTTCGAAAGCACAGAGAGAATGATGATCGATCGATCTCGGCAGGGATACACGTCAAACTCGCACAGCCACTCTCGCTCGGACTCAACGAAAGCTTTGGCTGCTGCCTCTGCACCGACACCCGGTTGCCGAGGAGAATGAGGTTGCTGGCTGCTGCTGGCTGCTGCTGGCATGACGTCATCGGGTCGATGAACAAATAGGAGACGGCCGGGAACTGGTTTTGCCATCCACACGGCTGCCCCCTGTGCTGGTATGGACGTCCAGCCAAGCCCATGCTGTCCTAGGCGACACCAGTGGCCAGGCTTTTTTTCGAGAAAAATATTACATTCTAAGGCCAAACATCCAATCCATTGTGTGCATTGGGTGGCTTAAGTGCGGCACCCCTCCAGCCTACTAGCACCGCCGCCCACTGGAAGTAAGTAATCTGGCCGGAAACAAAATCAAACCTCGTAGATGGCCCATGATATCCCCAGCGTGCAGCACAGCTTACAACGAACAATTCACTGCGCACTGCGAAACAGGGGCATCTGGTATGCCTAGAAGAGCAGTTTTTTCAACTGAAGCTTCGCACAATATTCTGTTGTCACCGTATTGAAAAACTGTTCCTACGTATCTGCTTGACAAACGGTTTTTATTGGCTTGATTTGAGCAATTCGTCAAAAGTAGAACTCACGATTCTCCAATGGGCAATAGCGGAAATGCAGAGCGATAGGAAAAAACACAAAGTGCTGTTGTGCTTGTCAGCTGAGAGCAATTGCGCTGTCTGTTCAGGATTGAAAAAACTGCACTCAGCAGAACAGATTCTGGTGCATCCATCCATCACAGCAGCCTCTTCGACATTGCATGACGAGAATGGGGATGCGGTATTCGCATGAGCGAGCAAACAGAGCTGACGCTCACCCGCAGACCCACCTCCATTTGCAATCCACATTCTGTGACATCTGCCTGCTACAGTCTCCGAGCCTACAGATTTTCTCCTGCTCACCAGTGCCACACTATCAAAACTACCACGTCCGAAATCTCATTTTTATGTCACTCGCCATATATTGTACTGCGTGTCATTGATGTCCGCACATGCCAAACTCTTTCAGCGTGGCACAGATGCAAAAGGTGACTTTGCAGTTCTCCCGATGAATATCATAATGTTCCTGGGGCAATGCTTTTCCACTCACTCATCTCGCGCACGAACATCGATCACGATCACATCACAATCACTGATCACTTGGTGGTCTGGTTCAGCTTGGCTCCGAACACATTCAGGAAGACATCTTGGATGGCAGGAAACGCGACTAGGGCATTCTCGTCCATCTTTGTCCTTATCTCGGATTTGGCCTTGTTCACTTCCCCCGCCGTCACGATATTCCCAGCGATCAACTGCGCGTACGCGTCCTCCAACATCTCGACTGGCACTAAAATGCCTTGACCCTGCAGCCTCAGCCTCTGAAAAGGATTAGCGCCTGTAGCGGAATCGGAATCTCAAGCACGCACCACTTACCTCCCAAAATTCCCAGAAGTTCGACCGGGCTTGTTCCGGCGTTGAGGCGGGTGCCATGGTCGTGCTCACTACGTCGATCGGTGCGGACTGCTGCGGCTGCTCGGCCACGACGTCGCTGATTGGACCGTGGGGAGGAGTTTCTGCGCCGGCCACGATCACGGACGAGGAGACGGATTTGGGCGCGAGAATGAACGAGCTCGAAGGTACCGACGCTTGAGCGTACGCGGCTGGATCCTTGCCATCATCGAAGGCCGCAGGACCACCCCAAGTGGACCCTTGCTGGCCGCCGACGCCACCATTGCCGCTTAGCTCGCCGTGTGTGGTGGGCATGTAGATGCTGGCTGTTGACTGCTCTTGAGGCGATCCCCCGAAGTCGGCGAACACGCTGCGCTCTTTTTGGGAATACGTTCGGCCACTGGCAGCCGAAGGGACTGCGCCGCCTCCGCCCGATGTAGCTCGGCCCCCGCTGCCGGCGCCGACGTTACTGTGTTTAGTTGGCATGAAGGCGCTGCTGGCCACGCTTGCTTGGTCCGATGAAACGCAGCCAAGGAACACGCTCTGGTCTGATGGTTTCACTTGTACGCTACTCGGCTCCCTCGACGACACGACGTAGTCTTCGGATTTTTTCTGGGGTCGATTGGTACTCGCGTTCAAGTAGACACTGGGCGAGTTTTCCGACTGTTGCTGAGTCGGTTTGGATCCCCCGCCGAAGATCACTGATGCATCGACTGGTTTTGTCGACATCTTGCACCAGGAACCTCGGCACGACTGGACGCGGCAGCAGCTGGATGAACAGTGAAAATGGGCAGAGGCGATTGCTGCCACTACTACTTTACACTCCCAGGTCGTGATTTCTTTACACCATGGCTATGCTTCGTATCTGGAGAATACGAGTACCTTAAGTATAGCCATGGGCTCGATAGTAAAGCCATGCTTTACACTGACATCGTGAGTTTTGTACAGTGCCCACGCGTGCTACAGGAGTATGGCTGACTCTGACAGGACTGGATGAACAGCGCAAACAGGTGATCGATGCCGCTCGAAACATTCTGCCTTCACTTTTGCTATCAAACTACTTAAAGCCCGAAGTATAGTTCGATGCGATGCGTCAAATAAGCGTGCGATGCGGCATTTTTGGGTGACCTGACAATGTAAAAAGATGCCTAAACCGTCGCATCGCAAGCTTATTTGACGCATCGCATCGAACTATACCTCCAGCTTAACAGTTGCAAGTGGTTGACCATCAGAAACTTTTCTTGGTCAAGTAATGCCGTGGCTAACGAGCAACCGAGCAAGACGTCTTGAGGACGCCCGTGGTGCCTACACCGGAACAAACCCAGTCGACCTTCTCGGGAATTTAGAAATGTACGAGAGAGTGCAAGCTCAGCTGCAGGCGCCAATCCTTTTCAGTTCCATCCAGCGGGTTGTCTTCCGTTTCGCGAGGACATAAAACGATGAGTAAAATATAAGCTACAATAAAATACAAAACTCACGTTTCCTAGGATATAACTCCGATCACTCAGAATGACAACCTGGCCTTGCGCATCCCAGCTGAGTGCGCACTTACAGGGGAGGGTTCGACTCCCGCCCCGGTACAAAATGATTGTCAATTATGTGTTCCTTAGCCCTCGAGTGTGCCTTATGGTGCTTAGCTATGGATAAAGTATGACATGACATGACATGACATGCTGCTACAGTTCTCACGATCGCCGCGGCACATGATCATCGCGGAGGCATCAGCCCACAACTGGTGACACTAATACAAGCATATACTGTACTTGTCCCACAAAATAACATTTCACTTCATAAACAAGAAGTTAAACCACGGGCGAATCGCGATTAGGATAACATGTAGTATAGTATATGAAGCGGGACTACACGAACGTCACTCCAAGTGCGCCTACAGCTTCAGCCCCAATTTCTGTTTGACCTTCATCTTCTTCTTCACAACTTCCATATTCCTGTCCTTCCATGAGCTTTTGCGTAGTTTTATGGGCCGATTACCAACGTACTTTCCTGAAATGATTACAATCTTCATAAGCAATGACCAGATGACACCCCCATTACGATACAGCCTGAAACATTTTCCTCCGAAACAGCAAATCTCCTACAGTAGAGGAGCAGGCCCCTACGCACAATGATCACTTACCGTCCATCTCCCTCAAAGCCCGAGTAAAATCATCTGGATCTTTAAACGACACGAAACCATAGCCTTTTGTTTTGTTCGTCCTTTTGTCTCGCACGACCTTGGCTTTTTGAAAACTTGAATATTTTCGAAAAGCCTTTGATAACAATTCATCGCTAACTTCATTCCCCAAATCGCCGCAAAAAATTCGATAATCATCTGAAATCAGAAAAAAGACATTCTAAGATAGTGCCACATATTTTGACACAGCACCCAGCATAATGCATTACGCAAACTGTACACCCCCGGACAGTGAATGCAGCAGCGCAGCGAGCATTCGTACATAGAGCCCCAGGACAAGAATTCTACATTCACTTACTCGGATCCCATTCATTCAATGACGGATCAGACCACACTTGGCCTCCTCCAACTCGCACATAGCGCTTGTGCCTTCTGGGGCCTTGAGAACCGCTCGTGGATGGCTTGATAATGCCATTGGGGCCAACAACTGTGTAAGCCAACGCGCTGTTCGAGGACGAAGATTTTGATTCGCTCGACTTTGATTGCGACGGTTCCGGTGGCGGCTTGGACAATGTAGCCGAGGAAGCACTGAAACGAAAACTCACGGTGACTTATCATATTTGACCAACGGGTAGTCCACCATACCTGGCTACGTCCGGCATGCTGGTAGTTGTTATTTGCGGCGCAGTTTGACGGCCATTGTTACCCTTTCCCGCAGTCGTTGCTGCCGCGTATCTGGTCGGAGCAGCTTCAATAACTGCACTGGCTGGTTGGCGTTGACCGGCTGGTGGAATCGGCTGAAAGCGCGGCCCACTGTTACCCATGGTCGCTGCCAAAGCCGCAGCAGCCACGCCCGCCGTAGTTATACCTTGAGCGAACTGAGCTGGCTGCGTTGGTGGAGCGTAAGAGACTGGCCGTGCGTGCAGTTGGTGAGGAATGAAACGAAGCGACATATCTAGAAAGGAGGCACGGTCAATGAATGCGGGTGCGGAAACATATCAAGACTTACTAGGACCAGCCATTCGATGCATCGGTGGTCTCGCCAACTGCCCAGCGATCTCTTGCTCAAAGCTGAAAGAATGCGCATAAATTACTTTTCGCACTCCGTATCGACATCACATACTGCCATGGCCAAAATTCCAACCCAGCCTCTCTAGCGAGAAGTTCAATATAACAGCAAATTCTTTGCTTACCGCTCCATTTCTTCCTGCATTTGCATCATCCTATGTTGCCCGTAATAAGCCATAGCTGAAACGACGATCGCTACTAAAATCGAAAAAGCAGATTTCATCACAAGTTTAACAAATCCAAACTAAAAATACATATTCTTAGGGAAGTACCTCGATACATGACAAGGCATCCAGTCACCGCACCAGTCATATCTTTACTTAGAAACAAAATTGATTAGGTTGGAAGCCGAGAACAGAGAGAGCGCTTACAGGAATAAACATACGTCCTACTCGCAGAGGGCAGGACAAATGAACAAAAAACCTTGTTTAAAAATTCATACTGGAACGCTTCTGGACGAAACATTTGTATCGTTGCAAGTAACATGCTGCCTTGTCACACCCTTTTCACCCCCAAGCAAGTTCGTCTTGATTCGTTAATCTCTGGAACGCGAACGGGAAGCATAGCGTCCTCCACCGCCATGAGGTCTAAGCACAAGAATATGACCTTACTTCTGCGAAATTATTAAAAGAATCGCAGTACTGTACTTACGGTGGACTCGCGCTTCGAGATCGAGCATACCGCTTCGGCGGAGGCGAGCGAGAACGCGAACGTCCTCGGCTTCCTCTAGGCGACCTGAAGCGAAAGAACATCTAGTGACACACTCGCTGAATGACGAAGTTACTTTTCTTTGCGGCTTATTGGCGACCTTTTGTGAGCACTCTTACCATTATTGTTCAGACGCACTTACAAGTCTGCAGCTCAAACGCGCCGCAATGTAGCCGTTGATGTAGCTGCGCAGGACGGGCGAAAACAAAAAGACGCGAAGAAAGGTGATTCTGTTCGCATTGCGTCGGCCGTAAAGGCAGGCTATCAGAAGCTACGCATCCCACCGACGGTGATTTGGGAAAACCTCAAGGCAGCCCCTTGTTTGACGATGCGAGGTGCTGTGCAAGATTTCAGGTTGACTACGTCACGTGTCGTGCAGGCGGAAGTCGTTTATGCATTATATGAGTCGAGAGCCGGCGCAGGCCGACAATAATTTTAGGAGAAAACGAAGAAATTAGGTGAGACGTTAACCAAAAGCCGAATGGGCTATTATCATAAAAATCAAAACAAACAAATTAGAGGACAGATTTTCCGATGTTTATGATGATCTCAACATCTAATTAGCGCCGAAAAAACCATTATAACTCATACCTGTCGTAATACTTATTATTGTATCCTCCGCCTGCGCCGCCATGACGTTCGTCCCACGAGCTGCTGTAGCGGCTTCCCATCGGTGGTCCGTTGCCTCGAGGTCGGCCATGAGAAATCTCCACGCGAACCCTTGCTCCACAAATGCGCCTATAAATTTAAATTGAAACTCAATACTTCAGCTTAGATCGCAAGAAACCTTTTCTTACGTTCCATCCAAAGCGCGAGTAGCATCAGCGGCGTCACGCGGGTCGTCGAATTCGATAAACGCAAAACCCGGGGGTCGACGAGCTACCCACACGTTGCGCAAACGACCGTATCGACCGAACACCGCTTCGAGCTAAAACAAAAACCCGCAAATAAACTACACTAAGCCGATCGAATCGAATTCAAAAAGACGTTCTTAGTCTACAATCAATCATCTGATCTTGAGCGTATGTAGGCCTATGTAAATATCTAGGCAGCCTACATTTTTTAGGGCAAGCCCGACTTATGCGAGCTGTATGGTAAAAAACTTCAGTGACGGGACCTAGGCGTCTTAAAAATCTCGCGAACTACTGTATACTATGTACTCTATGCCTTTCTAAAAGTAGATCATTCATTTGAATTTGACCTAAAACCGACCGACAGACTTTCTAGAACTTTCCTTACCTCGCTTCGATCCGCTTCTTCTGGCAAACCGCCCACGTAAACTTTGCTGTCCAACGGGCCGGTATTTCGTCGCGACATCTCTTTTGCTTGTAATTTGAAAAGAAAGTTTCAAAAAATGAGTTCTCAAAAAGAAATATTGGTATGTATCGGCTTTTGACAAGAAAACTTTTTGTCACCGAACCGACCAACCTCTAGACGTTTAGAAGACGACTGTCCTAGCCGCGATTATTCCTCACTTATTAACTTAAAAGATTTTGCCGTATTTAGCCCTTTAAAAAAAAATAAAACAAAATTTTAGTTCTACTTAAAATAAAAAAATACTAAAATCAAAACGTTTAGGAAAAGAATGCCATAAGCTTCCGTACATCTAGATTTTAACAAGGTGATAGATAGCTGTGATTTTTTGTTTTGCCGTAAGTGTCTGAATGTGCGTTTCGTGAGGGGGCTGTTTTACAAACTGAAAATAATTTCGAAATTCTGGGCATTTGAAAAATCAAAAATGGGGTTGCTAATGAACTTGGCTTATTATCCGACTTTATTTTACAATGTTATGCGAAATCGTTTGAGCAGTGTCGATTGGCCGTGGTATTCTCGAATTGACGACACGGTCATTTTGGGTGCTCTGCCTTTCAAGTCCATGGTTGACCAGGTATCCTAAGACTTGATGTGCCCTATGTTATGATCTGATGTGAGCCAGTGTCTAATTTATAGCTGATTTCTGACGAGAGAGTTGGCGGCGTTGTGTGTGTTACTCAACAGTTCGAAGTGGACAATAGCTGGGCGGCGAATCGAGCTGATTGGGAAGCGAAGGGTGTGAAATATCATTGGTTACCAATTGCAGATTTCGTGTATTCAACTGGTACCGACGAAGTCAAAAAGGCCGTCGATTTTATCAAGAATTTTCAAAGTAGCGGAAAGTCAGTTTACGTTCACTGCAAAGCTGGCAGAACGAGAAGTGCAATGGTGGTCGCTTGCTACCTGATGGATGTAAGTGTTCGGGATAGTTGACCTTGGATTGCTCCCCCTCACAGTGTGAGTGCTATCAATTTTTCCAACACGCGCACTTATTGGAAACCTCGGGGCTCGCAGTACACTTGCTTGTGCCTGCCCTATAGATCTCCCTGATAATAGGCTGCATAACGTTATTTGGTTTTATTGCATCCACCTGTCCTGTTGTAGCTCCGGGCGACCTACTCACGATCAGTTTCTAGCCTGACTCATGCTTGATACACGATCTCACATTCCTCCTGTTTACAGGTGCACAGCTGGTATACCCCTGCTGCAATTGCTCAGATTCGCTAT
Source organism: Mesodorylaimus sp. YZB2_4 (assembly GCA_030248295.1). Taxonomy (NCBI): domain Eukaryota; kingdom Metazoa; phylum Nematoda; class Enoplea; order Dorylaimida; family Dorylaimidae; genus Mesodorylaimus; species Mesodorylaimus sp. YZB2_4. The sequence goes on along the minus strand of JASANH010001212.1, from coordinate 258,952 downwards.
CGACGACCGCAAATCATTCTTCGGCAGGCCCATTGGACAACACTGGAAGATTACTGTAAACGGTTCGTCTGGGGACCCAAAACTGAACAAAAAAAGACGCAAGAGACATCATTCTAATGTCATAGTAGGCGCGTATTTTGGATTTTACTGTGTTTTGTTTACAGATTTGCTGTAGGTACTCTGCGTGTTCCTGCCTGCCTGACGATTGATCGATCAGTAAGAAAACGATTGGAGAATGAAAACCAGGTTTTTGCACGGTGATGGTGCATCAGCTGAGGGATACAAGCTAACGTCTGTGCAAGACATGTTAGCTGAACGTGATCATCAAAGTGTCAGTTTAGTTGAACGTGGTTAAACTGGACAGGGCGGGGGATTTGTCATCTTTCAGTTTCTGTAAGGCATTGATCATGGCATCGACTGGCCAACAGCTGGCAGTTGGCGCTAGAACGCATCGACCCGGTGCTCCGTCCTTTCCTGGTGGTCCAGGAGGACCAGGCGGACCCTAGAATGAGCATGTGCTTGAACGAGTTGAAATGACTGAATTCGAAAAGCTTACTGGATCTCCGCGTGCCAACTGCTGGGTTGGTGAATTGGCCACTTGACTCAGGGCACCACTCATCGGCCCAGGCAGACCTGCAAAAACAGATATTGGGTTCTGCTGGGGATTTTACCGACTGGACTGGGTACCTGGTGGACCGGGCTCTCCGCGCTCTCCTCGCAATCCAGGCGGACCAGGCAGACCATTGATGCCTGACGGCCCAGGAGGACCTTGCGGACCAGTAGGACCTACAATGAGGACACGAAGATGTACTGTTGGTGTGGACGTCCTTAATCGTGCAATACCTGGGGATCCAGGGGGACCCGGTGGCCCTTGCAGGTCTTTCAAACTGCCGTTCTGGGACAGCACTTGGAGAATGTACTGGACCAATACGAGTAGCTGGGACGTAGATAAGTTGGGAATCTCGACGGTGCTGCCTCCTGGCCCAGCGCCAGGCAGGATAAGAGGGCCACTCGATGCGGCATCGTCGGCTCCAGTGGAAGTGGTTATCTTGATGACCCCTTCAGCCGACTGCAGCAAAGTCCTTCCGTTGCCAAGCGGCACAGCCACACCCTTTGGTCGTGCTGTGGTCACTGGTGGGGGCATGGGTGTCAGTCTCGCACCAATTACTGGGGGCGGTGCTGGCAGGTCAACTTGGGGCTTTGGTGATGGAGTCGGTTGCGAGTGCGCTTGCGTGGTGGCATCGCCTAAGAACAGTGGCTCATACGCTGGACACATTGGCTGATGCTGGCTTACCTTTCCAAGGTACACACTTGAAATGGTTCTGAATGAAACCAACTTTGCACTGGCAATACTTGATGTTATCAAAGGGAGGTATTCCGCGCCTGCATTCCGAGTTCTCCACCGAGCACATGGCCCCGACTGGCGAGTTCTCCTCACACTTCTGACCCAGTGCACTCCGCTTGTTCCTGATCACTGGCTCACGATCGTCCAAGTTTTCCTCAGAGCCAGAGCATACGGACACCAACGTGAAGATAACTGTGCCAGAATGAATCCAATTTAAGTATGCAAAAAATATGCGAGCTTTAACTGAAAAAATCTCTTACCGAGGGCGAGCACAGCCGAGGCGCACTTTTTCGAGGGCATAGTGCGTCTGGTCATCGAAGGAGACAAGTGCGCTATGGACCAGTCGGCGTTCATAAAACGGAACCCGATTGCGTGGTGACGGACGGGTGACTTCTCAAAGGCTTCTACCAAAAGTGAAGCAAACTGGCCGAGGGCGTGAACACATTTCGAGTTGGCACTTTTAACCTGGTTAGAGTGACAACACGGTCCCTTTGAGCCTTACAAAGAATTCGAGTGCCCGCAATCACGATCGGCCTTCATTTTCTATATTTGCACAAAGGTTCGCTGTTGTCGGCAGTCACGAAGAGTGCGCTTTGGACACTGGGTACATAGATCATTGTTATTTGGTTTCGCCTAGGTGCCACCCAGACGACCCCAACCGTGGTCGACCGGCAACCTATACTCCCGGTGTTTGACCAATGCCATCCCCATTCAGCAAAGAGGTTTGCCACTTCGATGCCCAACCCCGTTGTGGGAGGATGGCTAGTCGGGCTGAATAGCCAAATCAGGGAAGCCTGCTGCGCCGCACACACTAGCTGAGCTGCTTTCTGATTTGAGCAAGACCAAGTACATGTCCGCTGCTTTGAGGATCATTGCAATTGAACTTCCGAAAAGCAAAACAGCTTACCTAGAGCATACCTCACGATCAGCAGGTCAGTGACTCGCGTATTCCTTCCATATTCTTACCAGATGTGTTCTTTACACTGCGAGACGTGGGCGGCCGCATCAGAGGGGAGTCTCATTGTTGAGCGTGCTGTCGTGCGGGTCGGCCGCTTAAGCAAAAAAGACGCGGCATGGACTGGTGGTCCAAGATCTCGGAGATGGCAGCCCAAGTGGGCAACGCCCTCGGCACGGGCAATCTGATCTATCTCGATTACAATACGACGTGTCCAGTGGAACCGGAAGTTCGAGACGCCATGGTCAAGGCGATGAAGAACCTGTGGCACAATCCCGGCAGCCTGCACGAAGGAGGTGGGTCATGGCCGACTCGTTTGGCTTTGGATATGCCACCATGCTCATGATCAGTTGACTAACAAGTGCTCTTGGCAGGGCTCGCATCAAAGGCCGCCATCGAGGAAGCTCGCGGAAAAGTTGCAAAGATGATCAATGCCTTTCCCGAAGGTGAGACCGCTTTCTCATCTCCTTTTCGTACTGTGAGGCCGTACCAATCTGATTTAGAGATAACGTTCACGTCAGGCGGGACCGAGGTAAGCATCCCAGTCCTTCATCTTTCTGGCATTTTGCAGTCGCCTTTCCCTCCAGGCCAACAACATGGTGATCCACTCGGCGATGCAGGCCTACCATCAATTCAAGACAACCCGACGTGTAAAAACGCTGTTCGAGGACGCCGTCAAGAAGCTGCCCAACGTGCCGCACATCATCACCACCAACGTCGAGCACGAATCGATCGCAGCCCATCTGAACTTTCTCGAATCAAAGAAACTGTGCGGTGAGCAAGCGGGCGGCGGGGCTCAGCGAAAGGCACGAAAAGTTGCTGCTTTCAGAAGTGACCAAGGTCCAGGTAGAGAAGATGCACGGCGCTGTCTCCGAATTCGAGGTCGTCAATGCCATCAGACCGAACACGTGTTTGATCACGATCATCATGGCCAACAACGAGACCGGCGTCATGCAGGTAAGTCCCTGTGGCCCTGGCCGCATTGCAGCTTTTTCATGTTCTTCTTGCAGCCCGTTGAGGAGGCGGCGCGATTGCTCAAAGACCAGAACGCGAAACGTGCGGAGCAGATGTTGCCGCTGGTACGCTTTCATACAGACGCGTCTCAAGTGATCGGCAAAGAGGTGGTCAACGTGCGAGAGGGCGAGGGATTCGATTTCCTGACCATCGCGGGCCACAAGGTAAGCGAGCCTCGACGAGAACGCAGCCTACTCCGTGGCCGCTTTCAGTTCTACGGGCCTCGGAACGGAGCGTTGTTCGTGAGACGCGGAGTGCCGATTTTGCCCATGATGTTCGGATCGGGGCAAGAGAAAGGGATACGACCCGGGTCAGTCGTTTCCCCGGCCCATGCGGTCTCGCCGTGACTCTGGTTTCGTTTTCAGAGCCGAGAACACGCCGATGATTGTCGGGCTGGGAAAGGTAATGCGCACTTTGCATCAGAGAAGAATGCAGTACTCGCTTTTCAGGCGGCGGAAATCGTGACCGAGAAACTGAAAGACCACAAGATGCATCTGAAGGGGATGCGCAACATGCTGGAGACGATGCTGATCGTAAGTTGGTTTGGAGCCAGCCGTGGGTCTCTGTAGTGAAGGCTCACTTTGCAGGAGTCGTTGGGGTCAGATGTCGTGGTCAATTTCAACAAGATGAAGCGCTTGCCGAACACCTCCAGCATCACGTTTAAGTGCCTGCCCGGAACTGGTATATGTGCATGACCCCGTTTCGTCATTCTCATTTTAAGACCTTTTTCTTTCAGCCGCGGAAATGCTATCAAAGTGCAAACGACTGGCCACTGGTGCTGGTGCCGTGGGCGATCAGAAGTACGCAATTCTATTTTCGAAAAAGACCTAAAATACGTTCTTTGTTTTCAGCCCAAAACGAGTGCTCTTGGCGTGCGGCATTCCCAAAGAGTCTGTGCTGCTATCAGTGCGCTTCAGCGTGGGCCGTACAACGAGCAACACTGAAATTCAAGAAGCCGTCAAGAAGATCTGCAGTCTCATTCCGCCCCAAAAGAAGTGAAGAAATGGCCGTGTGACTTCTGAGCCATATTGAACTTTTTAGCGTTTGCAAACAAAGGAAACTTGGTGATCATCAGGAGAACTTGCGTTCAAGTTGCTGAAGCGAGCTTTTGTGTATCTCGGTGTCCTTTGGTCTTGGCACTCCTGTTTGACTTGATGAACGGAAACGACAATACAATCGTGGTCTCGTGTCCAAGAGACACTGAAGGAAGTCATCATCATCGAGGTCGAGAGGGGGATTTCTGTCGCTGATGAGTTTGGGAGCTGATGCTATGCGTTTGCGTTCTTGGGTACACAGCCGCCTTCCTCACGAGATGCCAAACTTGCCAATTCAAAGGTGCAATAGAATGGCTCGTCGTCTGATCAGTGGGGCTGCCACTTGGATTCAGCAACGGTATGGGGCCTGTTCCAGTGCGTGTCTGCAGTTTGCAGTCTATACATAAATATGCTGCCTTCTGAGGCTCAGGGATCCAAGGGTCGCGGCATTCTTGTCGTCAAGCAGTTAGCCAAATAAGGTTCCATGCTTCTGATGTGCGGTGTCCCATTCGAGACAGTACAGTTTGAACTCACGGTTAGTATGGTGAGTCAGTATTTCTGGGCAAGGGAGGGATATAATGGGCCTACTTTTGTCTGCCATGCTCTGTCGGATCGCCTTCCAATAGGTGCTCGGGCAAGTAAGTCCTAGAGTCTCTTGTTCTCCCAGCCCTGCTCGCAATCACGGCTTAGGTAAACTTTGGAGAAGTGTGGAAGCCGTTATTGATGCCGGAACGGGAGCTCGTGGCCGTCAAGATCCTGGGCAACGAGTCGGAAAAGAGCCGGACCGAGTGCGTGAACGAAGCCGAGCAGATGTCGGTCCTAGACCACGAAAACGTCGTCAAGTTATAAGGTCTCTGTTTTTAACGAGCGACGGAACCCTGACTGCTCATCGTGCTCAAGTTCTGCAACTGTGAGCACCTTTCGCCTAAGTTCGCATCGGGGAGCTGACTTGCTGTGTTTCAGACGGAGCATTGGAGAAACTGCTCGAAAAAGACGTCATCAAAGACTTGGGTAAAGTCCGAGCGCTGATCGACGCGGCCAAGGGCATCGAGTATCTTTACAAGTGTGAAACCATCCCCAGGTAGGCCTCTCGTATTCTCTTCTCGTGCTGTTATGCGTTCTGCTCGTTAAGGAACATCGCCAGTCGCAACTGCGTTGAGAAGACCGCGTCAAAGTTCGTGGTCAAGATCACCGAATTTGGGTTGTCTCGATTGGCTCCGGCCCACTATGAGCTGGCCACCAAAGGACTGCGCATCTTCGCTACAGCGCCAGACACAAATGAGGGCTCGCGAGTCAGCATGGGACGTGTACAGCTTCGGTATTCTCATGCACGAGGTAAGACTGGGGCGGGTTAAGACGGAGAGCAGACCAAGAATGACTTGGGTCACAGGTCTACAACAAGGGCAAGAACCCGTACGAGCAAGATTTCGTGGAACTCGGAGCGAAAATGCGAGACCTCATCTTGAAGATTGACAGCGGATGGCGACTGCCCTTGCCTTCCTCCATGCGAGGGAGATCGGGGAGCTGGCCTTCGCTGCTTTACGCAAACCGCCAAACGTCCGACCATGTCCGAAGCTGTCGTCTGCCTGAAAACCTTCTTCCCCATGCAGTCTACTGTGCTGAAATCTCGTGTTAGAGTTGTGATGTCGTGATCAGCCTGACGAATGTGTTGATGATGGATCCTACGGCGCGCTCCGCGTGTCAGCTTGAGTGAAATGGTGGGGGCACCCTACACTGTCAACCAAGAGGCGCCCTAAAGCGGTCGCTGTCCTCTGGGATTAGATGCCCGTAGACAAATCATTGGAGAAAACCAGCAGTGTTGGCTGTTTCACCAGTCCCATCTCCGTTCAGCCAGCGACCCGTTGCGGCCAGAATCCCCTTATGACCAGCGTCCCTCCTAGCATTGAATACGTTTTTGGACTGGTTGCAAAGAAGCAATCACGTCAATCAAGTAAGCCCAGGGTCGCAACCACCTTGCTGGCCGAAACGGTACTGGCTGAACCGGCATTCTGGCTGAAATGGAACTGGCCGAAAGGGGACCCTGGCCAAAAAAGGATCCTGGCCGAATCGGGACGCTGGCCGAAACGGGGCACAATCCGGCGGGGCACAAACGGGACACGGCCTGGCGTGCAAGGTGGCAAGGTTTATGATTCGCAATCCATCGTCACTGGAGATTGAACCTGGGGAGGGGCGAGCCATGCCGTCGCTACCAAGCCATGCGAAGACGAATGCCTAGCCACTGCACCGTCGCGGCCGCTGTCGGTAAAACTTGAGGAAGTGACCAGTGCAGTCCAAGGCGAAAATTCGAGGCAGCCAACCAAACCGTTCAAACTAGTCTGCGATAGGCCTGAAAAATTAACCCGACAGTTGAAATTCCCAGCTGATGTTTTCGTGCTGAAAGTCTTTTGCCTGACGAAATCTACACACCATGTTGCAGTCGCAGAAATTCGTAGGGTTGGATAGGGAGCCCCAGTCAGATGGGGAAACAATCCTCAAAGAAAGCACTTTACTCAGAAACGTGATCAATCTGACGCGACTAACCTTCTCTTCCATTTCTGACCCGCTGACCCATTTCTCTGCCTGTCAGCCTCGTCCTTGTGACCCAGTAGCAAACTTGCATTGTAGGATTCTGGACGACCTTCATTTCCGGGCGCTGACTTTCGCCGCCAGTGCCCTTTCGTGATCGTCAATTCTCAACACGATCTGCCTCACGTCCAGACAGTTCACAAAGCGGTGTTACTATCCTGACATTGAACTTTAGCCTTCATACACGTGAGGGGAGATGGAGGCGCGTCTCGCACTGGTGCTTGCGTATGGTAAGTAGTAACAGCAAAATAGCAACGTGTTTCGCAAATTTTAGACAGCGCTTATGGTCTGTTGGACGAATATGCTCCTTTGAATCATGCTAGCATTGCTTGCCTTTTAGGAGCCGTTATATCACTCCAAATTTGCGGTGCTCAATTTGAAGAGAGCGGATTGCCTGGCGGTTTGCCACCTGGAATCAACCCTCCTGGGGAAGATGGAGGTGGATGTTGCTCCGGACTCCCTGTAATTACTCCACCCCCTGAAGTTCCTCTACCAACTTGTCCTGGCGGACTGCCTCCTATATTTGCTCCCGAAGGAGGCGTTGTGGCTTGCCTTCCCACATCCGAGACTTGCCCGTCGAATTCGGCTTGCTGGTACAATGGTATCGACTACTACTGCTGTCCTATGGAAGGAGCACCTGGATATGGTGAGCTACCAGGATCGATGAACATAGTCTGACCATGTTTTATCTTGTGCTTCCATACAGACAGATCTTATATTTTAGGTCCAGCGCCACCACGTCCACCAAACAGGGGCTATGGCGGAGGTGGTCGGCGCCCAGGCGGAAGAGGGAAACCATCGGGTCAAGTCGATCCGCCGGGCAAACTTCCAAAGGGAGTCAATCCACCATCAGATTCTGGGGAAAGTGGTCAAGTGTCTCCCCCTGGGTCACTTCCAAAAGGAATCAAGCCTCCATCATCGAGTGAAGAAGAAACAGCACAGCCGCCAGGCGAGCTTCGGCAAGGTGTCAGACCTCCTTCGCCCATCGATTCATTCAGCCACCCTTTGAAAAAGAAGCCAAAGCCATCAGGTCTCCAACCACCACCATTCGGATCTGGTGCCTTCCCAAACCCATTTACTTGCTGTGGTCGTGAATTCGAACCACCTGGTCACTTGCCAAAAAATATAAATGCACCGAGCGAGAGGGCCATAGGATTTATTCAGTTCTTTGGTGGATCGCGCAGGTGGCCACCCAAGGAGACTGGAAAAGCTAAATTTGGAGGTCCCATCAAACCAGACTTCTTATGGTTCCCAGGGCACCATCCTCACTTCACGAACGAGCTCGCCTGCTGTGGTGAAGGGGGCAGTGGCGGAGGTGGTAGATATGGCGGGGGATCGCCCAGTCCCCCTTCTGGTTATGGAAGGCCCGGCAGTGGTGTCTGAAGGATCAGGGAATCGACATGTACAGTATGTGTGGCTTGTGCGTGTTTTATTAGGCGTGCTTTATAATAAAGAGTCAGCCTAACTTGGTTCCGTCTCTAATTTGAATCGAAGCAGACAATGCAATAAGCAGTCAAACCTGAGCATCATTGCCATGTCTGGTAAGGGTTGGATTTTTCTCGGCTGGGCTAGTATTGCTGGACTGGACGAGAACAGAGAGAAGTGCTTCGTAAAATAACGTATCGATAGATTAGTTATTGTTTGCATAAAAAAACGTGGGCAAGCCCACTTTTCCACTTGGTTTTATTCCTGGGCCGCACAGCCGCTGGTCATCCAGCAAAGTTCCAGTTATGGAGAAGAAAATATTCAGGTGCCGTTCGTGCGACAAGGAGGTAAGAGGACTGAAAAAAGTTAGTAGCTTGATTAGTTTTGCAGTTTGTATCGTTTTCTCTAGTTTTCGTGCCTGCAAGCACTGGGTGGTCACTCGAGATGGTGTCCTGGTAGGATCGACGATAGGGAAGCGAGTCAGCAGGATCAAAAAGCTGAAGTTGCGAGAAACGAAGAAGTGAGGTATGTTGAAATGATGTCTGGTTTTCTGAGGTTTTTATGGTCCACCATGTGGTAGATAGGGTCAGAGACTGCGGGAACTGAAAGATCGACCTTGACTGGGGCTCTGCCGATAGCGCAGTTACTGTGTGCGGTCTCATTTTCGCTGCATTGACTTCACCTACCAAGTGCCGACGGCCTAGTCACTTGGTATTAGTGAGGGGGTCCTGGGGGGGATCCGCTGACCACCAAGACATGGTCCTAAACGTCATGATTTCAGGGAGAGCTCGAAAAATGCGACGCCGATTCACGAAGTTGAAGGAAATGGGCATAGTTCGGATGACGAAGGATCAAACGATGGTGATGGCTTCATCAATGAATCGTCATTGCAATACCGATGCACTCGGTGTTACGAGATCTTTCTGACCATGGACTCGTATCGTCAACATTATCTGATCGAGCATCTCGGTATGAATGTTAGCTTGGTAAAAGAACAAGGTGCAAACGCAAATCGAGCAGGAGAGCCGTCGCAAAAGGAACAAGGCTGTGAGCCGCGGTCATTCTGCAAACGGTGTCGGGGGCGCATGCTAAGCAGTAGCGAGGATGAAGACGACGTCAGCGAATTGTCTTCGAAGAAAGTCAAGAATGTTGCAGGTGAGAGATTATTGATCAGTCTTATCATTAGCGGGCCTTCATCAGTCTCTGCACCGTCCGCGAGCAAGAGCTGGCTGTGCCGGCACCCGCGATGCCTTAGTTCTGCTTAGGGTCATAATTGCCACGTTTCTTATTTCAGAGCCGTTAGAATCGTCGAATCAAGGACCAAAAAGCAATTGTGCGCCCATTAGTACCGCTCCAAACCGGGACACGTTGGCAACTGTCATCAGCCCCGGCACAGCTTGCAAAGTTGAATCGACTTCCCCCAATATCCTCGAACGTACTACGGTTGGCACCAAGGATCAGGAAGATGAATCAGAAAAAGATCATGCCCAGCCCGTTTCGTCAATAGCTACAAAGGTGAGATAGAACGTCAAAGTTTTGGATACTGTGGCACAGACGTTTTAAAATTTGTAGCCGGAATATGACGACGCTATGACTAGCCTGCTCAAGGACGCCAATGCACTTAGCAAAGTTTATAAAGTTCTGATATTGAACTTCTTTAGCGGACGACGGGGTGAGTACTCCATATTTGTCATAGCCGCCAGCATTTACTTTATCCGATAAGTCCCCTTCCAGTGAATCCAGATCCTGCGAAAGGGCCAGTTCAAGTCATACGATTGGGCGAGAAGCAAGAGACGGAGGTAGCTGAAGATGGGTCGGAGACAACACTGCTTCGAGAAACATACGTGAAGCTGAATTATGAGACAGGGCACTGGAAAAGGTACGAAAAGACGACACTAGTTGGAAGGGCCGATCGTGGGTCGTCTAATTCTGGTCAGGTCTCTGCGGATTAGTTAGCGGTTGAATATTGAGCTTTAGGCGCATGTTTTTGATAGGGCTGTGTGAAACTGTAAAAGGGTTTATCGAGTTTGCGGTCAGCACAGGTAATATAAGGTGCATGTTAGCACCTGAACGCACCGTCTACATTCTTTTCTTGTTCCATTGTTGGGCCTACTTTCTGTGGAGTATCAAATTTTTATGCGGTGAAGCACGGGTGATCGTTGATTTCGTATTTTTCGAACCTATGATTAAGGCGGTTAGGAACGTTTTCTTTAGTGGTCTGTTTTATAGGCCTGATTGTGAATAGAACAGTAAAAACATAAGAAATGGAAGCGGTCACAACAGTGGTCATAAGAAAGTCCTACTTATGAGCAAATCACGGGGTCATTCAAACAGTCAGGGATGCTGTTTCGACCTGAAACCGGTTGCCTTTCGAGAAGCTGAACCTTGAACTCGACGAACCACTGGACTTGGCCTTATCAAAGGGAGGCGGCGATTCGAAAATGGTGCCTTTGAACAGATCGGCGAAGCGGTAACGATCGGGAGCCGTTGTGTATCGATTGATTGTAGTTGAGTGCCCGGGCGTGGGTTTGGGTTGCTGCTGATCAGTGGTGGTCAATTCCAATTTTGCCACATTGAGGCCGGTGATCAAGGCCATACGACTGCTCGCTGAGGCGTATCGTTGACGGGCACGAACTCGAATGGCATTTGTTCGGGCGAGGACACTCCGACGGCGTTGAGCTTGGATCATTCGGTAGAGAAAGGCCAATCCAATGGAGAAGAGTAGACCGGCTAAGAGAGTGGCACCCACGATGGCCTGAAACGAGTGTGGTGACGTAGGTGTGGCCCAGTCCTCGTCACAAGCACCACCTAGACCTCACGATGCTATAGTAGACTTGAGGTTGGGCATGATCCAGGGCGGAAGCTTGTCTTATCCCAATGACCAGAACCCATGGCTCAGGACCAGAATGACTTACCAGAACGACGTGAACCTTTGCTCTTCGTGTCCGGCTGATCGGTGGTGGCGTACGAGTGATTAGAGCGGTCGATGGCATACCAAAACTGGATGTGGTACTCGAGTCGGACTTTGGTCTGGCAGTGGCCACCAGTCCATCTCGCGTGATTGCCAATATCAAAAAGTCCGCCTCCTCGCCCCCGATAACAATATCTCCATGCCGTGTCTCATAACTCGTCGATAGGGTCTGCTCGAGTTGTATCCAAGGCTGATCGGTGTCGGAGTGCCAGAACAGGACGTAGAGAACGTGAGGCAATGGAGGTGTCGTGGCCGTCAGAGGAACGACGTGTGGCCAACGCAGATGCAGCCACCCGGCCTTCGGGTCACTTTCGAGTTGGGGGTCGGAAGGAAATGACCATACCTCGTGGTGATCAGCATTAGTCGAATCGGTACCAGAGACGAAGACAGAGCAAGCCAGGCGGCATCCTAAAAATGGGAAGTGATAGTCTGGGATCTGTAAGGCAGTGTATCAACTACTGGGAAGCACCTCATCCCAAACCAACCTCAGCAGCTTACCTTCGAAGCACAACGTCCTGTGGGCGCACATGTTTCCCCAACGCTGGAAATTAGTTTGAAACATCGCGCAGTAATCCCAACACATCCAACAGTCCGAATCAGCCATGCACTGACCATTGGTCAATTTGAACACGTCCGAATCACCTTTGGTAAATCGATGGGCGAAAGCATCGATGCAATGAGCACGACATCGTGCCAATTTGGTAGCTGACTCGATCTGTGTCGAACTGGGCATCGATGTAAAAGTCTGGCTGGCATCCGTGAAATAAGCCAAAGACAACGAAAACAGAATAAAAACAGACATGATGACCGTGGAAGACAGGTAAAACTGGTCCGAGTGAACATAGGCGGCGGTCTGGGATCTTATAAAGGGCAGCAAGGTGGAGTGACGTCAAGGGGGGATAAAAATAACGTGTAGGTCAGGAATAGACAAACGGAAATGAGGGGTACGCGCCGACAAGGCAGGTCAGATAATGCATTCTATAGTACATACATGGAAAGGGCGGTCTAATCGTAAGAGGAAATGACTTGTCCTGCTTAGAACAACAATGCGCTGGTCACAACTGAGAGGCCCGCTTTGCACCAGATCTCGCTCGCACGTCCTTTTCTTTGTGACCTCGTTTTATTATCTAATCCACACTAATCCACTTGACCATAGACATTATATCCTTCCACTGCGACCTACCACGTAGCAAGCCCTGGGCTATCCGACTAGTAAAGTAAGTACTATGACTAGAAATTATGAATATCAAAATTGCAAGAGTGTATGGCAGCTAGAACCTCCAAGCACAACCAATATGCAACATGTCCAACAATAAAAAGCGCTATGAATTGAGTGGACTATGAGGACAGATAAAACTGAAGGGCTAAGAAAGGACCTAGTACAGGTCGCTGTCCAAAATCCTCTTTTCAGTTTCTTACTTCCTAAATCAAAAAACCTAAATCAAAAGAACATTGAAAATAGAATTTGCGGCTTGAGAACAAGCCAGCGTCCCCTTGGTGCCAAAACGGAGGATCCTGTTCTACAATTGTGTGCCTTCTACAGTTCCTTTCGCCTGCGTCCTTTTGCTGGTGGTGGTGGTGGCGGGGGAGGCGGGGGTTCATCGTCATCTAAAACAGAAGGATATGAATAAGAGGAGGGACGGCCAGAGTGAGGAGTATACCGTCTAGAGAAATAGTCCCTTGCATGATCTGATCGATCCAGCTGTCTAACACTTCCAAGTTTTGCGTTTGGTATTTCTTCGGCTCCTCGAGGTTCAGTTGGGCCATATCGAACCAGACACCCTCGCGCTAAAATTAAAAGCTTGCTGACACATTGCAGTCTACTATCGCTCCCTGAGGACCCGAAATGGCCACACCAGTCATCCCGATGACTAGGCTAGCAGACAGTCGCATACCTCAGAGATATCCACCAAGCCGATGACTGGACCGCCTTCGATCTCAACTCCGAACATGGACTCCCACTCGTCGATCATCATCGGGAACTCATCCGGATCGATAAGCACGATTTCCAATGTGCCAGCGTATTGCCTGTTCATACGAGCCACTTTTTTCAAAAGCTTGTACATAGCTCGGCCCTCCTCCGTTTCCTCGTCGCAAAAAGCTACTACCAGCTTTTCATCTTCTTCTGGATCTTTCTAAAAACAAGTGCAACACTCTATCTTTGTGAAGCAGATGCTTTACAATTGTGTGACTTACCCAAACGTTGAAATAATTAGTCAGACTGAGTCTTTGCATGACTGGTTCGTGGTTCTTCTCCACCCAATCTTCGAATTCTTCTTCAGTATCGGCCTGAAAAAAACAGTTTAGGCGGGCAGGGGAAGAAGAAAGCGTGATATCAACCGTGAGACGATCATGAGGCTTCGCGGAACTCCAGCTAGCACCTCACTAGGATCCATTCCATTTACTATAGCACACCGCCACTCTAGTAAGAACTTTTTCAATTTTTAGACCCTGAGAGAAAAATTTTGTGGTCTCTACATGTATCAATGCTGCATTGAGCGCCCAAGCGGCGGGAGATCGTAGAGACCGAAGTCTCCTTCGCGAAAACCTTCGACTGGAGGAAGGCAGGTTTCGCGCCTCTACAGTACCTGCCGTAGAAACATCATCTGGAGAGGTTGACGTCCCCCAGCCGCGGGAGCATCGATCTCCCGACCAGTAGGAGTGCTGGTTAGAGTACGGCTCTGTTTTCTGTACTGTAGTATTCGGTCCCACCACAGGGTGGTGCTGTAGCCAGGTGGAAGTTTGTCAGACAGCAACCCCATGCGGGGAGAACAACATCAATTTGAAAACACTCACGGAAGTTGGTGCGACCAATGGATCTTTTTCGAATGGCCTGTATAAATGCACTTCGCCGAGACGTAAGATTCCCATGCGACGGGCCCACTGTAACAGAAGAAAACCCAAAGTACATCACTCATACATAATTCAGATTGGCGAGTCTTACGAAGGAATCGACAACGGCATAAAATTCTATTTCCCCCATAAAATCTTCAGCTGCTTCTTCAAATTCTTTCAAACCTGAACGTGGAAAAGTCTTTTTGCGCGTTCAAGCACGTCAGAAGCTTGGCGAGTGTTTTTCTTACCTTTGCTGCCTGGTTCGAAATAGCCGAGAACGCGGGTGACTTCGTTTTCCAAGGACTCAAATTCGTCTTCATCGAATTTGGAATTGATGATGGTCAGGGGCTCATCTGGGATCTGCAAAAAGGGAGTTCAGTGTGACACACATAATAATGTCATCAGAAGGGTCTTACATCCAAAATCCACGAGGTAAACGTGTCCGGGTCAATGACTCCGTAGTATTCAATCTTGTAGCCATCCTTGTACACGTGAATTGTGTCCTCGCCTTTCTCCACTTCTGAAACGCGAGCAAGTGGTCCTCAAGCATAGGGAGCTTTGTTGGCTGGGCGAGCTGAGGGGCAAACGTGGTACCAGGCACTAATTGGCAGTGCCGTCAGAGCACTTACTGTACCTTCTTGATTGCGTAGTCTGACCTCCTTGGTTGTATTTACGGTGAATACTTTGTAGCCCCGTCGTTCCACAAATTGAGCACTGAGCTGTAAATGCAAAGTACTTTTAGTGGCGGCCTACTCGAGCATGCTTCCTTTCATCTAGGACCACATGTGGCAGAAAGTTAAGCGAAGATGGGTCTTGATAATTTGAGGCAAGTGTGTAAACTTTGAGTGTTTTGGTGCCCGTGACTTCACTAAAATTTGACTGGTCGCACTTTTAAAACCAGAAAAAAAGCGCTAAGCGGGACTAAAGAGCGCAGAGCAAACAAATTCTCACCTGCAAAAAGCACTCGTATTGGTCCAATTCGTCATCATCGGCTTCGACATCGGAAAAGAAGACAACGGATTTGGCGTCTTTCGCAAAAACTGTTTTGTTAAACGTCTTCTCATTCAGTTCGGCTGTTCGATCTACGCCGTCGTATTTCAAGCCGGGGAAACCGAAGAACATGCATTTCAGGGCCTCGCAAGAATTAAGGTAGCATAATAAATAACATAATGAAAGGAGGAGATGGAAGAAATTCAAGCTTCGATGAGTGACTGCGAACGGCCGTGAATTCCTGAGCCTCATCTTCCTAGACCGAACAGGATGGGGCAGTTGAAAAGCAAACTGTGGTCACAAAGGCTTCGATCCAATCAAAAATGTTTCTATTCAATATCGTTTGTATTTGCAAAAAAAACCGACTCCAGTCCAGAAACCACGGCCCCCGACTGCGAACCGATTGCGAAGAGTGTTCTCGAGCAGGCAGTCGGCCGTCGTTCGCCAGCAAGAAGGCGCCTGGGATGTCGGGGGAATAGCGAACAGGATTTCAGAGAAGCGTCAAACTTAAAACTTGGTTCGCTTTTCGACTAGCTTTGTGATGTGACGACGTTTTGGGGTGTTTTTAGCTCTTCGTTATACCAATGCTAAATTTTTGAGTGGCTGAAGGCGTAGAAGCGCGGTCAGCTGCTAGCGTATTTGAAGAGCAAGGACGGCGAAAGGTGGCTCGTTCAATTCTCTAATCTCAACATGCGAGACTTTTCGAAAGCGTCCGCCATCTCGATGGAACCGAGTTTTCTGTTTGTGAGTGCTGCAAGGTGCTGAAAGTTCCGTGCAAAAGAGTGCAGCCTGAACCCTATCTCTCGCAAGAACACAGCAGATCTACGCGGAAAAAAACCAATGTAATGATTCGAATGAAGGAAGCAAACTAAAGTAGATAACACGGAAGTTTCTTTTTTTTTCTGATAAGCACCTAAAAATCGCAAACATCATTCATTCTTTCCTTCATCAGAAGTTCAAATTTTTGAATCGGCTCTTCCTGCTGCTTATGACAATCTTGAATGTTCGCAACAAAAGTGTGCGCAAAGTGTTCACCAATGTTTACGGAATTTGGAAGATTATGTTTCCAGAACAGAGAGGCAAGAAACATTTGAAAAAGTTTGAATTTTGAGGCAATGATTCGTTTACGTTGCAATTGCCAAAATTATGCCTGGGGAAAAATCGGATTATCGAGCGAAGTAGCGCAGTTGATGCTAGCTTCGTCAGCCATCGGCGATTTGCCTTCGCAGGACGGAAGAGGGGTCAACCAGGAACCTGCAACCATCGACGAAAGTCAGCCATATGCTGAGGTGAACGGGCCCAATTGATGTTGTGGCCAGGTGGCTTTAACTTTTCCAGTTTTCTGTTAGCTATGGATGGGGACGCATCCGAAAGGACCGTCCATGATCGCGGAGACTGGTCAGTTTTTGAGCAAATGGCTAGCAGAAAATCCAGCCATGCTTGGTAGCGGATATAAAGGAACGGCTGAAGCTTCTGGAGAGATTCAGTTGCCATTCTTATTGAAAGTGCTGTCCGTGAAAGAAGCTCTGTCGATCCAAGTTCATCCAACAAAGGTGCGGGTTCCATTGATAGGCTATTGCCGTCATCGTTTTCGAAGATGTGTAGGCCTACTTTATTTCAGGAGCAAGCCAGACTGTTACATGCTGCCGATCCCAATAATTATCCAGACGATAATCATAAACCGGAAATGGCAATCGCATTGACGCCTTTCGAGATGTTGTGCGGGTTTAGGAAACCTGAAGAAATTCTGCAGAACCTTCGCGGTGAGCGAGTCCGTTTCTCTTTTCTTTCTGAGCGGGGACCATCTTTTGGCTTTTCAGAAGTACCAGAACTATTCGAATTGGTTTCTGGTCAAGAATTCACGAAATTAGACAACGTAGTGAAGAGAGGGCTCGCACCCGAATCGCCAGAAGCTCGCGAAGCATTGAAAGCTTGCTTTTCTTCTCTCATGAATCAACCTGCAATTTTGGTTCAGAAGAATTTGTCTGTAATGCTTGAGCGTGTCGCTCTTCAACGTTAGTTAATTTGGTCTCATAGTTGTGATTGTCATGACGCCTTGTTCTTTTAGTGAGTTTACAGCAGTCACCAGAATCAGTCGTTCGTGGAGAATTGCTTATCCGTTTGAACTACACCTATCCTGGCGATGTCGGATGCTTCGCACCTTTCTTCTTGAACCATTTCGTGTTGCAACCCGGTGAAGCTTCGTTTCTTGGCCCCAACGAGCCGCATGCATATTTATATGGAGGTGAGACAACTGCATGCGGTCGTCGGAACATTGTCCTATTTCCCGCGTTTATCTAGATTGCATCGAGTGCATGGCGTGTTCAGACAACACCATCCGAGCTGGCTTGACACCGAAATTCAAAGATGTGGCGCGGCTTTGTGAGATGCTGACTTACCGTATGCAGTCGGCCGAAGCTAATAAATTCCACGCGCAGCCGTTAGCTTCTGACCCGAACCATGTTCTGGTCTATAAACCGCCAGTGGAAGAATTCGCTGTGCATAAGATAATGGTATGTTTGCTGTGCTACATATCACCCATTGATGTTATGCGAGGTCTTTTCTAGGTATCTTCTCAAGATGGAGAGTACCACCTGCCGAGACTCGATACGTGCAGCATCGCGATTGTGATCGCTGGCGACGCAACCGTGGTTCATGACGCGGACCCCAGAACGGTGAAGACACTCTCCCGTGGTGTCATCGGAGTGATCCCTGCTAATGCCGATATAAAGTTCCAAGTGACGTCCCCGTCACCGTTAATAATGTACAGGGCCTTCCCTGGTGCACTGTAAGCAACGTCCGACTCGTTGTCAGTGATAATGGTGCAGAGAAATTCGGACGAAAGTGTTTTTGACGCGTTAAAATAAGTGAACACGATAATGCGCGTTTAGAAACCTGTCAAATTGATATGCTATTATTTCCCATTTTCTTTAAGTTCAGTGAACGAAGTGGGAATCCTGGGAAGGAATATTTCTCTGAGATCGTCGTTTAGCTTCTTGATTTCTTCGTCGTCTCTCTCCAATTGCGCTATTTCTTGGCAGAATTTCATAAGCCCTATTTAGTAGGCTATATGTATAATGCGAATAAAGCGGGAGAAATTGTGTTACCTTCGATATCTCCACTAAAGCCATGAGAACGGATCACCTCCATTTGTATTTTGGTCAGGACGGGGTACACGAGCTGCATCCTCTTCAGCATATCGTTGCCTGCCGCGGCCATGGCATCCACCAACTTGGCACTATTGCTGTTGTGGCTATATCCGTTTTCGGCATCTCGTAACGTTTCGATGATGCTCCGAAGTGTTTCTGAAAAAAGCAAGTGATGGCACGGGACGGGACAGGATGGCAATTCGACTTTCTTACCTTTTGCGTGCTCTTTGCTCAGCATAGTGGAGGATATCAGGGCATACCGTTCTGGAAAAGGATTTGGAGGAAAGCGAGTAGGAATAAGCTGAAACTTATTGCAAATAATATAGAAAACCGTATGAAAATCGGGAAATCCAGAGCGGTAATTATGGGTTTCAGATATGCACAGGAAATCGGAAAAACGGCGGAATTGGGGACTAGGAAGGGACATATGACGCATAAGCTGCCTGGTTGGTCGAATAGTGGATGATAGCCCACTGTCTTTGCATATTTTGTGTTTTTGTTCTTATGCTCAGTGGTTCACTTTTGTATTTCCCGCGTGCACGACTATGATAAAAGAACCTGAAAATCACTAGTGGCTTCGCGTACTGTAGATGCTTCTTCGCTCGGTTCGATGCTTCTGTGCAAAGGCAGGAAGGGTATACCGTAATAACTGGGCAACCCCAATCGAATCAGCGTCTGACATGTTCTGTAGATATCTACAGATATCTTACGTAGATATCTAGATTTGGGGAAAAGGTAATTAAATTTCAAATTTTTGTGTTTGCCAGCGAATGTATCCAACTTCGCGTTCAATCGATGATGGCAACAAGGAGGAGAGGCCGATGGACAAAAGGAAAGTAACCATGTCAGCATCTTCGGTCTCGCCTTCATTGAACAAAGTTCTCGTTGGCGTGTGTGCAATGTCGAAAAAAGCTGCTAGCAAGCCGATGCGACAGATATTGACCCGGTTGAACGAGTATTATGGTGACTACATGGAAGTTCTTGTGTTCGATGAGAAGATGATTCTGGAAGAGCCCGTGGAAAATTGGCCAATCGTGCAAGTTTTGATCGGATTTCACGCCAAAGGTTTTCCAATGACTAAAGCCCAAGCTTATGTCAAATTACGGGAGCCGTACGTGCCGAATGATCTCGAGAAACAGGCGGATTTGCTTGACAGGTGGGCGTGCGTTAGCATGCTTCAGGTGTACCTTGTGCTTATTGTGTGCCCCCGCTTATAGCTTATGTATACAGGCCTTCTATAATTATAAAAATAACGAATCATTTATTTCTCTTCTCGGCTCCCTAATGCTACAGCTAGCTTTATCAGTTCTTTCAGGCCTGGGAGTGAGGATTCATCGGTTGCCTATGGCCTACACAAGCTGCTTCATTGCGTTTCCTATCAGATTGCGAAATGGTTTTTGGATTCTTGCCACAGGAAACTTGTGGGTCTTTTTTATGCGTTTATTACTTTTCAGGACGAAAGTGTACAAAGCACTTGAAGCGGTGCGAGTTGACATTCCGCGTTATACGGTTATGTGGCGCAATGGTGGTGAAGGTTGTGAAAGTATGTTCCTCTTTATGCATGTGTAGGTTGGCCAATGGCAAAGTCAGGCATGTTATACTCGCGATAGTGACTTCTAGTATATCGGGTTTCGAACAAGATACTCTTACTGTTGTATCCAAGCCTGGCGGGCGTAAGAGAGCATGTGGCCGACTGACAAAATCTCCGACTGCAGTAGGGCGAGGCTAACGACTACTCTGGAGGCTGAAACGTCAACCTGAGGGGTTGACGTCTCGTACTGTAGCTAGGGGAGATCAATAATTCTCTCCCACTCGCCATAATCAACCAGGCGACAGGGTTTCACTCCATATAAAATACTTAAGCGCATTACAAAAGATGTTGAGTTGGAGAGGACTCGTGTGTTAGCATCAGTGTGTTCTGATTGGGCTTTCTGCTGCAAATACTCATTTATTGCAGGTACACTGGAAGAACAAGACGATCATATCGTCGTCAACGGTCAAATTTTCAATAAACCATTTGTGGAGAAGCCGGTCTCTGCGGAAGACCATAATATTTATATTTATTATCCGTCTTCCGCTGGCGGTGGTTCGCAACGCTTGTTTCGGAAGGTGTGCAATCTAGTGAGAATGATGTACTCACGTTTGGATATGCAAATTGCACTTTTCATTTTCATGCTCCTTTGAGGTCGACAATCGAAGCAGTGTTTATTCATCGGATAGTCGAGTCCGGCAGACTGGATCGTATATTTATGAAGAGTTTATGCCCACCGATGGAACTGATGTCAAAGTATGTGCTAGTTCTTGTTGTCATGGACGCACTTGCATGAACGATGTCTTTAGGTGTATGCCGTTGGGCCAGATTACGCGCATGCCGAGGCTCGAAAATCGCCCGCCCTCGATGGGAAGGTGGAACGTGATTCGGATGGAAAAGAGATTAGATATCCCGTCATTTTGTCAAATCGAGAGAAGTTATTCGCACGAAAAATCGTTTATATGTTTCGGGTAATTCGACGTTTTTATATTCGTTTTCAGTGTACTTGCTCCTATGCATTGGCGTAATCAGTCTAGTATGGACTGTTTTATTTCAGCAAACGGTGTGCGGTTTTGATCTCCTTCGTGCTAACGGCAAGTCGTACGTTTGTGATGTAAACGGGTTTTCGTTCGTGAAATCGTCAACCAAGTATTACGAGGATACGGCCAGAATATTAGGCAATATGATTGTGAGAAGATTCGCTCCATCCTTACGCATTCCGTGGTCGCCGCCATCTTTGGGTAGACTCAAATTATAGCTTGGTTTTAAGTAATTGCCACGCTCTAGTTTTCAGACGATCCGCCATTGGTCTCGACTACTTATGGCACAATGATGGAACTACGATGCGTGCTGGGTATCATAAGACACGGTGACCGAACGCCGAAACAAAAATTGAAAATGGAAGTATGCCATCCGAAGTAAGTACATTCATTGTTTGACTCGGCTTTGTTGTAATGTCAGAACTTTCAGGTGGCACGAGCTTTTCAAGACATATGCGGGTCCTATAAAGCCGGAGGCGAAAACGCAGGAGCTGAAATTGAAGAAACCCCATCAGTTGCAAGAAATCTTGGATATCGTGCGTTATTTACTGAGCGAGCTTGAAAAGAGATCGTCGTTGTCCCCGAATGGACAGGATCACGCGGATGGAGAGATCACGGAGCAGAAGGGGAAGTTAGAACAGGTCAAGATGGTATTGGAAATGTAAGCCATTTCTTAGAACTGTCAGGGCAGTTAGTTGAGGCGATGTCTATCTGCTTGGACCAGTAACCCTGACTTGCTGTTCTACTTCGGGAGCAAGCGGCAGTTTAGTGAGGTAGCCACACTTCGACAGCGATATATTAAGTCCATCATAGGCTTGGGGCCGGTCGCAGTCTGATAAGGCATGTCCCAGATGATTGTAGAAGTGAGCCCTTGCTCTGGTATCGTCCATGGGAGAACGCCAAGCGAGGATCACAAAACTGGTTCTTGAACACCAGTTTGGAAGGACTTATCAGCGGATGCACCCTGCAGAGATCCTCGCTTCTATATGTCAGAGAAGCAGCCGTGTGAGTTGTTAATCTCTTTTACTGTTAGCGCAGACAAGGAAAAACAGGCCGACATGGGACCTAGTCCACGAATTATACTGCATTTTAGGTATGGCTATTTTTCTGGTATCAATCGAAAAGTACAAATGAAGTATCGATCGACAGGTCGAGCAAAGAAATCATCGGATACGGAGACTGATTCTAATATGCAAGTGGATCCACGGCCTAAATTACTGCTCATTTTGAAATGGGGCGGAGAGCTAACTCCTGCTGGAGTGATGCAGGCTGAGGAGTTGGGAAAAGCGTTTCGCTGTTTGTATCCTGGTGGTCAAGGTACGTGCTTGCATCTTAGACGAGCTCTTCGTGAATTGAAATGTATTTCAGGCCAGTATGGTGGCGACAGCAGAGGCCTTGGATTCCTTCGTCTTCATAGCACTTACCGGCACGATTTGAAGATTTATGCGTCGGAAGAAGGACGAGTACAAATGACTGCCGCTGCATTTACGAAGGTAGGATTAGAACGGCATTGAAGGAAGCTGATTACAGTAGTCGGTGTTTATCTTAGGGACTGCTAGCTCTGGAAGGCGAATTAGCTCCGATTCTTGTCCAAATGGTGAAGTCCGCGAACACGGACGGTTTGTTGGATGATGACAAGGAAGCTAGGCACGTGTTTTTGAATCGATACAGGTGTAAGAGGAGACACTGGGGCGCCTATAGTGCCACCGCACCGGGACAGCTTTTTCACAGGTCCGTTTCTGATTTAGCCGTGTTTTAGACAGTATCAATCAAGTGTCAAAAAGTATTTGCATCATTATTTGCAAGTTGATCGAACCTTGGACAAAGACGACTTTGCGAAGGTAGGATTTTTTGTAAACATTCTGGACTTTATGATTTTAAACTCTTGGTCTTTCCAGTTGAATCCGAGCGAGTCGAAGTCTCTTCAAAATGCTCTCCACTTTATCGAAAACCCACGACGCAAGTGCGATCGAATTTGGAATTTGACGGCGAAAATTTACGATATTATTCGAATGAGGAGGCGGGATGCACGTTTAAAAGGTGAGCACTTGGTGGAAGAGGATAGTTCAGGGAAAAGTGTTATGGAGTGTTCGTTTTAGATCATACGTTGTATTTGAATGAAACCTGGGACCTCGCTGAGCGTCGATGGGCTAAATTAGTCAAGGATTTTCGCCATGTGAAGAAAGATGGGGAAGTGATTTACGACATTTCGAAAATCCCAGATATCTATGATGTGAGTTCAGTTTTAATCTTTGAATGGTAGTTGTCGTTTTTGAGTTTTTTCATTCCTTCAGTGCATCAAATACGATCTGGAACATAATGTAAAAATTTTCAATACGGACGACATGGAGGAGCTGTATATATGCTCCAAGTACATGGCGGATGTTGTAGTGCCACAGGTATGATAGGTTGGAGTTTGTAATTTAGGTGTCGAGTGAATGATCTTTTTTTAATTCTAGGAGTACGGGATTCAGAAGCAAGAGAAAATGCTAATTGGTCAGGGTACTTGCACGCCCTTGATGAAGAAGCTGATGTGCGATCTGAAAGCATGCATTAAAGCTGAAAATGGGGATGATCCCTTGTCGACTCGTTTGGACCCGAGGTAAGGTTTTTGAAGCGTGCATAGGAGTAGTTGACTGCGATTTGTGACTTGCCCAGGGCGTCAGAAGGCATCCAAACGCCAGCGCGTCACGTTCGTACTCGACTCTACTTTACTAGCGAAAGCCACATTCATTCGCTGATGAGCGTGATTCGACATGGGGACTTGGTGTCGGACGTAAGTGAGAGGAGTTCTTTGATAGGAGCTAGGATTGACTGGTTTAACTTCAGTTGAATGATAAGCAGTGGCAGCGAGCCATGAATTTTTTGTCGTCAGTGACCGAATTCAATTACATGGCGCAGTTGGTCATGATGCTCTACGAGGACACGACTAAAGACGCCAAGGCGGATGATCGGTTTCATGTCGAATTGCATTTCTCACCTGGCGCTTTGCCGTGCATTCAGACTACTCACGTGGCTGGCTTGGGATACAGGTAAATATGAATTTAAATATTGATTGATGGATGGTAACCGGGCTGTCTTACTGATTTAGACCAAAGTCACGCGAGAGTGAACAAAGTCAGTCCGGGTTGACGAGCAATCCGTCAACGATGCCACCGACTCGATTGACTAGTATCGATGAGACACGGGGTGGGGAAAGTGCGCTTTGTGGGGTGAGTATCTTATTGCCATGTTTCGAGGGGCGGGTCCTGCTTGGGTAGGAATCGTGCCCTGCCCTCTGACACGTGACCATCGGGTTTGGATAACCGTGCGGAGGCTGGTGTGACGGTGATTTGTGCCGATTGACAATCGCCAAAGCGGCCACCATGTCCTGTAGGTTTATGTTTTAGGCATTGGACGATCTGGCGGAAAGTTCAGAGAAGCATGTCGTAGAGTGTGTAAGCAGAAAGACCAGTACGGGCAATCTGTCAGCGCCAGTGAACATTGTGGCCATTGGGGATCGTATGAATCGACCGATAAGTGAGTTAGGTTAAAGTTATTCACTATGGCCCAAAGTGGATCTTGTACGATTTTTGAACGCTGAAGGGTGCAGTCCAGCGTATCAGCATTCCTTTGTGCCTATTTGGAAATTTCCTTGTAAGTTGCTGATCACTGGGGAGTGACCGTTGAGGTGAAAGACCACCTTGAAGCATGCTTCATCTTTCTGTCTTACTCTCTTTTTCTGTCCCATTTTGCGGTGGAGAATGTATGAAATAAGGTTTCAATAAACTTGGCTTGTTTCGAACTATCTAGGCTCCTCACTTATCGTTAACTGCTGATAGAACTCGGAATAGCGCGTTTTAGCTCTGTCTTTCGTCCATGGCTACTTCAGTTACATATTATTTTTGTTATAAGTTTCTGAATTTTTGAACGAAGTTTAAATTTTCTCATTTTAGCCACCGAAGAACTCGCACAATACTCACCGTCGACATCACCACATAATCAATCACCACTGTCTTGGCCAAGCGTCGGGGATCGGCCGATCATTATAAAATCGCTGAGCGATGTGGCCTGTGCTATGTCGTGTGAGTGTAATGCTTGGTTCTTTTGTAGTAGCTAGAAGAAAGAGTATTTTTTGATTTAGATATAACCAGTACGGAGAATGATGACGAACAGCCGAATTACAACGCGAATGTTGTCTCGGTGACGGAGCAAACTACGAGTAAGTAATTTGTGGTTCGTTAGATCTATGCATGGTTTTGGAAATGACTTGTCTTTGATGTTTTAGATGCGCGGAGGAGCCGTCTCTTATACGCGGGTGTGAAACACCATACGACCATTCTGCGACGTAAGTGCCTGCTTGTCTTGTAAGGTTGGGCCTTCTGTGCTCATCGTCAGTGCGCACATACTGGCGTGTGTTCGACTCGTGACTGGGTTTGATCTCTTGTCCGATGTGTGAAGTGTGGGTAAAACAAGAAGAGGATTGTTAGTCATTGGACCAGTCACCCTACTGTACAGTTGAAGTGCGGGCTCGATCGTTGCACTGGGCTCAGGTTTTAAGTACTGGCTTATGTCATGACCTTGAAACGGATCTGTTTCAGATCGCGATGACAAGCATCTGAACAACCTGCGACAGCTTATTAGCACAGCTGTAATCAATGGGTTGTTTTCTGGTGGTCGAGGAGAAGAAAAAACTTTGAGTAAGTGTATTTAAGTGATATGAATCAATGAAGGTTATGACATTGTATTTGGGTTTTCAGTCGATCCATTCTTGGTGACAACGGCAGTAATTGCTCGTGGTGCGAGTGAACCAGATTTGCTCACTTTCAATAAGTTGGCTCAAACGATACAGCAGGATGTGAGCGGTAAGATGGACCTGGTTTCATTTGGATGGTATGCTGTGAATTTGCTTTCAGATATTTCATTCTATGTACCGCCTCTGCGATCATTGGAAACGTTGCACAATCAACTGTCGTTGCGGCAGGTAATGGAATTTCTGGAACGTGTTACGACAATGAAGACACCCGCACCATCCCCTCCGAAAACGCCATTCGCGCCGGACTTGTCCAGAGAGAATTCGTTGAGTGCGAATGCCAGTAAGTATTGAACGAACGATGGACGTTTTGTGCGGGTTATATGGTCTTATTTCAGGAAAATTTACGAGAAGCGACCAGTTGATGCTGTCGGCTGCTGTGACAGAGCGGTTGCAAAAATTGAATTCGGAACCGAATATAAAAAGTATGGATTCATGAATGTGAAGATTGGATTAGCTCAAAATTTATGGGTTGCTCGTAGTCACTTGATTCAGTGATTGTGGCAGACTGGAGACTGGTTCTCAGGATTTATTGTCGCTTAGTTTGGTAGAGCTTAAGTGGATGAGAATGGATGTAGAGTAAAGGTTTTGGATTCGGATGCGGATCGGTTTTGTAAGGTTGGTCTATTCCGTGTACTAATTGACACTTGCAAACGTGAGGGGTCGTGCAGAGTGGATGCGGTTTTCAGCTGTGATAAAAGTCGACTTGGACGAGAAGAGTGCAAAATGTCGAAACAAGGTGCGAGAGGTGGAGGTCCTGGCGGTGATACGAAGAAAGTGGTGAGTGCGGGACTTGCCATTTATCAAAATACAAATCACTGATAAGCGCATTAAAGTGCAGAAGACGCCATGGAGTAACAGCCAGTAGGATTTTAGGGAAGTGGTGAACCGGGGAGCCCACGAAATGTCAGATGTGTGTAAGGCTGTTGGGTTTTGTTATAGAGTGGTGAATTATTTACGCTAACGTATGGAGCTTTGGTGGCTCAGTTGATCAAAGATTACGAACGGGACGAAGATGTGAACAATCAGTTGGATAAGATGCAAGCATAGAATTAGGTATGCTTGAGAGTGTCACTATTGTACGGTGTTTCAGAGGATATAACATGGGGGTCCGCCTGATCGATGATTTGTTATCGAAGAACCCAAATATAGGCAAATGCAACGACTTCCGCGAAGTAGCCGAAGTGGTGTCGAAGGTATGGGCATGCTGTGAATCCTTACGTATATGGGGGGGGGGATAAATCCATGTGAGATCATGAGATCCATTTTGCGCCAACTTTTCGTTTCTTTTTACAGTTTTGCTCCCACTTTTTCATCACTACGGAAAGCGCGCATTGTTAGGGCCTATATGTATAGTGCGGGCCCTGTTCGACGACCTATAAGCCCCTGTACCCCTGGGCTAGGTGATTGAAGCTGGGCCCTGGTTGTAAAGTGTGTTGTATGCCGCTGCTTGCACCATCTGACCAGGACTTCTTTTCAGCACGCATTCAAGATCTATTTGGGCATAATTCCGAGTGTTGCCAATTGGAGTTCGAGTGCTGACGAATTCTCGTTGATATTTGAAACGAATCCGTTGACTGAGTTTGTCGAATTGCCGCAGGGCGATGATGCCGCTGGTGGAGAGACCCCTTACGCCACGTTGCGGTACTCGCAAGCCATATGCGGCGCTGTGAGAGGAGCCTTGGAGATGGTTCATATGGAAGTGTTGGCTTGGTTCGTGCAAGAACAACTGCGAGGCGATCCCGTCAATGAAATTCGTGTCAAGTTTATCCGGAAGTTGGAGGAATCTATGCCCGTCGGAGAGGATTAGGGTCGGCACTTTACCTAATGATAATTAATTCCATTGTGCACGTTGTTGGATAGGCAACTCGTAATTATTGTGGCAATGTGTGTGCTTGCTTGACTAGGAATATGGGCTATACAGGAAAGGACCCGTATTGTACTGGTGAAGGGGAAGAAGATAGCCACTTCACATGCGCATCGGCTGGTGCAGGATGAGCTTTTATGCGATAGAGCTGTATTGACTGAGTAAATAGAATAAACCTTGTTAGAACACCTGTTGGCGCTGAAGTCCGTGCGTGGCATAGTTGCCTTTTAAATCTGAATCTCATATTTACTAATGCCAGTTGTGCAACTGTGTGCGTCTGGCTGTGATTCGTTTCGTTTTTTGGTGCCTTCTTCTTTTGCATACCTATCTTTATTTCGCAAAAGGCGCCCCCTTGCATTGCATTTCATTTCATTTGTAAAAAAGTCTGAAACATTTGAACGTTTTCTAGATTTGGTGCTTCAGCGCTCTTCACTGGTGTGTGTAATAAAAAATGTAAGTTTTGACGCCGACTTTGTTGTTAGCGCCGCGAATAGGGAATTGAGGCTAGTTTTTAGTGAAGGGGATAGGCCTAGGTCTATGATTTAAAAGAAGGCACATTTTAAGGGAGGTTACGGGGTGTAGAACAGTTTGGCCCTTTGTCCTTTAATACCTTTGAAAAAAGTGAGAAAAGTTTTGTCTTATAGAACCAATTTTGATAATTGAATTTCGAACAGTCGGAGACCACCTGAGGACTAAAGATGAATGCGGACAAGTTGAATGAGGCTCTAAAAGCTACGATGGATCCGGATCATCAAAAAGAAGCGGAAAAGTATCTGTCAGAGGTAAGATCAAGTTTGAATTAGAGATTGTCCACTAGGTTTAGGCCCAGGGTACCTCGTTTCGGACGAAGTTCTGGGAAATGATGCCAGAGAAGTAACTTCAAATGGCTGGATAGAGTGTCCAAGCTCGGAATACCTGACCTGTAAGCTCTCCGCGAAGGAGAGAAACAAAGGCATGGGTTTTTCGACGGTCTCGGCTTAGGCTAACTTCTGCTCTAGTTTAGAACGCTCGTAGGGTTTTCTGGGGCTACATCAGTCAGAGATTTCAGTAAAACCGCATCTAAGATCAGAAAATGTTTAAGCGCGTTATATGCAACCTTTGCGGCCAAGAATACCATGCAGATTGGGGTAGAGCGATCGCACTAATCAGGGAACAAATGTTCCTTCGCGCTAGTTGTTTGGGTTTTTAATCGAGAAAGAATTCTTTCCTCAATTTTAGATACAAAATATTGCCGGTTTTACTCCCGCTTTGCTCGAAATCGTCGTGTCGGAAAGTCGAGAAGGGCCGGTTCGTCAGGCGGCGGTGATCTATTTGAAAAATGTTATCGGCTCGTATTGGGATGAGAAAAACGTCGAACCAGATGGCACCAAAACGGCTCCAACCATCCTTGAACAAGACAAGCACGTGTTGCGGGAGCATATCGTTGAGGCAATTATTCATAGCCCGGAAGTCATCAGGTTTGTTCGAATGTTATTCGAATTTCTAAAGATCATACGCGTTGGAACTATAAATTTTAGGGTTCAACTGGCAGTAGCGGTTGCGACGATGTTGAAACATGATTTCCCAGCTCATTGGCCGAATATCGTTGGAAAACTGATCGTTTATTTGAATGCTGGCGATGGACAGTCGTTGATGGGTGCCCTGGTGGTTCTGTATCAACTGGTGAAGAATTTTGAGTAAGTCACTGTTTTCCTATTTTTGGAGCCGTGGTGACCCTTTTATTGTTGAATATGGTTATGTTCTAGGTTCAAAAAGCAAAAGGATCGCGTGCCTTTGGTTCAAGCTATGACGGTTATTTTGCCCATTATTTACGAGCGAATGGTTCATCTAATGCCCGATGCTAGTCAAGAATCGGCGTATCTGCAGAAGATGATCTTGAAGATTTTCTACG
The DNA here is from genome assembly GCA_030248295.1 of Mesodorylaimus sp. YZB2_4. Classification (NCBI taxonomy): domain Eukaryota; kingdom Metazoa; phylum Nematoda; class Enoplea; order Dorylaimida; family Dorylaimidae; genus Mesodorylaimus; species Mesodorylaimus sp. YZB2_4. Next base: position 229,527 of record JASANH010001212.1, on the reverse strand, counting down.
CTTTAGTTCAAGTAGCACCAGTTCGATGGGGTTTTTACGTTTTGCTCTATGCTCTTCTTTTTTATTGTAGTTTTCGCTAAGTCTGGAAATGTTGTCCATCGAGGATTTCGGTCGATGGATGGAACTGGTTCGTCAAGTCGTCGAGCGCCCTGTGCCGCCCGTAAGTCATAAAAAAAGTTTGCGAAGAACAAAAACTAAGCGAAACTTTTTTCGTAGGAAACGGAAACCGTAGATGAAGACGATCGACCAGAATTAGTGTGGTGGAAATGCAAGAAATGGGCGATCCATCTCATGGCACGAATTTTCGAACGGTAATGTCATTTTTATTTGTTTTTTTCCAAGACCTTTTTCCTAATCTGCTTTTTCCAGATATGGTAACCCGGGTCAGGTTTCGGCGGAGTACAACAAATTTGCGGAGTATTATTTGAAGACTTTCGCTGCTCCATCGATCGGCACCGTTTTCAAAGTATTGGATTCGCATCGAAAGAAAGAATACGTGTCACCTAGAGTGCTTCACCAGGCCCTGTGTTATTTACAATGCGGGTAAGCGCTGGTTGTTCGCTCTTGTCTTTCGATGACTGATTCGAGTATTTCACAAACAGGATTAGCCATTCGTTCTCGTGGAAAGTCATCAAGCCGCACATTATGGAAGTGATACAGGAAATCGTGTATCCATTGTGCTGCCATAATGAGAAAGACGAGGAATTGTGGCAGGAAGATCCACAAGAATTCATTCGAACCAAATACGGTTAGTGACTCGGTATTGACTTCACGGCCTGATTTTTTTATTGTTTAAATTTCTTATTAGATGTGTTCGACGAATTGGTGAATCCGACTAACGCGGCGGTTGCGCTTTTGGGAGCAGCTATGAAGAGGAAAGATCTTTTGGACAAAACTGTTCAGTTCATTGTTCACGTAATGAACAATGCCGCTTCTTCTCCTCACCAACTTGACGGTGCTTTGCACATGGTCGGAACATTGGCGCCGAACCTAATGAAGGTATTCATCTCTTTGTTTGAGTGTAAAGTAATCGATTGTACAATTTCCGTTTCAGAAGAAGCTTTACAAGAACGAGTTGGAGCACATGCTTTTGGTGCATGTTTTTTCGCGTTTTGAAGCTCCGAACGGTTTCTTGCGAGCGAGGGTAAGATGACGCGTTTTTTCTGTTTGTTTTGGCTCACTTTTAATGTTGGTGTTTTTTAGGCGGCTTGGTGTATAACTCAGTTCTCCGAGGTTTCGTTTAAAGATGATGCTAATTTACAAAAAGCGATTGAACTTCCCGTTCGTGGTCTTTTGCAAGATCCTGAATTGCCGGTGAAAGTCGAGTGCGCCATGGCCCTGCAAATGCTGCTCACTGACCAATCAAAAGGTAGTGCTTTGAATTTGAGTCGAGTGGGTGCACCCTTCTTGAATGGATTTGGTCATTTTTAGCTGAGGCCATCATTCAAGAGCACATACGGCCTATCGTTTTGGGTAAGTAGTAGTTTTGCATGATGCAGCCTGTGTCTGATTGGTTCAGTTACTTTAGAACTGTTGAAACTGATTCGGGACACGGAGAACGACGATTTGACCACGGTCATGTCCAAGTTTATTAACGTCTTCACAGAACAAATTACTCCTATTGCGGTTGAGATTGCTCAAGGCCTGGTAAGGGGGCATGTTGTTGCGGGCTGTCCTTAGTGTCTGACGGGTGTTGGGATTTATTCAGGGCAACATCTTCGTTCAATTGTTGCAAGCTGAAGACGGGGCCGAAGATCGGGCTATAACAGCTATGGGTGTGTTGAATACGTTAGAGAGCATTTTGGATGTCGTGGAAGAACAGAAGGAGGTGAGTTGGTGAGATCTCTGATGGCGCACTGGTGTTTTGACTTTGATTACGTTTTCAGATCGTAGAGAAGCTGGAAGCCATCGTGGTGACAATCGTCCGTGTGATTATCGAAGGCAGCGTGATGGGTGAGTGTTCGCTGTTGTGGTGTTAAGCGGTTAATATTGGAGGGACTTTTGTTATTTTGTATTTCTAGTTGGTGGATTGGGTATGTGGAAGTCGAGGACATATTTGGCGAGGAGGCAAACGATTAGTTTGTTTTAGATTTCTACGAAGAGGCGCTCAGTTTGGTTTATTCGCTGACCTGCTCACATATATCGCCGACCATGTGGCAAGTGTTTCTTTTGATCCACAAAATGTTTTCCGAGGATGGTATTGATTACTTTATCGGTGAGTTATTGAAAGTTTATTTTGCTGTGGGATAGTGAGAGTGGGTTTTTTTGTAGACATGATGCCGGCTTTGCACAATTACGTGACCGTCGATCCGGAAGCATTTATTTCGGTGCCAGAACGAATTCAGATCATTTTCGATATGTGCAAGAAGGTAATTGGTCTCGATGTGTTGGTTGGTTAATACATAATTGGAATCAATGTTTGGGCTTACAGATCTTCTCGGAGGATGTGGATGCTGGTGCGGAAGCCGAGTGTCACGCTGGAAAACTTTTGGAAGTGGTTGTCCTGCAGTATAAAGGAAAGATCGATGCTTTGCTGCGTCCGATCACTGAGATCGTTTTGGCCAGATTGGCGCGCGAAGTGAAAACATCGGAATTGCGGACGATGCTGTTGCAGGTAAGGCATTAAAAGTGTTGGATGGCGGATTGGAGGGAACTGTTTATTTGCAGGTCTTGATTGCTGGTTTGCATTATAATCCTGCTTTGATGTTGGAAATACTGAATTCTTTCCAACCTCCCAACGCCAACATGTCGATCATCGATCAATTTGTGAAACAATGGCTGTTCGATGTTGACTGTTTCTTGGGGCAAGGATGGACTCAGAGAACTGAAGGAATAGTCTTTCCACGTAAAGATTTCCGTTTCAGCTTGCATGATCGAAAGATGTGTATAATCGGTTTGACTACGTTGATGGGTATGCCTGGAAGGCCAGCGGTCATGCACGAAGTTGGTCAACAAGTTCTGCCGTCCTGTATTTCGCTGTTCGATGAATTACAGAAAGCTTACGAAGGTATGATATCTGGAAGTTTCTTATGAGGCGGGGAAAGGAAGTGTTTTATGTTTTAGCTAAAGCTCTGCGTGACAGCAAGGACGATGACAGTGACAGTGGAGAAGAAGTAGAGGATGGTGAAGGTGTGATGTTGATGCTTTTTTGATATTGTGAAGCTGCAGAAGGAGATTTTCAGGATTGGAAACAGATGAAGATGAGGTGGACGAGGAAGCTCAAGAATACATGGAGAAATTGGCCAAATCAGTAAGATGCAGTTGTTTTGTTAGGCACGCTGGGAGTATCAAATGCATAATTAGGAGCAAGACAGCGGCAACGATGACGAGTACAGCGATGATGAATTCGTGGACGAAACGGATTTGGAAAGCTATGAAACCATACTGGACACTGAAGATACCGATATCGACGAATACGTTATGTTCAAGAGCACGATTTTGGGTGAGATACGAATAGAAACAGGAAGCTTATAGGGGAAGTAGAAGCTCTGCTGGTCTCTTCTGCATCCAGTAACGTACTTGAAGAAGGCCAGGGAAACACATGGAAGCTACTTTTTGTACGTTTGGAATCAGGACCGAGTTCAAGATCGGTATTAGTACTGTAGATATAATTACGGGTTTTTTTGCAGTTTTGACGATGCTCTGTAAGCTTCATCTGCCTCATCCAAGCTATGCAATTCAGGCAGAATTAAAAGCATTGTCATGTATCGGTCCACACCTGGCATGACCCGTTCATGCTAATTCCCCCCCCCCCCCCCGTGACTGGCACTAGTCATCAAGTGGCGTTTGTCGCTTAAATCCTGACCGGGATTTGGAATATGAACGAACGCTGACTGACACGCAGATACATTTGTGTTTCAGCTTTGCAACAAACTGAGCCGCACTGGTACCAAATGCTCATCAGTGGTTTGACTACGGAACAACAGACCTCATTGCAAAACATTTTCAAATTGGCTGACCAGAAATTTGCTGCTTTGGGTATGTTTGCTCAGATTTTTTAGGTTTGGCTCGCAATAATGAGGAATATTTTGTTTTAGAATCGAAGAAGATCGAGAAAGGGGGTGGATACCAATTCAACGTGCAGCAAGTGCCGACAACTTTTAACTTCGGCGGGTCTGCGTTTTCTTGAGTGTTTAATACTAGAGTGGGCATTACTGATTATTTGGATTTTTGTGAAGCCCTTGTATGCTCGTTTCTGGATTACTAATATGGAACAGACAGTTATTTTATGCATTCGGCGCGACATGAAATTGGAATAAGTTGAAAAATTCAATAAAACTATATGGTTTCGGTATTGCGTGTGGCTCTGTTGAAGTGGACGATGGCCGATGAAGCGTATTGGATTGAGTTGTGGATGAAGCGATGACTGACGGATTGTGATTTTAGGGAGCTGGAGCGAGGAGTCGATGCAATCGGTCATGGGGGCTGTAAGTCTTTGTTGGTGCAGGTCCTTTCATGTTCATGTTTTGCCAGATCACCAAACCCTTATGCGCACTCGAGGGTGAAGGGACACATTTTACACGAAATGATTTACCGGCCCGCGAGTCGAACACTCGCCCGTAACTGCGCACCTGGCGTGAGAGGCAGACGCCTAACCCACGAGGCTGCTGGGTCCTAATGGCTATTTGAGTAATAAGTCAATGTGGTACATCCCCTAGCGTGAGTGGAAACTGGTCCGCGCATCCTCTCCTTGAAGGAACCGAGGGTTGCATTAGGCTCGAAGTACAGGCTCGGGTTAGATAAGAGGCGAAGGGGATGGGGAGGGAAATAAAGGGTGCTGTATGAACTTTTGGCGGACATTGGAAAATGCTAGAAACTTATTTCTGAGTGCTTTTAGGGCACATTTTGGATCGCGGCCGGAGTCACAGCGGCGACAGGTGCTGCAGCGTTCCTTTACTGGAGAACGAGGAGTAGTCGAGGAGGAACTGGACGAGCACAGACACAGGTAAGGGATGAAGTAACTGTGGGTCTGCTGATCTGACTTGTAACTGCTTCAGGTGTTGAAGGCACCCGAGCCGATTTCATCACTGGCATCATCCGTCAGAAGTGGATTGCGTACAGGTGAGCTGCTTTCTGTTTGCGTAGGAGAAGGGATGGAGGAAGAGACGGGGTGACAGGAGGCGGGGTGTCGTCTTCTGCACGTAGGCTGGTGTTGTATAACCAGCATACCTGGGCGGCTGGGAGATCTATACTCTGCCCGCCTGATGCCTGGCGAGACGCTTCAGACCAGTCGATTTGATGTTTCAGCCGTCTGTCCATTTCGCCTGAAGAGTAGTTCTGGTTGGTTTCTTGTCCTTGATGCCTGTCTCGTGTAAGTCCCACTTACAGTTGGTTCCGGCAGCTTGTCTGTCTACTATGGTCAATCTATCCCTCCAATCCTTAGGACTACACCCAGGAAAATAATGTGAAACGTTTGGTGCCATCTGACTTCTCTTGTTCGCTAGTGCCCGTCAGATCTCTGGGACACTGGACTGCATTAGGCAAACGTGGAGTCTCCGTCCTGTGAGCTATCCAGACAGAAGATTCCAGAGTCAGCTGTACTTGGCGCACACTGACACGTTTTTTCGATGACGATAAATGATGACCGTGCATTAGAGACCACGAGGTCAAGTCCAACTGTTTTTTATCTCTGGGGGCCCGCTTGGAATGTGTTTGAGACCATCCGCTCCACTGGCTACCTTCTTCAATGTGCAGCCATCCAGCCTGTGGATCTATAGTATGACTGAAGTGTTAGTGGGACAGAGAATGGCTAGTGCCAACGGTGGTGAGGCAGTGTTTTTCAGGTCAGGCCTCTGCGGGCGTGTATAGACTGTAAACTGTTATAAGAGCAGCGACAAGTGTATTTTCTTCGCAATTAGCTGACATAATTGACGTGCTGGCCTGGCTACTGTTTCTTTCATTCCCGCACACACGGTCACGTCCTAATGTACATTCTTTTTCAGGAATGAAAAAGGTGATCCGCGAGCGTAAGATGATTTTCGTAGTCAATCGTCCAATCCTAATGAACAAACAGACCTTATTCGTCGGCGTGTCGACAGCCTGTCTCCGTTATTATCAAGCAATCAGCAAGAATCGCGAATATTACAACACCCACGTCAAGCCATGGACTTATACTGGCCAGATGAAAGTTGTCGTCAAGGCTAATAGTGGCCAAGAATTGCAATCTTTGTTTGATAGGTGTCAGGCGGAAGGCGTCGAGCCATTGCTCTTGCACGTTGGTGATCTCTGTCCGAAACGTCAAACCGTACCAGAGCAAGAAACGGTGAACACAGGAAAGAGGAAAGTTAAGAAAGAAGATAACGGAATTAAGAACAGTCCGTTGGAGGGAGAAGACCCGACTACGCCAGTGATTCTTTGCGTGCTGGCACCGACTGACAAACTCGATCAGATAACGGGTCATTTGAAACTGCTGTAGCAAGTCATATCCTTGTATACATGAATATAATGCTAATCATACTTCAAAACGTGGGACTATCAGGCCTTTTCCGTGATGGCTTTGAGTCTCAAAGGACCCGCCTTCAAACCTAACAAATCGATTTTGCCAAGTTGGCATTACAGATTTTTTTTAAAGGGTGCTCTTGGGGCGCTTTCTGCCATAGGAAATAATTGACCACGACTGCGAAGACGCCTGAGGGCTTCTCGAATATGTTTTGGTTTTAGAGGTTCTTTCGATTCTTTCCAACGATCTCGTGAATCCAATGCTGAAATAGTTTTCTGAATCTGGATGGGGGATTGTCGAAGGGTCACATTGAACGTACCTTCTTCAATGACCTCTCCAGCAAATACCTTGGCTATGCCAGCCATTGCAATTACCACGTTGGGCGTAACTGTAACACCGGCCGTTTGTTGAATGATCTGGAACGAAATGGGTTCAATCATGGACGAAAAGAAGAAGAAAAACATACCTTGCGAATAGCAGCTTTGGGGAAAGCGGACCGACGATACATTTCATATCTGCTCAATTGCTCTTTCGAAAAGTTTGATACCAATAGCCTGGAAAAAGACGATTGTTAGTGACCACGATGGGATGGAAACAGGGAGGTTACTCTATCAAAATGATAACCTTCATTCATAGGACATGCTTTCTAATAGTTCACTACAGGAACGATGGAGAGATGGATGCAGCTTAGCAGACAGTCCTACCCTACATTGGTGCAAGTATGGGCAAGGGGGTAACCCCCCCCCCCCTCTTAAGCCGGCCAGGACATTGAAACCCTTCCTCTCGAAATCCCCTCCCCCCTCAGGTCCAGCAGGAAGAAAGAAAAGGAAGGAAGCAAAAGCGATCAAACTGTATCTGGGCAGGACCAAGCCCTGGCCACCAAACACAGGCCAATTGTCCAGCCAGCCTATAGTACTGTATGTAAACAGTCATACAACTCACTCACTCGACTCGACCCAAACCTGACCTGGCCTGACCTGTCTCACACGCAATCAGATCAGATCAGGCTTGCCGTTGTCATTGCACAGGAAAGCTAGCTAGCCTGGGCTAGTTTAGGCGATCCAACTCAAATTAAGCGAAAGAAACTGCCTCGTGATGTTCTTGATGAAGACAGTGTCGATCAGAATATCCCAAACGTCTATTCGGAGCCAAGCAAGATCTTTTAGTCATGCTTTGATTTGAATGTGCTGTGCTTCTTAGTCGGCTCTCAATAATCAGAAAACAACGTCATGATTATAAGTCAAAGAACCAATGCGTTGCCTTCTATTCTCACAATCAGTCAAACACTTCTAAGAAGGGTATTCAAGTCAAGGAAATACTGAAGGATATAAAATGTTTAAGCATAGCTTTCACAACAGGAAAATGCGTAAACGGCGCATTATAAAGCAGTAATTTCTAAAAGTTTCGCCTCCGACGGGGCGGGGGAACATCCCCCGTCCCGCACCCCACCCCTGCGCGCCTTGGCCGCGCCAGCATTCATCTTGGCCATCTATCCTCCGGTCGGCTTAGTTAGGGGCGGGGGATGTGCCCCGCCCCTAACTAAGACGACCTTGCCCATACTTGATTGGTGGTGGTGGGTTCAAAGGAGTCCTGACGCTTGAAGAAACTAGCACAGGATGATCATGCGGTGCGGAGGTAAACTCTCGTGGTTGGAGACCGATGGACATCCCTCCACCCCTTCAAATCTTTTTTACTGTTGGTCATCCCTTGGAAAATGGAGTTGGCCTAAAAATACCACCTGCTGATAGACCTACAGTTTCACTCGTCCCCAAAGCCTATCACACGTCTGGCACAAATCCTTACTGCATTTTCAGTCTCTCCTCTTCTGTAACAAGCGATTCCGCCGTCATTGGTTTTGGTGGCTGCGCTGATGTCCCTGGAGCATCTGCGTTCACGTCGGCATGCTGCGTCGCACTCGTATTATCAGCGGCAGCTGCGTTGTCGTGATCTTTTGCTTCGATCGAAGTGTCCAAATCGACTTCTTCAGTGCTGTCGTTCGCCAAGAGAGATGCACCGCTCGTTTCGGATATATTTTTCGAAACGTCAATATGACCGCCAGTCCCATGCTCCGTCGTTTCGCCACCGAGTAGGACCAAAGCTTTGTGAAATTCGGAAAGTTCTTCGGCGCTGCCTACATTCAAGCTCAAACCCGCAGTGCCTACTTCTCCAACACTCGTAGCATCGACAATTTCTCTCTTGGCTCTCTTCATTGACGGCTCGCCCATGTCGGTCGAAGAATCAGCATCGTCGCGTGATTCAAGGTTCCGCTTTTCTGATCCTGGACCAACACTTTCTTGGCCTTGATCGCCCCTCGGCACGGAAGGAACGTGATCGTTTTCCGCATCAAAATCAAGATCTCCGGGCATGCCGAACAGTTCTTCTAAAGAAGACATCGCCGCGGTATAGACTGATGCAATTTACAAACTGATTCCCAACTTTTAAAGATATCTAGCTTGATTATTCCGATCGAGTACATACACAAAAAACCAAAAACTCGGCTACCAAAAATCTTGGCGCTGTATAGCAGACACATTGTTCCGCAGATTGCAATAGGCGGCTCCTTGTCTGCTAGAACTGGCGGTAGCAGCAGTCTTATCATTCATTCCTATATTCATTGCAGCGACTGGACTTGGGCCAGAGAGGAGGTGCGGCTGTCACTGCGAAACTGGTTTTTCGGCATGGGTGACGCGAGGAACCACGTGCTGAGTTGGTCGCAGGTCAGAAATGGGCCTGAGGCCAGCAGGAGAAGCGGAGCTCATAAATCCTCTCTTATCGCGTAGCGAGGTACTAGTTCCGCCCACTTGAAGCTCTTTCTTTCACGCCTGATATGTTCAAGAATCGTGAGTTAGGAGCTGGGCCAGTTCGACTGGCTGAACCGAGGCGTGCAGTAGCCGCTATGGATTAGGCGAGCTAATGCGCTTGCGTGTTGGACCGATGAAAACTGGTCATTCTTCATTCTCTAGATTCCTTTCCGTTTGCTCTTTTGAACGAAAGTAATGTGCTTTTACATTGCGGGACGTATTTTAGTTTTAGGCGCAGCCAAAACCGCTATCGTCGACCCAGCCTTGTCCGTCAGAAAGCGGCTTCCGATCGAAAGGCCGAGCAATGGCCCCAAGTGCCAAGCGCGCGGTCGAGGAGACTCCAGTTGAGGAGAAGGGAGCCGAGAGTGGCGATCATGGAACAGTTGGACTAAAAAAGACGATCACCCTGTTCAATGGCGTTACCATCATTGTCGGCTGCATTATCGGAAGTGGGATCTTCGTCTCCCCGAAAGGGGTTCAAGAAAGTAATGATGTTTTTCACGTCCTTGCCTAGGTCGATGGCGGTCTAAATCATTCGTAATTAAATCTCTCGAAGGTTGCTGATCTAACAGTGTTTCCTCTTGCAGAAGCCGGAAGCGTGGGGCTGTCGCTCATAATCTGGGTCGTGTGTGGCATATTTTCTGCAGTAGGTGCTTACTGTTACGCGGAATTGGGCACTTTGATTCATTCGAGTGGTGGCGATTACTCGTACATCAAAGAGGCGTTTGGTCCGCTGATTGGGTTCATTCGATTGTGGATTGAATCGATCGTAGTCAGGTGAGTAGCACGTACAGTAAGGCATGGGCAAGTGCGGTTTTATGCGTACAGTAAGTCTAAACTGGCTTCCTTGATTGACTTTTAATGGCCTTTTGATGGCTGGGCTAGGCCGCGATGAGAACTGATAAGGGTATTTACCTGTCTGCTTGTTTTTCTTGACCGTCAGATTTATCTTTTACTGGGGGGGGGGGGGAGCGAGGTGGAGCAGGAACGGTGCACCGGGCTGTGATGCTCTCTACTGAACTGAACGTGATAGGTTTTCCTTTTAGACCATGTTCAGCAACGGTTGTGGCATTGACGTTTGCGATCTACACACTGAAACCACTGTATCCACATTGCGATCCTCCACCTCACGTCCCTCAGTTGCTAGCTGCATTTTGTCTGGGTAAAAACCATTTTCTAGCCTGATTACTCTAGTTTTTTTTCAATCCTTTTTTTTCAGTTGCTCTGACAATGGTGAATTGTGCGAGCGTAAAATGGGCTACACGAGTGCAAGACGTCTTCACAGTGGCCAAAGTTCTGGCGTTGATTCTGGTTATTTGCACGGGAATAGTCAACATTTGCTTAGGTACGTGTTCCCTATTGACTTCGATGAGGTGCGTGGACAGGGGCTGAGGTTCACGGGCGAAGGCCCCTTGGTGTCGGTTTCAATTGCGTAACCTGATATACACCATGAGGGGTCTTATGTACTGTAAAGGCGGCTTGGAGAGGTAGGGCGATCTTTCTGTTTCGTATTACGAGCCGTTATCTGCTGTGTGTGTGACGTAAAATGCATACTTTGCATTTTTTGCATTTTAGGAAAAACACATCATTTTGAAAATATGTTCGAGGACACATCGACAGGGCCAGGTGATATTTCATTAGCATTTTATTCCGGCCTTTTCGCATACAATGGCTGGTAAGGACAGCTTTTCTGTTCTCTTTCTGACGAGACTCTTTAGAAATTTATGGTTTTTTAGGAATTACTTGAACTTTATCGTGGAAGAAATGAAAAACCCGAAACGGTAGGTTTGCTGACTTTTGGAGAATGGCTCGCGAGCCTGACGTGGTTTATCTTTTAGGGATTTGCCAATCGCTATCGCCATTTCAATAGGCATTGTCACATTTATTTACACTATGACCAATGTGGCATTCTACACGGTGGTTAGTCCGAGTGAAATGCTCGAATCGCCAGCCGTGGCTGTGGTAAGAGAACATGACACACCGTGCTATTGTTGCATTCTTGGCATTCGGGTGTTTTAGCTGTTCGCCGATAAGCTGTACGGAGTGATGGCGTGGTGCATGCCCGTGTTTGTCGCCTTTTCGACCATCGGTTCAGCAAATGGAGTAATTTTGACGTCGTCAAGGTGAGTACACTGTGAATAGCCGTGATGGGTATTTACCATTGGCTTGTACCTTTTAGATTGTTTCTGGTTGGCGCCCGCGAGGGACATATGCCTAGTGTATTGACCTTGATCAATACGACTCGCCATACACCGATGCCTGCTGTCATATTTACGGTATGTAGATTTCGTTGTGGATATTCTCGATCGTTCGGAGGGCCTGTCTCCCGATTTGGCTGGCCTCACATCTCATTTTTAGATCTCACATGTGTCGACTCGGCTTATCTGGTTTGGACCTTGCAGTGCGGGTTTGGCATCTGCCTCTCACGCTGGATGCCTAGTTACTGGCGAGTGCTTGGACTCGCGGCTGGGCAAAACAATAGGCGTCCCTTCACCCTCGAGGCAGCATAGCTTAGTGATGATGAAACCAATTTGTTTTTCAGGGCATCCTGAGCTTGTTGTTTCTATTCCTGAGCAACAACTTATACTCGCTGATCAATTACATACAGATTGTTTATTGGTTGGCTATCGGAACCGCCATCGCCGCTTTGTTATGGCTGCGCAGAAAATTGCCCAATGCTGATCGCCCGATAAAGGTATTGTTTACATTGCTGTTCAGTTCTGGAAATTTTTAACAATGGATCTGGTTTCTAGGTTTTCACTGCGCTTCCAGTCATTTTCTTGGCTGGATGCATTTTCCTGGTTATCGTCCCAATTGCTGCTGCGCCGAAAGACACAGGTATGGGGATGGGAGAAGGAGTATGGAGCGCCCTTGGCTGTGAATGGTGGAGTGAGATGTCACAATCACGGGAGAGAGACCAAGCTTGCCTTTCTTGACCTTTTGACCCACCATGCTAATCTGACCGAGCTATATCGACAATATGGCAGAGTCATGCAATCTGCTGTGCCTAAAGTGCGCATACTCTACCTGTGCTTGATGATGTGGTACATATGAACACATGCCTAAACTTGAATTGGCTTTTAGCGATTGGTCTGGCGATCATGCTTACAAGCTTGCCCGTCTATTTCTTATGTATTCATTGGAATAACAAACCCAAGTTCGATGCCGTGTTGAGTAAGTCATAAGTTTCTCATTTATTTCCTCTTTGCAGTCTTTTTTTTCAGGAAAATTCACGATCTTTGTCCAAAAGTTGTTTGTGGCGGTTCCTGAGATGAAGGCTGATTAGAAGGATGCGTCTCGTGTTTGGAGATCTGGGTAGGTACGGGAGATAGTCTGAAGTACAAACGACGAGTATTCTTATAGTCAGGATTTCCTTTTTTGAGTGTTTCATGCTAGCTTGCTTTAACCGTTTGATATTTCCTATATTTTGTTCTTTGATACCATTCTAGGATTTTGATTGCACATTTTTATACCATACTGTTTTCTTATTAATGACAACGAACCGACCATGAGCGTGGTACTGACATTATTGTATGATAAGTTTGATAGCTTTGTTTAACCGTTTTCTGAATTGTTTGGCTACCGATTGAACGTTATACTATGGCATGGACCTGATGATGTGGACGCATGGACGTTGGTCATTGGGGTGGGACATGAGGATGCTGTCATTGGGAACTTGATGTACCGTGCGCAATGGCCGACGAGTGCAATACCATGTACCGCATAAGTCGCACAGGTGTGTTGCTGTGTGTCAGTGCAGTCATCTGGACCCTTTTAGGATGGTAGGTTATTGCTTTGAATGACGGTTCTGCCAAATGGCTGGACATGCGTGAGCATACAAAGCCACTTATTTAACCGTTCCTGTTTTACTCATGCGCGCTGAGGAAGACGGAAACCAGAACATAAGAAATGATACCTTGGCCGCAAGTTGAACGCTGACCAATAAGTGGAAGGCAGCCATAACCGGGCGAGCAAGATCTATATTTTTTTAACCGCCTCGGTGGCTTAGTGTGCCACAGTTTGCTTGGCAGAGCTGGAAACTGGTCGCACCTGAGTTCAACTCTGACCGTCTGAAAACTTTGTGAAGTTCTCTCTGCACTTTGCACGCCTGGCGGTGGGTGACTCACCCTTCATCCCTCCAGGGTCGATAAACTTGAAGAGGCCTTAGGAGGCGGGAGGCTCTCAAATCCAGGGTCCCGAACGGGGCACGGGCTGGGTATGGTTGCCCGATGGGGTAACCACCGACATCACGTAGCAGCGACTGATACGCGCTCTTGTCCGGCATGCATCCCGGATTGACCCTAGTCGATGGCAAGATAGGGTCAACTGACGCCCCCTAGCCCGCGAGTAAAAGGGCCAAAAATCGACCCTCCCCTGGACCTGTTCCTGTTCCTGTTTTAGCACATCACCAAGCACTACACCGTGCTCTGTGAAGGGACATTAACGTTATACAAGAATTTATTTACCGGGCCGCGAGTCGAACACTCACCCGTAACTGCGTACCTGGCGTGAAAGGCGGACGCCCAACCCACCAGGCCACGAGACCGACCAGGATGGGTAAAACACGGATCTATAATTTTCAGACCAACGAGACAGTTGGCTGCCGAAACTCGGACATCGAGGTCGTTTTCAATGTGTATTTTAAAAGAGCAAGGTTGCTCTTTTAAATGCACTTGGCTTTTAAAGCGCATGACAAATGCACAGGACTTATTAATCAAAAAATGGTCTACGAATGCGCCTTATATCTAAACATAGAGGGCACCCCAATGGCAGGAGGCCAATCCTCGGCGTTTTGTCGATGTTTCGTGCTGTCAGCCGGTAGTCGGAGAGAATAATGTGGCCGATCTAAGTTGGCGGGACCAAAACCCCGACCAGAGCAAGGTGATCACATGGGCATTGAGTGGAATTCGAGCCCGTTAGCAGCAAGGCGCGACTGGAACAATGCCTTCGGCAGAACCATCATTCCGATGGGGTTAATCCACCATGATCTCAGAGGTAGGTAGGACTGATATGTAACCTGCGTTTCTCATTCAAAGCAGAGAAGACAGCCTTTAATTTAAAACGGATCACTTTTAAACGCAGAGAAACTCAAGCAGCCAGCAGGCCTTTATTTCATGACTTTTTACACAAGCGAACTGAACTGCAAGCGGGGGGGGGGGTCTGCCGGGTTTCATCGTGGGCCCGAAGTGCTCACAGAGCATTTAAAACCAGGTAGACAAGACCAGCCAGATGCTTGCAAACCAACCCAGTCATGCGGCCTCGACCTCGCACTGGGTTGCTGACCCTGACTTCAGGAGAGGCCAGAGAGACTAGTCCACGTCTATTACACACACATGCACGAGCATACAGTATTTGCCAGGTGTTGTGCTGAAGGTCACAATTAATGACGTTTCGTTGAGATCCATGCATATCAGATGGCCATTGACATGTAGGGTAAACGCATCACAGAACTCGATTCGAAGTTGGTTCGCAAAAAAGATGAAATTTGACGTCTGCAAGTGAAACTAACGAGCTCGCAAAGTTTCGTTTTGGGCCTCTTTTATGTGTTGCGTGTTGCTTGGCTTGCTAATCTACAGTAATATGATGCATGTCGATGCAAACCAGGTTGCACTAAGCCATGCCTGTGGGTCAGCGCTGTAGGAAACCCAGAATGCAAGTGTAAAAACACGAACGAGGGTGAGCGATCACGACCTGGGAGTGTAAAGCAGTAGTGGCAGCAATCGCCTCTGCCCATTTTCACTGTTCATCCAGCTGCTGCCGCGTCCAGTCGTGCCGAGGTTCCTGGTGCAAGATGTCGAAAAAACCAGTCGATGCATCTGTGATCGTCGGCGGGGGATCCAAACCGACTCAGCAACAGTCGCGAGATTCGCCCAGTGTCTACTTCAACGCGGGTACCAGTCGACCCCAGCAGAAAGCTGAAGACAACGTCGTGTCGTCGAGGGATCCGAGTAGCGAGCAAGTGAAACCGGCAGATCAAAGCGTCGTCATTGGAAGCCATGGTTCGTCGCACCAAGCGAGCATGGCCAGCAGCGTCTTCATGCCAACCAAGCATAGCGACGTCGGCGCCGGCGGCCAGGGTCGAGCTCAATCGGGCGGAGGTGGCGCAGTATCATCGGCTGCCAGTGGTCACACGTATTCCCAAAACGAGCGCAGCATGTTCGTCGACGCCGGGGGATCGCCTCAACAGCAATCGAAAGGGGAAGCCAGCGTCTTCATGCCAACCAAACACAGCAACGTCGGCGCCGGCAGCGAGGGCCGAGCTCCAACGGGCGGAGGCGGCGCAGTCCCTTCGGCTGGCAGTGGCCACGCGTACTCCCAGAACGAGCGCAGCATGTTCGTCGACGTCGGTGGATTGCCTCAACAGCAATCGAAAGGGGGAGCCAGCGTCTACATGCCGACCAGGCAAGGCAAGCAAAGCGGCAGTGGTACTCCAACTGGATCGGGTGGCGTCGGCGCTCAGCAAGGGTCGACTCGTGGTGGTCCTGCGGCCTCTGGTGCAGCTGGTGGTCAGCATCTTTCGATTCGTGGCGGTGGCTCTACCTCAACCCGCGATGGTTCCGCGGCTTCTGGTGGTGGCAAGAGTCCAGCCGTGTCCGCTCCAGCGTCGGTGCCTTCGAGTTTGTTCGTTCGCGCGCCTAAATCCGTCCCTTCGTCCGCCGTGGTGGCTGGCGCAGAAACTCCTCCCCACGGTCCAATCAGCGACGTCGTGGCCAACGAACAGCCGCAGCAGCAAGCAATGATCAGCGTGTTGGGCACGACCATGGCGCCCGCCTCCACGCCGGAACAAGCCCGGTCGAACTTCTGGGAATTTTGGGAGGTAAGTGGGTTCGTGCTTGAGATTCCGATTTCGCTAGGCGTTAATTCTTTTCAGAAGCTGAGGCTGCTGGGTCAAGGCCTGTTGGTGCCAGTCGAGATGTTGGAGGGCGTGTACGCGCAGTTGATGGCTGGGAACGTCGTGACGGCCAAGGAAGTGAACCAGGCCAAGTCCGAGATGAAGACAAAGATGGACGAAAAGGGTCAAGTCGCGTTTCCTGCCATCCAAGACGTCTTCCTAAATGTGTTCGGGGCCAAGCTGAGCCAACCCGCCAAGTGATCAGTGATTGTGATGTGACCTGGATCGATGTTCGTGCGCCGCTGAAATGTGCGAGAGGAGTCTGTGCCAGTAAAAAATGTGCCTCGAAGAAGCCGTTACTACCAATCTGACAATCTCAACAGAAATAAAGTGCAGGTAAACTCGAACAGCTAAGAAACTTTGTGACTCGAACTCACGATCAGCGCCCGCATCAGCACCGCATGAAAGGTCAAGAGACCATTTCACACCCGACCACACCAAACCCTTTATCGTCGTGCCTCTCAATGAGTGCCCCTCACTTTCTAAGATTCACATAGCGAACACGATCACCTTGAGCACGTTTTCAGCCAGGGTCCGTTCAAATTGCCCTGATGTCCAAACGCTGGAGTGACGACGAGGAAAAAATTTGTCAATAAAAAATGAGCAATGTGTTCTGAACAATTAAATTATACTGAACAGTAACAAGAGGACGGAATACAAAACATGACAATGAATTAGAAATTGCAATTGTGGGTCAGTCCGCGCAGATAACGAATTAACTGATTGTGGCCGTTTTGAAGCCATTCGTGATCGTATCCATCAACTATTCCAGCGATCCTCCGTGTGTGTATCACGATACATTTCAGAAATCCACGATGCCTTCGCATGGGTTATTCGTCTTGGCAAAACTTAAGACAAAGGTTTATGCAACTTGTGATTTTGAGCGGAGCACAAGGGACTTATGCTCGTGTGGCCGTGGCAATTCCACAGTTCGACTGGGAAGTTCGGGCCGCGACGAGCCTCGCCACGGCGATGTCCGATCCAAGTGTCTTCAAAATAGTCGCTAGGTGGATCGATTTCCGCAGCGAGATAGTCGCCGTCTGATAAAATTTCCGAGCTTTGATTGACGTCAGATGTCAGTACGAATGCCAAGGCTGCCAAAGTTTCATTCAAGCGGCAAAATCAGCGTCGCTTTGATATCGTCTTTGTAGACCCAAAGCTTGAAGGCGCCGCCAAACCGCTTGATTATGATGACAGAAGCAGCCTTGCCGTGTCACCTGAGGAAAACCATTCAGCATATTTTGCTCAGTTTTTGACAAATTTTTTTGCTTAGTATGAAATGCTCAGTATATTTTTGAGGTCACGATAGTTTGCTAAATTTATTTTGTCCAGGATGTTTTGACCAGATACCAAGATTGACTCCCCTATTTGTTCCGGGCAAGTCTTACGCGCACCAGCCCCTTCTTCGTCGACTCCAAGCCTGCCTCCGTACCAGTCGAGGCATCACCTGGTTACAGTTCTTTTGCTCTTGGCATGAAGACAAACTACAAAGCAATTATTCAGTAGAAACAAGAAAAATAAGTGCTTTTCTTTATCCTACCAGATACTGCAATCTCAAATTGCGACATGACCTTTGATCAAAGTTTGAATCTCGCCATTCAACGCATGTAGTATATTCGAAATCAACGTAAGCGCTTTGACGAGCGCCAAGCTCAGCCTGGCACAGCTTACCCTGGCTAATACTGATCCCGCACCGCTTTTTGTTCTTTCTCAGGCAGTCAAAACGTTGCTTTAGCTCCTTTTTTCCAAGTTACTGGAGCTAACGACAGTAATGCCCCCTTGCCTAATCCAGCCACTGAGTACAGACTCACGATCCAAAGATGACGTTACTTACTGAACTGTCGTGCCAGTTTGAATGGCCGAAAAAGATGGAGGGAGCTACACCTGAATGAAAAATACCCATAACGATAAAAAGTAACGAATGGAAAATGACAAAATTCCCAGCGGCACCCTACTGTAGAAATGTGCCCCAGAAAAAGGCCCAAAGCGGACATCGGATCGTGGCCTTGAGTTTCGCAAATGCATTCGAGTAACCATTTTCTAGCGAAAGGCAAGACCAGCTCCAAACGCAGCGGCTCAAAATTTGAAATATTGCCTGAAACTTTTGTTTGTGAAAGCAATGGTTTCGAGCTGAGTGTAACATGTTCCTGGAGACAGGCAGTGTGCCCATCTATTGGCACAAGTGGAGCGTAGTCAACCTATCGGGTTGATGTTTCACCAGTCGTAGAATACTAGAGGTCGGAGCCTGCAGTTTTGAGTATTATGCGGAGTGCGTAAACTCCCCGCGGCACCACGTACGCGCCCCAAGGATTTGGCCGACGGGAGCCAGGCGTCTAGACTCAGGAGGCGACACCAGGCAGGACGTAGGTGGTGGGCGCGTGTTACATGAGGCCCTAATGCAGAGTACAGGGGGACAATACTGAACGGTGAAGGGAGGCTCGCCAAATGGCCTTTTTCAGTAAAGATAGGACATGCTAACCTATGCTGCCTTCTGATAGCTCTGTCTTTATCTTCAAGTACCTGTACCCCGTTTCTGTGGCACCGCCCCCATGTTCTGAATGCAGTACAGATCATGATGGACCCACACGGTCCGTGAGGTCCTCATGGTGGACCCACACGGTCCGTGAGGTCCTCATGGTGGACCCACACGGTCCGTGAGGTCCTCATGGTGGACCCACACGGTCCGTGAGGGTCCTGGGATTCCACATGGTTCTACATGGACGTGCACATTGTTGTTGCGTGGACACATTGTTTTCATGGAAACCTCGCAAGCGGAACCCTTATGGCCAGCTCACGGTTTCTATAATATTGACCCCAGCAAGTAAGTTCAGCATTTGAATTTTTAAAGGAGTTAGAAACAGTGTGTGCGCTAGTGAACGATCAACGATAATTGGGAAAGTGATGTTCTGTAAGCACTGGACGCGAGCGCTTGTCTCTCTTGTAGTGTACAGGTCTGCTCCAAAAAGTTGACATGCCTACTTTAGGCCTGACAAGTCACGCGTGGTCAGTGCCCATGAACTATATACTATAGTTCTTTATTCGCTCGCATAGTACGCAGCAAGACACACCACCATGGCAGAAATGACTGCAGAGAACCTGCTCCAGAGTGCCCATAAGAAAGGATTGCAAAAATGACGCCATTTCTTTCTAAAATGCTGATTACCATCAATGGTCCACAAAAAACGCTAAAGAACCCTTCACTGTGAGTTGGTTCAGTGGCCCTATGGAACCCAAGAAAACCATAAAACTTGAAGCGGTAAGCCATTTAATTTGGGAGCTTGCGTCGGCAGCGAGTGACAAAGCGCAACAGCAAAAGGCGGGTCAAACTTACCAGAATAGGAAGGAAGCACCCTCTCAATCGGCCCATCCTTGCTTGCAGGCAATGAGTCCTCACATAACCAAGAATGTAGCACGCTGCAACGGATTAACCTGTTCTTTGATTGGCAGTTTTAAAAACGTTTTGCACAACTCATATGGAATTTATATGTAACAGCATGCCACAAACACAAATTACGCTATCATGTCTAACTCGAAATAAGATGTAGCCCAGGACCCTTCAACCCTGATGCATGGGAATGAATCAACACAACTTTTACAGTTAAATAACAAAATCACTCGTCGAAGAAACCAGAATAATGGCTGCTTAATTTTGCAGGAAATAAAAATCGGTCAAAATCCCATTGAGATAGAGATTGCGTTCATCATCAAATCGAATTTTCTCAGCTGGAATAAAATCGGTCAACTGTTCCATGGGGAATTGGAATTCCATTCGTGAATCTGGAGCTTGGAATCCGGTTCGAGCAGTGCCCAATCGAACAACTCGACCACGTCGAATCAAAATAGCACCCCAGTCAGGATGATGCACCAAGCCGTGTTCGATAATACGTCCGAAATCATCACAGTTGACCACGGCGTGCATTCCAGCTAAATCATTCAAAATCGATTTCAGATCTTCTTCATCGATCGGTTCATCGGCACCGACACCGAGCAAGGAGACTGATTGATCATGTATCTCATCATCCTCCTGTCCATACCCGTTCATTGTATCTGGAATGGAATCGTCATTATCGAATTCGTTAGTGGGATATTGATTTTCCATCCTGTTTCCATTTGTGGCCTTCTTCATCATCATCATACTGATCTTATTAATGGACATGCGCGATGAGGCTGGTTTGGTGATGTAGGACGATGGACGCTTACTGGCCAGCAATGAAGGCCGACGATGTTGCAACCCCGCTTTGACTCCAGTATCCAGCATACGAGCATCGAATTCGTGCGATGGTTGATTATCGATTTGATCGGTGGCCTCGCCCGAATCACCCCCGAAGGCATGATATTGCGATGGAGTGTCCTCGGTTGGTTTCTTGACAATAGGGCATTTCACTGGATTTGAGCGAATGGGCCCTGCAAGTGAAATGAAACTATCGAGTACATTAATGGATTACAGAGGCGCAACATGAAGAACCATGGGCCAGGGACGGGCGTCCAGAGAACCCTCTGGCGAGGCATACTGCTTCGATCCTTACCTCGAAACGCCTTCCTCAAGAAAGCCCTGGCCAGCGTGTTTACTTGCGTAGCTGCTCGAAAGTTGCTGGTCGAACGAGTAATCGTTGTGGCCACGCGTTTACTTTCGTTCGAGACTATCGATCGAGGTGGTAATAACGTGGACAAAGGCCGTTTGCGACTAGTGCCGCCGTTGATTTCCTTTTTGACAGACACCGGATCCGGTTCTTTCTTAGCATTCAATAGGACCGTCGGTGATGGCGCGGCCAATGGCCAATTGCTCTCTTCCACGAAATCGAGTCGCCGAAAAAACGAGCATACAGCTTCATCTAAGCGAGCTAAAAAAGCTTCAGATTCGGGCGAAGATTCATCTGGTCCACCGTGCGTTTTACGTCGACGCATGTTTCTCAACTTGGAACGAAGACTAGAGTTACATACTGAAAAAAAGAAATATGATTTTTCCAATTTTCCAATAAAATACTTAACTTACGTTCCAATTGAGAATCGCCAGTTAAAAATTTTGGAGTAGGCAACGGCAGGAGTGGTCGATCGATGGACGAATAATCGATTGATTCTTGGCATTGTTTCAATAGACGCGTGTATTTGGTACGATACCTGATGTCTCGCTGTAGGATACGTCGGAATACGTATTCCAAAGTGTAGTTACCTGTAGTGAACACATAACACTGCACACGCTGCTTATAGGATTTAAAAATTTAAGTTACGTTTGAACTCCTCGTACTGACTTTCGTCCCAGGCCGCGAAATGATCAAATACTTGCTGGAATCGATCCGGGTCCATACGCTGCATATCGCAAGCAGCCCTGTAATCACGGATCGTTGAAAACGTGGCCATGATATCGTCACCAACGTGAGTCTCAGTGAATGTATCGCGTTTCGAACATCGCGTGTAAATCTGAGAAGCCGTCTGACCATGCATTTCGGCGATTAGGGCCCGATCAGAAGTCAATCCAGTTTGTATCGATTCGATAAATCGTACATTAGTGTCGTAACTAAATACAACAAAACCAAATCGTGACTTGGGCATTCCGAACAGACCCCTCTATGTGATCTACTGTAAAGACACCCGGGGGGGGGGGGGGGGGGCGCAAGCCCGATATGGACTTACCGATCCAACATGATTTGCAGTCCGTCTGTGCTCAAACCATTGTTTTTAATATCCAGCGCCTTCCTATGTTGTCGTCGTTTGGTCGTTCTGTCGAGTCCATCCTCGTAGTACTCATCGGGTCCGAAATTGGCCTCGTTGCTGTTATCCTCTTCTTCGATGCCACCGCGGATCTGTGCGGCGTGATCGTCGATTGCGTGTTCTTCGTGATCGCCACGACTGGACATTGACGATCTGGACGACATTGCGTCAGACAAGAGTGGACTGCACAGGACTAGCGTTCAGTACGGAATTGGCTGTTTTCGACTTTTCTAGACGACCGTGCGCGGACTCGCCACCTAGGCCTAGTGCGTGGTCGAGGAAGGGAGCGCTCGCTGGCGGTGGTGTTGCTGAAACGATTCTCTTTCGTTCGCGTTCGGCCTGGCCGGATGATGACTGGCTCGGGCGGCGGGACATTCGAGGCCGATGCATGGGGAAAAATTGAAGCGCCTACGTCTCTGCTCTGGTGCTCGCAGAGTCGCCAACGATCGCGAAAGGGGCCTCGGCCTCGGCGAAACGGGGACCTCGGAACGCGTAACCGGCTGCGGGGGAAGGGGGGAGAAGGGAGGGGGCTGCGGTTTATTGACATTCGCGCCGTCGTCGTCGTCGTGTAAGATCTCGAGACTGGCGTTCGACGAAATAACAACGAGTCGAAAAGAGCCGGTTCTCTTCCGTTTTCTCTATCGCCAGGCCGTTTTGGAACGATCCATTTTGCGGCCGTCTCCTTCCTAATATGCGCGCTGTGCTCATAATACAACGATCAAGAGAGAAGCAACGCAGCCACCTAACCACGCACTAACTGCATTTTCTAAATCGAAGTTAGGAGCCAGCAGCTGGCCAGCTCGTCTCCTCGTGATGTCTCAATTCTACCACCAGTGTCCATATTTGGTCATATTCGGTCCTGGTGACTAAGGCTAAATTGCGACGATAAGCATCTTTCGTTTCGACCAAGACGCTTCGGCTTTCTACGCCTGTCTCCTGATGCTGAACCCTAGGGATGGTCGAAAACGTCTTTTTTGGGAGACATCTCTCTTTGGCTCCACATGCAAATTTCAGCGAAGTGGTTCTGTTCTGACAAAGCCGATCTTCATTCCAGTAGGCCTATTGCTCAACTCTGCCCTGCAGGCCCTCTGATACAACCCCTGAGCATATCCTTGACCAGTCCATGCATGCCCATATCTGATCCCAACTGACTGCCTCCACATTTCATTACCGACCCATTAAATACGCATAAACTTTTTACGGCTGGCTTTTCTTTTATGGACTAGTTTGTACCTTATCCCAAAGCAAAGCTTATGCCTGGGGATAAATAAATCTTGCAAGAAAAATGCGTAGTCCCTTTTTCATAGGCGAAACTTGGACCATCTTTTGTTTTCGTAATGCAATAAACGTTATTAGCGTTGGTTGAGGACTAGCGGACTCGGCGGACCAATTGGCTCGTATTTCAAGGAGCGTTTGTCGTGACCAAAGACGGGCATGATTGGGGAGGCGATAGGACCCTGGGAAAGAAAAGTAATGATACTCATTTCCAAACTGACAACCCGCACACTAACCAAATTAGCTGCTTGAGTTCATTTACTTTGCCCACGCCCAACCGAAACTGGACACTTTCTCCAGTCGTGCGTCCGATCACGCACCGCCACCGAAACCACTCGCCCTTGCTAACCTTATAAGGAGGCCCGCACGGTTCGGACAAGTGTCGTAGATTCGTGCTGCAAGGAACTTACTCGAAATGGCCGCAAAAGGTCATGAATATATCTCCGCTGTGTCACTTGTTCTATTACTCGTGGTCACTGCAACATTCGTGAATGATGCCGCCGGAAGACACTTGATGGATGTGTTGGGTCAGAAGGAGAGGTACTCACTGATGTGATCCTTGGTGGCTTCTCTGATAGCGGTGGTGTGCTTGGCAATTGCTTTCTCTAGGGCATGCTCTACACAATTAAGAGCCAGGCGGTGCCCCGTTCCATTCAAGCCTTAGCCAGCTCCTTCTACTGGGCAGTTTTCTTCTAGGGAAATGGTCAAACGGGAAACAGCAGTTTACAGCCCACGGCTATATTTGAAACGAACGAGGGGAAGAAATTTCCGCAACTGTTATTTTTCGCCAATTCAGTGCGCTATACTGGCGAGCAAGAGAGCAATACCGGTCGATGATGATGGCTCTGTCGAAAACATCTACTATGATTATACTGGCTGAGCAGATATTGCTGGAAAAGAGTTTGTCTCTGAGAAAGTAACCAGTCAGTCGTTTTGCTATGCTGACCCAGCATAGACCACTGTTCACACTAGATGACCTGTGCCCATAAAGCATTCTTCAAAGATGACTATCGTCCATTTTAACACGGATCTAAAATTAGTTTAGGTCAAAGTGCTTCGAGTCTATTCTCGGAGACAGTTTCAATTCAGCGTGGGGAGAAGGCCAGTCTGTGAAAGCCTATTGAAAGGGGAAGAGTTTTTTCTAGTAAAGAAACTAGCCGGTTATTGTTTCACTGCAGTCAAGTTAGACTCGTTTAAGTTCAATTTTCGTCCACATTATACTGAAGAAGACCGCTTATGACTAGGTCCATTAGATACACAATCTTCATACTCCAACGAGTCTGGGCCAGCCCCAGCCCGGCTGCCCATTGTTCCTCGTGCTTTGTGTTGACGTTTGTCCTCGAGCGCTTTGAAAACTATTTTACTAGCAAGCAAAACCACCTGCGCGCCATACAGATTAAATAGAAGAGTTGTCTTGAGTTTCGTGTCGAGCTTGCGATTGCAATTGTCGCGTTGTGAAAAGAAGAAAGGGAAAAGTACTAGCACTATCTGTCTCCTATCGTCCCACCAACTGCGAGGACGAACTTGCGCCAACTCGAGGACGAGCTGGGAGCAGGCCATGCTTGAGCGGCTAACACACCATAGCGGACGATCGAGGCGATTTACGGCTAACAGTCAGTTCGGCTGCTCGCATACGGTGCGCACTGTCTCGCTGCCGTGAGCAATGGACCACAGGCACCTTCTCATCTTTATTGTGCTGTGCCGTATGGCTATCGCCGTCGATGATAGTCTGGTAAGAGTGCCAGTGATTGTGGGCTTGTAGGACATTTTTTAAAATTGTCAAGCTCTGTCAAGTCTCTGTCAAGCTGTATGTATGAAACACCATGAGCGCCTAGTATATGACAAGGAGAGATTGGCTGCTCCAACCTCGAATATCCGTTTCAGTATTTCGACAAATCTAAACCCAGTCTCGAAGTCCAGCTCACACCTGAGGATTTCCAGCGAGCCAGGTACAGCAAGGTTCACTTGCGTCAACACAGTACACGTTCTCGCGCGGATGATCGAGCGGAGGCTGCGCTTTATCGACGTGATCGATTTGAAGGTGACATTGTGGGTGTCGATGCACGTACACTTCTCCAACACCAACCACAATACGAGCCCCAAGTGACTGGCCAGCACTCACGAGGCGTATTTCGAAGCGCTGTTCGTAATCGCTTCCAGACATGGCCATCTCGTCGCATTCCATACGCCATATCGTCCCAGTATTCGTCTTTTAGTCGATCACGAATCGCCTCCGCTTTGGATGAGTATTCAAAGAAGACATGTGTGAGATTTGTGCCCAGAACCATTGAGCGTGATTATATCTTCATCGCTCCCGATGATGGCTGCTATTCAACCATAGGCAGGGCTGGAGGGCGGCAAGTGGTGTCGATCGGCTCGGGCTGCGTAAACTTTGGAATTATCATCCACGAACTGATGCACTCGATTGGATTCTTTCACGAACAGTCGCGACCTGACAGGGATGACTACGTGGTGGTGAACTGGACTAATGTGGCTGAAGATATGAAGGACCAGTTCATCAAGTATAACTACGGCATGATCAACACTATGGGTAAGGACAGATCAACCTGTGCAGCACTAGATATAATCCAGGAGAGCACTGTGCCGCTGAACTGACCTGGGTTGGTCCGCACTCCAACCCAGTGACATAAACTACATTTTTAGGCTTCATCTACGATTACGGTAGTGTCATGCACTACAGCAACCGTGCATTTACAAAGAACGGAGAGCCAACCTTGCTTCCTCGTGTTGACGGAGTGAAGATTGGTCAGCGAGAAGGGTTCAGTCATCTGGACATGACGAAAATAAATGCATTGTACTCGTGCGATGAATTAGGTCCTTCAATGCCACTGGACCAGTCTGCACTATTTGAACAGCAGACGACCAGTTCGAGCACCTTGGCACCCCAGCCTCTTCCTTCTCCTCCAACGCCCCCCACTTCCGCCAAATGTGTTGACGAAATGGAAGATTGCGTGTACAGAAAAAATTTAGGCTATTGCGACACTATCTCTCACTGGATGGCTCGATATTGTAAGAAGACATGTGCGGTGTGCGTCGACGAAGAGCCTACTTCAACCACAGTCAACTTGAGTGCTGGGGCTGCCGCGTCGAGGTCTGATGGATGCATCGACACTTTGCCTCACTGCGATTCTTGGGCAAAAGCAGGCTTTTGCAGTGGGCACGCTGGATTCGTCGAGCAGATGAGGAACAATTGCAAAAAGACATGCGGATTTTGTTAGGCTACAGAGATAGTATATATTTTATGTACACGTGTGCTGGACGCGTATGCACGAGTGATTTTCAGATTGTTTGTGCCAACTCTTATATTTCTAATTATCTGATGCGGCATCGAGGCGACGTTTGCCAGCGCCTTGCTGGGCATGCTAAAAAGATAAATTAGTTGATGCTCCTTCCATTCCCAATCGACAATGTACACAGGAAACAGAACTCGCCATGTTTCGTTTTGGGACTCATCCAAAAATGCTAACTGTTAGAATGCATGCCGATGTTGATCAGGTAAGGGCCAAGCATAGTCCTCTGGGCCCCGTTTCACCACGTCGGGAGGACGCTATAGAAAACTCACACTGTCAGTGTAAAGAAATCGCGACCCAGGAGTGTAAAGTAGTGCTGGCATCGATCGCCTCTGTCCTTTTTCACTGTTCATCCAGCTGCTGTCGAGTCCACTCGTGACGGGATTCCTGGGCCTCTGGTGCAGCTGGTGGTCAGCATCTTTCGGTTCGTGGCGGTGGCTATGCTTCAGCCCTCGATGGTCATGCGGCTTCCGGTACTGGCAAGAGTCCAGGCATGCCCGCTCAAGCGTCGGTGCCTTCGAGCTCGTTCGTTCCCGCGCCCAAGTCCGTCCCTTCGTCCGCCGTGGTGGCCGGCGCACAAACTCCTCCTCACGGTCCAATCAGCGACGTCGTGGCTAACGAAAGCCAAGCTACGCCCACCGACAGCCCGCAAGCAACGTTGGCAGCGGCTTCGTCGAACGTGTTCAACAAAACGACGGCCGGTGAGTCCAAGGCCGTTCTTTTTAAAGGAAAAAAGTGATCTTCCGCGTGATCAATGCGATGAATGATGGTGCAGGGAAGTGTGTTGCTGATGCTGTTCGTGCGCTGCTGGAATGCTGCGAGTAAAAAATGTGCCATGGAGACGCCATCACCACCAATATGACAACATCAACAGAAATAAAGTGCGGGTAAACCTGAAGATTGCAAGCTGAATAAACCATTCATGATTCGAACTCACGATCAGAGCACGCACCAGCAATGGAAATGAAAGGACAGAAGGTTATTTTACAATAGGATGCCCGATGTCGTAAAACTCTTTTTCGTCGTGCCTATCAAAGAGTCCCTTTCACGTAGCAACCAAGATTACCTTGCACTCGTTTGTAGCCAGGCCCCTTCAAAGTGCCCTGACATTCAGTTGCTGGAGTAGTCCCCATGCCGAGGGGCTGATGTCTGGTTCAGCCACCCTGCCTTCTGCCGCCTCCCCAATATAACCTTGGCAGCATCAGTACGCGTCCTAACCTGCTTTTTAGAGCTGGCCCCTATATGTACTCCTTGCGCCTATCAGTCGTGCGTAGGGCGGCCCTGAGATTGCCTCTCCTATTTGTTTCGGGATCAGCTCTGATTGCTAGGTAGGCTGGCAGGTCTACAGTCATCACTCTTATCATGTACATTTACTGCACTGATGAGGACACGAGCGATGGAAGAAATATACTGCAGCAATACTGACATCCAACATATTGCATCAGCCTCATAAGCAGTCGTCTCAGAGCTCGCGCTCCAAAGCATACCACGAAAGCCAAAGGTTGTGCCCACATCAGCGTAGTTTCCAATCGTAAAAGGCATAAGTTATACTTAAAATCGCTGATCAAAGCTGTACAGCATAAGCAGTCGAGCATAAGCATAAGCAATGGGTAGCGCATAAATTCACCACAACCCTAATAATAAGCGTATAAGATAAAAGACACAGCTCACTTCAAACTCATTCTCAAGTTACTCTAATCACCAGTAAAACCGCCAATAAAAAGTTCGGTAAAAACCACGAAAGGATCAAGCAGGCCAAGTTAGACTAAAGCAACAGGCATTCCAGGTCTCATCACAAAACAACAACGTAGGCCGGCAACAAAGTGCAGGGAAATTTGTAAAATCAAGAAAGTCAAAATCGAACACAGCCAAGTACAAAATATGTTTCCATAAGAATTCAATTATAACCAAAAAAGTGAACCATTGGGAATGTGATAAAAAAGAAAAGAATAATGGCAGTTCAGTTCTCTCTACCACCCCTTTAGTTCCTCACACCGCTTCTCCTCCAGCTTGGAAATCGGCCAATACGCGAATCGGCTGCAACTCACGTCTTTGCGAAGCGCGCCGAATGATTCCGTGCGGCTTGGAATCTTGACGTACCAGCGGCTTTTTTTCCGGTTTGCGCATCTTCCAAACTACAAGCGACGATTGCTTGGCTCCTTTCGCTGGATACTAAAAAACGAAGAACATGAAAATTATTCAGAATTAATGAAGTACCAGCACTGGTGCTTACTTTAGTACTGGCAATATAAGCCGACTTCACCGTCAACACGACAGCATTAAGTAAGTTCTTCGCGGCTTGAATCAGCGACGTGGCAGATTCCAAACCACTCACGATCAGTTCATCGCCAACTTGTTGTACGTCCGCCTTTACTTTCGAAGTAACGTTCAACTGATGGCAAAACAAAGTGATACGATCCAAGTAGGCCAGCAAATCTTTCTTCGTTTCCGATTCTACGCTCTAAAATAAGCCAATTATATAAGCCAGTAACGACCACAAAATTTTGGCATACCTCGTCCGCGATCTGTTTCGCCAAGGCATTTAGCTTTGTACCAGCCTCCGAAATCTTTTTAGCCGCATTGATAACGTCCATCGTCGTTTTCAAAGGACCGCGACCACTAAAGGTACAATTATTCGATTAGAAATATTTAAAACCCGAAAATACATTGCGCTTACCGAGTGAAATCGGTCATTTCCATCATAATCATGCACATGTACTTAGCCAATACGACAATGTCGTTTCCAGCTTCGTCCCATTTGGCAACTTCGCGTTCGAATTTATGCTGCACGACCTTGAAGACCTCGATTTGGTCCTGAATCTTTTTCTTATCCTCTTCAGGCAATTGTCTCATAACGGCACGCTGATTGTCGCCGCCTGCTCCGCCAACACCACTGGCCCTGCTATCCGAGTGTGCTTGACTGGCCTTCTCTGTTTGGGCGTATTCGTATTCTTCGTCCGAATCGATATCAGCTGGGTCACGGTTCATCAACAAGGCGTGACGAATATCCTTGATGCCATCGTGAACCAAATTAGCAGCATCGATGAACTCATCGGTGTTCACGTCGCTTTGCGGGTTTGTGCTCAAACGGTCGACGTCAGCTGCAGCAACCTTTGCGAAATCCGGCAAAGCTAAAAAAGAAACCATCTGGAGGTCAAAAATTTAATAATCACCCAGATTACTAGAAGTCTACCTTGTTCTCGGAACATGCGGACTGCCTGACGAACTCTTTCCGTGTACTGATCAGCAGTACGAAGGTCCATGTCGGCTTCGACAACTTGGCACACACGCAACGAACGCCCACGTATGGCACCTGCGCCCAAATTCAGATTGTCCGCATCCTTGTGCACAACCGCTTCGATGCACAATTTAACATCTTCCAAAATGTGCGCTTCAGAAACTGCCAAGAAATCGTCCAATGTAATTATCGAGTCGACGGCCATCGTCAAAACGCGAACTCGTTCTTCCCAAGCCTCTTTGAACGCGTCCATATTTTCTTGAGCGGGTCTGCTTTGAGGACGCGCGCACAATAGACGAGCTGCGTTCACCACTTGTGGTGCCAGCTTTTGCACTTGGAGGGCCGCATAACGCACCATCTTTACTCCGTCCGCATTGCTCGACATGGTGCAAGCCATCATGGCAACCTAAATAAGGAAAGGGTAGAAAACGGAAGCCCGAACTCCAGCCTGCGCGTATCGATACAGTACCTCTGCTAGCTTTTCGGCGTGTTGAGTGAAATTGCGTCCACATTCTTCCACGTCATTGATATCACCACGCTTAGCAGCTTCGATCAGCATCAACAAAGGCATTTGCGTATCCAGGAAGGTGTCCGAGACATGATCGACGATAGCGCGCCTCAAATGGCGTCTTAAGTCTTTCGTCTCATGACCCAAGTGGACCAATGCCCTGTCCAAGTCCTCGCCAGCTTCTCGTCGACCAGCCTAACGCATTACAGTAAAGCCACCGTGCGATTAAGAGAAATAAACAATAGTACTCACATTCTTTTCGTATTCCGTCAGCAGATCCTGCAGGGCTTGACGAAGAGCATTGCATCCTTCCACAATTCGCCCCTTACGATCCGAACGAGTATTTGTACCATCGGCGATATAGGCGGCATTACTGATAATCAATTCCAACTGATCCTCCAAATTGTTTTTCGTCACGCCACGCTTATACTGCGATGGATCCATGAAGACACGGTGCTTAAAGCAAAGTTCAAATTCAGTCAGAAAAGCAGATAAAAGCAAAACCAAAAGCAAAGCTTACCTCAAAATCGTTCAAAGCAGCGATAAGTTCCCCAGCTTGGCGATTCAGATAGGCAGCATCACCTTGAGGCGCCCGATCTTGCAGAATATCATCAGCGACTTTGATTGCGTGTCTCATTTCGTCGTACACATAGTCTCGATTTTGACGCGCAGGATCCACTTCTGGATGACGAACGTAAGCCTTGGATGCCGTGTACAAAATCGGACTGTTAGTTTTCAACAATGCACGAGCCGCCTGAAACGAGGCAGTGAAATGAGACTAGTGAAGATAGCAAGCACTGCAATTGATACCTGAAGATTTTCGCTATCATGCAGGTTAAGCAAGTCATTAGCTCTCAAACCAACGATCTTATTGAATCGATCCAGCTGTTGACGCAAAGCTTCATAACGACGTTGAAGTTCTTCTTGATTCTGTGCCCCATGCACTCCAGCCAATGCCTCCTCTAAGGCTTTCTTAGAAGACAATAAATTGTGCACATCGATCATGTCGGCCAAGATCAATAGGCGTGTAACTGCTGACAACAAGGCCCGCGCTGCTTGAACCATCGAGGCACGAAGGGCGCTGCTGGTCGGTTGAGAAGCAAAGTCTCGAGAGGCGCTTATCATTGTGCTTCCTGAAGCAAATAAAATGAACGTGGACATGAGTTCAGAAAAACATAATTAATGGGACTAAAATAGCTAGAGAGAGAATTGGCATGCCAGACTTCCTTCGTTCAACCGAACCGGTTCGTTCTTTGAAGAGCGACGTAAAAAACTGTGGGCAGGAACTAGGCCGCCCACGCTCCCCCCCCCCCCCCCCGAATACCTGACTCATGCCCGAAATCGCCAGGGAAACCCAACAATAGCAAAGTAGGGGCAAAAACCGGATACCCATTACGTTTCGCATCAGCAAAAAACCAATTCTAGATCGATCCTCCAACAAGAATAATCATCTTATCGCCAGACCTACCGTAAAGCAAACATCAGAAATCAACCAAGACCTGGACTGGAAGTAGCTATGCCTACAGTACACCAACAACTTACCAGTATTTCGGACTTCGTCCAAAGCAGCTGTCAATTCTTTTCGACCATCAGGATTATCTCTTATCACCTCCTCGCCGCGTTGAACAAAATTTTCGATTGATCTTTCAACGGCAGCCACAAGAACCTGCGCTTTCTTCGAACCGCCCTTCTTACTCGAACGACCACTGATTGGCTGCTGCTGCTGTTGCACTAATTCCGGGTTCGCTAAAGTTGTCACTTGGGTGACCAAAGGTTCCAAAAGACGTTGAATCGTTTTTGTTCGAACATTCAGATTTTTCGGATCCCATTTGAAGATTAGTTGCTGATCACTCACGAACGCTGGATTCTGACCGCTACGATACGACGAAGCCATCGTAAATCACTTTGCTTTCAATACAGTATCGCCAAAAAAACAACGGCAGTGTTTTCTTCCACAGCACCAAACTTTTACTGAAGGCAAGCGATGTAAAACGCAGTCGAAAGGTAAAATGAGGCCAGCCGATTCCCAGCAAAACAAACAAGAATTTGAGCCTCCCGCGCACAGTCTGAGTCAAGGCTAATGGTAAATAATCATGTTCCCTTGTCATAAAGCGACTAACCTGCACATTATTTCCCGCAATTTTTAAACTTACCGCCGCCTCGTCTAAACCAGTCAGTCACTCCCTCCCACCATCAATCTTATCTTGCCAGCACCAAGCGAATGGTAACATTTATTATACAACGCCCACGAACATGCCAGTCAGACAACGCATAACTAAGGTTGGATGAGTCAAGCTAAGATTGCATTTTCCATTATGCATGCACCTAACAAAGTAAGCTTATGTCATAAATGCTAAACATAGCACGACGGTTAGCTAACAGCACAAACGAGTATCCAGGGGGGAGACAGCAACGTGTACTATCGTCCAAATACTGCGCCAGTGCATCTCAACTGTCACTAAGCGAAACCTCGGCCAAAGGGTTTCTAAAAAATCCATGATCAGCAAAACATATCCTGACAATATTCTGGCGAAGGGGTAATCAACTGGTCAAAAGTGCAAACTGACAACAGTGCCTATAAATCACATAAAAAGTCACAACATCAAAAATACGACATTTATGTAAGATATGGGCAATGGGGTACACGTAGGCCCAAACAACGCTCGAAACAGGAATCGATTAAGTTGATTGGATCATCAGAAAGTGACACAGTACGGAATAGCAATACTAAATAGCTCATAAGTCAACATCTCCAAGCTACAATGGCATAAAATACTGGTATATGGTATGCCCTGGGCAGCAAACACTGATTGCAAGCCTACAAGGGTGTTCATGGTATTATAAATAAGCGCTGATAGATGAAAGTGGAAAAACCCTCATCTCCGGGGTAAACCTTTAAAGCCCATACATATAATAAAAACCTCACGAACCCACCTAACAAGTGCCAACCTCGCATCACCAGCCTCAATCCAAGTGTCACTTTCCACAACACAACGTAGACCACGCGTAACCAATACTCCTACCAAACAGCCTACACCTCAACCAACCGTGCCAAATCAGGCCAATAGAAAATCGCTCTCACTGTTACATTTCAAAACTCAACATATACAAATCATTACTCACTCACGGAAGGAAAAGTAAGCCAGTCGAATCGCCTGCCATTCAGGCCTTGTCATCGAAGTACTTGTAAGTAGGATTCTCGTATCCATTGACTTGCATGGCAGCCACGTGACGCTCCTCAGGCGTGCATGGATCAACCTAATGACAAAACCATGCACACACTGCAAATGATGACACAACAAATCGTCATACCTCGATAAACCCTTGTCCTCGAGCCGAAAAACGACGCTTCACGAACATGATGCCACCCAACATGGCCACCAACAACGTTGTTCCTGCTACTCCAAACACAATATAGCCGTAATGGCTTCCGACCGATTGCTGCAACGATATTGGTTCTCCCTCCTCTCTAACGAGCTAAAACAAAACAGACCATGTCTTACAGTCTTCACACACAAGTCCCGAACTACTTACCGCTTCGTGTTGGATACTTTCCTTCAACGCGAACGAGTGCGACTGCTTGGCATCTTCTTGCTCAATAAACATCTGCTCGTCATCATCTGCTGAATCTTCTTCCGACGCCTGAATCAGTTGCTTCTTCTCCTCCACGATTATCGGACGCAATACTTTTTTCTCTTGCGGTTTCTCAAGCGGCACTAACGGAGTGCGTTCTTCATGTCTGTCTTGTTGCGGATCACCAAGAACTGTCGCTTCGTTGTTTCCACGCTGCTTACCTGCATGCGGAACAATAGATTAATCTGGCAATCACACTATCCCTACAAACAAGTCCTACCTTTCAGCTCATCCTGATATTGCTTCTTGAATGAGTCCAATAATTGATCATTATTCTTCGACTCGCTCACCCACGTCACCGAATCATCCACCAACTTGGGCGTATTCTCATCTCGGAACGTTTTCCAGAACTCCACTACAAATTAATAGCCATTAAAAAACATCCGTACGAAAAAGATCAATTTACTTACAAATGGCTGGCTTGACTTTTTCTTCCACTTCTGGAACATCACTCAGCATTTCGATCGTCCCATTGATTCGTAGATCGATGTCTCGCAGCTTCTTCATTAGTTCCGTTTTCATGCTGGCAGCCGCGTCCGCGTCACTGCGCAGCAGACGACGATAGCGATTCAGCGAGTGCACACGATCTTTCTCCTCTGCTCTAATATAGGCTTGCAATGAACGCAGGATCTTGTGCGACTGAGGATTAGGAGCGGATAATGCATCTCGGAAGGCTTTAATCGTTTCTCGTTTGCGCTCATTCAAGCCGGCATTGACACGCTGTTGATGCACTTCTTCAATCTGACGTCGTTCATCACGATTTTCTTCTTCCAAAGCCGAAACCGTTCGTTGGAAACGCTGAAACAGCAAAAGACTATAAACCTATCCATGCAGCCAACAACGATATTTCTAGCATTGCTGGACTTTTTCAAGAAAAGACAAAAGGACTTTATGAACGTCATAAGCCGCACCCATCTTCCAAGCCCGTGCTCTACATTCCATTTTAGTACAACCCAACAGAAAGAGTTTTGGCCCAACCCTTGCGCAATTTACAGATGATCTACGTTTCGAAGATTGCCCAAAGATATTTACGTAACTTTTCATTCTCCCACACAACTTAAACTTGTTCCTAAAACTGTCACCGATGAGAGATGTCTTACCGAAGTCATCTCGTTACGAAACTGTTCACCACGATTCGGATCTTTCTCTTTCATTTCTTGATAACGGGCTTCCAGTTCTGACCATTCTTTCATGACCTGTACAAAAGAAATACGCTCATGACTACATTTTCTGGCCTTCAGCGATCTAAGATCGGCTGGCTGCCCAAGGACGGGGAGGGCGAACGTGTCTCACACGGATCTTCACTATATCAAAACGGGACTTTTTTCAAGGTTATTCTCAACACTGTAGGTCCTATTCCACAACAGTACAAGAAAAGCCCATCCCATCAACTTGGACTAATTTGTGAAAACAGACACCAAGCTATCAGCTGGTGCACCTACATCACTGTCCTATCTATACCACACAAATATTATAATTTCCACTTACTTTAGCCACTTTTTCTCTGTGTCGCTTCTCCAATCGCTCCAATGCAGCGAGATACTCGCTGTGCTCACGATCTGGATCGGCCACTCTGAAGTAGGGATCTTGTTCCTCAGTCATGGGGCTGGCTGTGGGATTCTCGACATCTTCATCATCTAAAGGACAAAATCAGCTAGTTCCAAATAACCTGGTTAATGTCCTTTTCAATGCCATCGCTCACCTTCGTCGTCGTCATCATCATCCTCGTCACTCTCATCCGTAGTAGCTGTAGTCGTTGGCGTCGTTGATACCACCGTAGTCTGTTTCTTCACAGGTTTCACTGAACCAGTAGCCCTGGACCCCATGACCACCGTAGTCAATAAACGAGGTCGTTTTGTCGGAATTGGTTTCAACGTTGGTCGACTAGCGTTCGATTCGACTCGCGATCCCGAAATGTCTTGATCTTCAGAATCTTCGTCATCGTCCTCGTCATCCTCGTCGCTGTAATCATCTTCATCGTCGTCGTAGTTCGTCAGTTGCTGCGTTTTGTCTAGAATATTTTCCTTCAGTATCCAAAACGGATGGGGTGGTTCTCTGATGACCACAAGGACGGCAATCGTGTTCAGCCCTCTGAACTGCCCTCTCTATACTTGCTGTCACGCACACTACTGTACATTCTGTAATCATAACCTTCCACACCACCACTACAGTAAAGCTGTCGGGGGGGGGGGGGGGGGGGGGGGGGATACAAGATACTTAGGAGGGAGCCAGTTTTGTAAAACCAAGCGCATCATAAGCAAAAGCCTCCTGTGTCTTTCTGCTGCCCATACCCCAAATTTTAGTAATGTTACACCCTTTCAGCCAAAACACTGCTTCCCCTACACTCACCCAATTTAACTTTCACGTTGAGATCGATCCGGGGACCCAACGATTCGGTTTTCATAGTTTTTAAGAGCGAACGTGGGCAGCAAACGAATTCCACCCCCGAGAACATATCCAATCCGCATGGCTCCAACATGGCGAATGATTTTACGCCAGGCGTTGCCGCTCGTTTTCCGCATTCCGTATGCGCAGTTCGATTCCAGTAATCGAAATCCTTGCATAAGTTCCGATCATCCACGTGTCCAAAATGGCAACTTTCCGGGACCAATAATGCTTCGCTCTCGAACGCGCCCACTGAAAATATAAAGAGCTGTCACCTTTTTTCAAGCTACGTCCTGTCTTATTCTTATATTCCGTGCTCTTATTCCTCTTCTACAGCGTATTAGCATGTTCCTGGCAGCCTGGCGCGAGCTAACATTCTATTACCCAGCCTAATAACGCCATCTCCTATTCCTGTTGCATGCACGACGGGTTTGCGCGTGACTACGCTTGCTCTCCGCAACCTACTTTCCTTGCGTTCTATTCCTTCTCCTAATTCGAACTCATTGCAACGTCACGTTTCAACAATTCTGATCAAATGTGCGAGGTGAACACGTCCACGGCAAAGAAAAAGGGTGTGAATAAACGAAGAAAAATTGGTGCCGCGCCTGTCTAACTACGTGTGTCAATTTGTGTAATTTTCCACTTTTCACGGCACAGCCCACCATTGCACCCAGCGATAATCTGTTTCCTGACCGGATCGCGCATACCAATCTCGCCCCACGCAGTGAAATGACTTGGTTCAGAATTCATTTGTTTCGTGTCAAATATTTGGTCAATCGACGACTATCAGCATCAGAGGAAAGCTTTTTTAGACCTTTTTCAAACACTCCATGAAACAAACAAATAGGATGTAATCTACTGTTTTATTGCGTGAATAAGCGAGTGCTAACGTGTCTGCAATCCATGCAAGTATCCCATTCTGATTCACCAACGTGACGCGACAGCACTGTTTTAAACACAATTGGATGTAGTCATCTTTCAAATCAGCAGCGAGCAAAGCAGACAGATCCTCTCGTGGCTGATCGTGAGTTGCGCATCCTTTTCGAGCACTAACCGTCGAGATGACTGTCTAATATCAGCAATTATCCTACAGGCCGACAACATTTATTCCTACACTACTCGATAGGGTGTCAAAGCATAACCCTCCAAAACCTGAAACGCACACAACGAAAACAGCTTCGATTTGTTTGGCACTTCATTCGACCGCTATTCCAAAGAGGCTCGACTAATTTGAGGCGTGTTTGTTATCCATACTCGAAGAAAAAATTCCCCTCAGACCCCCTAATGGCTCCCCAGTTTCGCCTCTCATCACTTTCCCTTTTTCCTGGCCATCCCGCTTAGTCCCCATCCTATATCCGTTTCTGCTTTCGTTGCCAACATCGAGTCGAGCTCCGAGCGGTCTTTGAGAACCCCAACCAGCATCCAAATGGCCCGCTTGACGCATTAGAAAAAGACGTTCCTTTTTTCGTCGAGGTCTCGCTGCCGGGACGAGAAAAGCGGCGAGCTGGTCACGCGTGCAACCTTCTTTTTCCTTTTTTGCACAAACTAACCGATCAATATTGAAAACCACAACCCATAGACCAGTGCGATAAGCCCTATCATCCATCCGAGATGAGACTCTTGTCTCTGACAATCTTTCCACAAACAGCAAATTGCGCGTGTGACCACTCGTGTGCACATTAGTCATGATGCGTCTGGGATATGAGCGGATTGATTTCATCATGGAGCGACCGCTAAATTGTCCATACTTCATGCTTTCCAAGTATGGCGTAACTTTCTCGAGCAAGCACGCGTATCAGTCATACTGGAAAATAAATGGCAGTCTTATTGTCTTTTCGTCCTTGACCGCTGCTGGTACATTCCTATTTTACTCAGGTCTCCGGGCACAGATTTCCAAGCCCACAAAGGCCATCGTTTCCTTTTCTCCGAGAAATCAATCTTTTGAATGTACTCTGTCAAGGCTCTCGCTCAGGGCCGCATTGCATAACGTCGCGTGGTGCGAAAAATGCCGCCTAACTCGCTACGCGTAAATCAATGCGAAAAATGACCTTGACCAAACAGTTCTGCTATGCAACTGGACTGGATTCACCTGCGTTTTCAAGTCGCTGATGACAGAACCGGAACCGCGGACTTATGTCAAGAAGACCGCATATTCCGTTAGAGGGAAACAAGAACGGCCATGGCAGAATTTTCCTAATGCACCCGCGTGTTTTCTTTATTCAGCCAGCTTCGACATGCGACTGGCACGAGAAGGCACTCCATGTTGCTGACCATGGTCGGTACCACAGGACGAAAAAGTCGAAACTAATTCCTTATGACGGGCTCTTGTGTACCGCCCATGTTCTCTGATCACATTATCGGCGAAGGAAACTCCCTTTCAATGTACAGATCGAAGACGCAACAAAGGTGCAGGGCCTTCGACGCAATGTCTACGCCCTCTTTTCTTCAGTTTCAAGGCCGCCGTGTGCTGCGGTCTGATCGTGAGTCAGATACCTACACCTGTGTGGTACTGAACAAAGAAAAGAATGCTTACCAATGCAGCGATACGGCTTCACCCAAAAACTCCACTTGCACGGTTGCCCTTCCAATTTGCACCAGTTCGAAACCTCGTAATAATGGCTCGACTCAACGATATTCGTTATCTCCAAATCCGGATAAACCTGAAACAAATGACCAGATTACACTGGCGGCCACGATAGCCCTCGGCCAGTTTCCCTACCAGTTCTTTGTACTGTACAACTCCAGTGTTGATTCAATATCTCAGATACCTAACACATCATGCTCCTCAGCCAGCCAATTCAAAATATCGATGATAAGCCACTCTCAAAACTGCTTAGACACGCGTAGGTTTTCTTAAACTTGACGCATTCGTTTGATTCATAGCGTTTCGATACGGCCTCAAGCATGCTAAATTCTGCAGCTCGTTGTGGACTACTATTTAGTAGTTTTTTCTTGTCAAATACCAGTTTCTTTCAGTCTATTCTTGTCCCCTACCCGAACTAGCCCTCTAGAATCAATCACAATGCCCTTAGAAAACGAAGCCCCCATTTTTACCGCCCGCTGTTCTGAGTTCAATATTCCTCTTTCATTGGCCCTTTTTACTTGCTAAGCGTACTTCAGCGTGCATATACGACGTCCCGACCATGTCGAGTATAACGCCTACTACAACATATGCTATCGAACATCTGTGTGCCTATAGAAGGAGCATAATCTCTTCGACCATCCGTGAGCCGTGCAGTATCCGAGGCGACCCTATTTCGACTTTACCCTCGCCAGTCCTACGCACTGACGGAGCTCCTCTGACACCAAATCATGCGCATCTGACCACTCGCCCCAAAGACTAGCCAAAACACAACGTATTATCGCAGTTTACCCCACAACTATTGATGGACCCAATACACTATCCGGCGTCCGTCGGAGGCTGCCGAGCCGATACAACAATTCAATTACAGTAGCCGAATAAAACCGACCCAAATCGAGTATTGCCGTCAGATGAGGCCATGCAGATAGTTCTCGTGGTAATGGTCCCGGTATGCGCGGTCTGATAACTTCATCGTTGCCACTGGCTAAAGCCAATTTCCTGTCTTATGAAAGAACGCAAAAACCCGTAAGTCAAAAATGACGTTGGGTATTCACAAGAGAGGGAACGAGATAAAATGAAAAAATTTGACGAGAAATGATGGAAGCTGATTTCCTCTAACCATAGGCTAAATATTTTTATGACTGGCTTTTTCAAGATTTCTACAGTCATGCCTATAAGCTGCACTCTAGAGCTTTCTCGACGTATTGCACGTGTACCCCTTCGTGACCGCTTGTTCGCGAGCGCGTTTTCTGGATTGTGCTTTCCTTTAAAAGGAAGCAAATTCCTCAGACAACTATATTATCGACGCCGTTTACCACACACTTTTTCGATGTGAAGAATGCCGGAAAAAACACCCCACGTTAAAGGCATGCACAACGATCAGCAAAGGAGCATGGCGGCCCCGCCCAGACATGGTCTATGGCCGATTAGCTTGACCTTATCGAAAGATAGAAAACATGAGACACGCACTGTCTCGGCGGACGGGGCAGCTAAAAGCTCGTTATGGTCGAAAAGCGACACCCTAAGAATTCTATTGATCCTAGCAAATTCGCCTCACGACGGCACCTCGAAGCTGCCTTGCCTACGCACAATCCCAATCTAGCGTTCGCACTCTGCCCTTTCTACGCATCCATCTGCCGACATCCATGGTGGAAGAAAATTTTACGATAGCCATTAAATGTATTTACAAATGAGCCACAACATATTCCTATCCCCGCCGGTAACCACCGACAACTGACCGCCAGGCTAACGGTCGTCCATGCGCAAGCGACTGGGGGAAACTTGGGCAAACATGCTTCCAAGAACATTAGCACTCCCTCGATTCCTACAAATCGTGACGAGGACTGAAACAAGAAAACTGGAACTGGTGCCTGGGACCAACGAGTGCCAGGGCGCTCAAGAAACTAGACGGAAATCGCCGCGGAAAATTCCCACAGATTTTTGAACGGTAACACCAAAAAACCGCATTTTCGAGAAATTTCGTGCCCATCTGTTGAAAACTAGGTTGACTCATCCATTTTCGCACATGCTACATTTGCCATCTACTCAAGGCCTTCTTAACAGATGCCGAATAAATCAAAAAACTAACCTTTCGGCAGTATTTTAAAATATCCAATTTTCCTTTCAGACAACCAGCGTGCGGATCCTTATCGGTCACCCATTCGCCACTTCCGTCTTTCGACAAGTATCGATTCCGATAGCCACATTGAAAAACGACTTGCGGAGAGAATGGCTGCGATTTAACAACTGCAGACGATAGGTCCTCTGCGCCACCAACTATCGTAGTAGCTCCAGTGCCCTGAATAAAGGCTAGA
Source organism: Mesodorylaimus sp. YZB2_4 (assembly GCA_030248295.1). Taxonomy (NCBI): domain Eukaryota; kingdom Metazoa; phylum Nematoda; class Enoplea; order Dorylaimida; family Dorylaimidae; genus Mesodorylaimus; species Mesodorylaimus sp. YZB2_4. The sequence continues at coordinate 188,440 of JASANH010001212.1, read as the reverse complement.
TTAGATTGGTAGGACTCTACCTACCTACAAATCGCCATCATGCACCGCTGGTCAAAGGGCTCCATATTTCGGCAGAATCAGACACCCTTACTTTCAAAACAGCAGATGCAAAAACCGCGAGCAAGAATGGAAGAATCAATATCGGCTGAATTCCAGCCATAATAATGCTTCTCAGCTCGCCAACAATATACCGAACAGAAACCAAACAAAAATCTGCACTAACCGCCAGCAACCGCTACAACCAAGAAATGTGATTCTCGCGCTCGGAAACTCTCGGCGCGCACAGGATTGGTAGCGACAGTGTGCGTTGCTATAAGCAGTTTTCGATGCTCAGGTACAGGGCAAAATATAAAATACGATACACGTTGGTTCCGAAACCACTTCAATCGGTTGCTCCAGGTTTCTTTGCAGAAATAATCACTGCATTGAAACGCGGTTTTTTTCGCAGCCAAATATTTGATAAGTGGTTGTTGGAATCTGCAAAACCACAAAATAAGCGAATACAATTGTTATGACACCCACTCCCACAAAAGCCATTGGCCAGCATATGCTAATCAGTTTTGGATTGAGTTTATCTCTCTCATTATGCTTTTCCGAAGCCATGTTCACCACTAATGATCATGGCTGCTGATAACAAGATCAGGAACACTGATGTGTTGATATTATAATCACCCTAGCATCAGCCATTTGCGTTCTAGGCATGGCTAAAAGGAGTGCCCTTGGAGTTTCGAGTAGGAGGGAGAATTTTGACTAGGCTCGTCACTGCTTTGATATAGGAGCCAATTTGACCTCGGTCTTCTTGGAAGCCAACCTTCTACCTCCTGTCTTATCAGGTCCAGCCATGGAGTAGCCATTCTTCCTCCAACGTTGATGCACCTGACAGCATTTTCGATGTGGTGGCTGTTTTTTTGTTTGTGTCGCTATTATGCACGGATTCGCCAGTATGGTGCATTTCGCAGCGTCGTCTTTTTTCGACCCTGCAACTTTTATCAGCAGTTTTATCTGGACATTCGACTTTTAAAGGGTGCTCATCCTGTCGTTTCTAGTGATGGCCAGCTGGGGAACATAACGCATTTCCTCGAAATTCTCCCCGGCGAAGAAATCTTTTCAAGTGGGTCCCAGACGGGGGAGAATAACCAGAGGGGGAAGATTTCCAGAGGGGGAGAATAAAACTCAAACATTTTCCAGATGCCATCATTGAAATATAGACAGCCTAAAGCTCCCCAAAAAGTACCGCTAACCTCGTTTATTTCAATACTTGTCTTCCCGTATTCATGCTACTCATAGCCGAATTCAATCAATATGCACGATATCTTCGTCTTCAACCTCGTCTTCATCATCTGACTCCTCAAGGAAAACATTTTCTATTACGCTAACACTCATATCCTCCACATTTTCCACAACTGATGGTACTGTTCGGTAATTCAAATTCGTCCCTGGGGGGAGGATTTCCAGATGGGGAGAATAAAGTTCAATAGGGGTCTACACGGGGGAGAATAGTCAGAGGGGGGAGGATTTCGAGGGAATACGGTATTTAATTAACCGGATCTGTTTTAAATATCACCTTTACTCTTTACGATTTACCTTTGGAACTTGTCGATGGCCTTTGTCGCCACTTTGTTTGGTCAGCCATTTCAGAGACTGAGCGGTGAGTGCAGCAGAGATGTTCATCATCGCCCTTGATCGACTTATCAAATCGACTTATCGATTCGATGCGCATCTTGATTACTTATAAGCTGGCAAAAAGCATTATCCAGCCAGACTATGCGGTGGTGCCAATATGAAGACCCGATCCACACCTTGTGTTCAGTCCAAATCATGCACTAGAGTTTTCTCACAATCATATTCGCTCGCATTCCAAACTCCCAGCTTCTTCATTTCCGCTCTGCCCGCAACACTCAGGATCATTATCTCAGAGTGCGCCTATTTCCTTGCTCATTGTTGTTTTGTGTCAACTACAAGTTCTCGTCGTCTCACTTTAAGCCCAGATTTCTCGCTCGTTTTGACAATGCCGACTTGTGGCACGGACTCTGGTCGATGTTGGGTGCTAGTTCGCATTCCTCGTGATGTGGTCGAACGGGTCGACTGGGTGGTTGCAGTGAAAAATAAAGATGAAACCGGAATTCCTGCGTTATTCACTTGTCCTTCTATCTTCAAAAATCTAGTCTATGTGTACAATACATACCAAAAGCGAACGGTTAAACAGAGCTGTGCATACGCCCTTGCTTTTTCTCTGCTACTACTGGTTGCTGTAGGGCACTTCGCAAATTGTCCTCTATTTGATACTCTCCGTCCTCCTACCTCTTCATAAACCGTTATTCGGACAATTTGTGTCGCTCAAACGAATTTCGAACTTGCTCACCAGCATAAGCCGATCGCTTAAATATGTATCGGGTGGTCATCGTTTGCTTAATTCCTCTTCTTTCCTCCCTCGGCTCCTGTGCCAATAACTACACCATTTTCGAAAACAAGCAAGATTGCGAGGAAGCTTGTGTTGGAGACCACGACGTAGATTGCGCTCTCCCCCCAAAAGGAGGCGGCCTGTACGTGTGCCGATGCGCCAGTGGATTCTACAGTCGACAAGATTTCTGCGAGATCGAATGCGAGGACAAACAATATTGGAGTCTGTTCACGCACGGCTCGTGTAGTGAATATGAATCAAGTGTTCTGCCGGGTGCCTGCACCAAACAGTGCGTGTTTCGGTTTCGAATCTGGGCAACAGTCTTTCTCATTATCGTCTTCGTTGCGGGTAAGCGCGGCCTGAAAAAGAGGACGTCACGAACTGAACAGCACAATAATTGGTTAAGTAGGAAACTGATATAAAATTTTGTCCTTTGCAGCAGTGATTGTGATCTTGATTCTACTACCCAATCTGATTGCCACGTGTGTAGTGTGCTGTCGAGTCCGGCGTCAGCAGCGTCACATTGAGGATTTACAAATCGTCAACAGCGAGATCAGCAGTGGAACTTTGGCCAAGAACACGCATCAACAGCCAGTACTCACTTCCTGGAATTACCCGCACAGTGCTGGCTATGGAGGATACGGATACGGAAGAAGCTACTAGTGGAAGGCTCTGTGATCTGCTTGCATAGCTTGACACCACTGCTTTTATAGTGCCAGCGTAGTTGGCTCCTTATAGTCCCTCAAATTGCTGTCTTCTGGTGAGAATCGCGTTTTATCTAAAATGTCACTCTCTCGAGCATGACTGTGGCTTCAGTTTTTAAAAGCGCGGAAATTTTGCCTACATTAATTCTGAGCCGACCTATAGAGCGCGCGTCACCCACCTTAGCTTCTTTGACGCCCTTGCCCATGGAGGGGTATGCGCGCCTGTATTACTTATTGGGCTTCAGTTTGCTGGTTACTTTTACGGCATAAGTGCGGTTACGGTCGCGGAATCAAATATCCTATGGGCAGTGCACATTCCTATTGGGGTGCTGTATAGCGAGGGTGAAAGCACTCCGCGAAAGCTGCCTGTTCCGCAATTCGCACAGTCACCTCTACAGTCTTTCAACAGAGCACGACAGCATGACGCTAAGCACAATCAACAAGCCACTGACTCGTGAGTAGATCCTGGCACTGAATATTCTTACCGGTCTTAGACATGAGCGCAGAGCAGAGAGTATGAGTAATACTCCTCACTTCACTTTTTCTCGCCCTTGGAGGAGGAAACCGCAGACTGGTTGCGCCAAAGTTCTTTTCTTCTTTTTATTCGTTCCTCGCTGAATTTTTCGCAAGAAGAAGAAGAAGAAGCTGTAACAGAAAAGGTAGCAGCAATTTACTGTGTCTAGATTCTATTACTGTATGGGCATGTGAAATGCAAGACCCAATCAATTCGAAGGCAGATTTTACCTTCAGACATGACAGAAGATCGCCTAAAATGCCTGGAAGTACTTTCAAACGCAAAAGTCTACACATTCTTCAATGGTCCACTATCGATGCACGATTTTGCTGACTGCAATCAATAAACTGAATGATGGTAGTAAATGTGTGGGCTGACGTAGTAGTTGTATCGATATTGGTACGGCTGCCGATAATCAACGTTCAACTTGGCCTCGTACTTGTATGGCGCCAACCAATAATTGTACAAGAACGAGTCTGTGCTCGGTTGACTCAGCTGCGATCTCCAGGCACCCGTTGGTATCGGATCCACCCAGGGTCGGTACTCACGCAGAACAGGTCGGTCGTATCGATGTTTTCTCGTATACCAGGCTTGATCACGGGAATAAGTGGGGGCTCGGCGCCCCTCCGACCAGCACGTGTAGGCGGACCATACACTCCGCCCAGTATCCAAATGCACGTAATTATTCACGGGCCATGCCGAATAAGGAGGAGGCAGCTCGTTATCTCCGTAGTAGATTTTATCGCGAAGATAATCACCAAATTCACCTCGATAGATCTTATACGCTGGTCTATACGGCGTCCGGATGTACGGTCTGTTTAGGTAGTACGGCTGATTGCCGACATTGGGCAGTGAAGCCACTCTTCGAAGAGCGTGTGCATGGGGATAAGGCAGCGGTCGAAAGTCGTATCCTTTGTAACTAGTAGGAGGCAAGACTGAAAGCGAAGTACTGCGTTCTAAAATAGTCATCTCGTAACTGCCTACGACGAAGCAAAGAGGTGAGTTTTTGACAAAGAAACTGCGTCTGGCAGCAAAACCAAAAGCAACTGGGCCCAGGAAGAAGGTGGCAGCCTTTCCCGTTGCTAGTTAAAGCAAAAGCAATAAGCGGCGGAAGGTGTGAGAAGCTCCAGACGGTGGAAAGCTGACGAAGGCGTCAGTTGGGTGGCATCAGTTGATACAGGGCAATGAGTCAGGCGATGTTTACGGAGCGTATGCCAGTAAGTTGGTGAAAGCCCCATGAGCAAGTGCAACCTCAGCCGCAATTCAATTCAACTTATCATTCGTGTTGCCTCTATCATGACTGTGGTCATAAGGACAGGCCACAGGTCATAACACGAAGCTGACCTATTCTGCGTATTGGTGCACAAAACACTGTGTGTGTGTGAGCCGCAAAAGTCACTCATAGCATGAAGGGGTGCCAGCTCTGATAAGCACTCATACTAAGTATGAAAGATGAATAAAGATAAGGCAATTCTTCGGCGGCAGCGACTTAGCCGAATGCTGAGTTTGTTTCTTCTGGGAGGTGTACTATTTACATTACGTTGCATAATTCACTGAGTTCTACAGCTTGACTGCAGCACCTTGTCGGAAAGAGTGCCCATTTCCGATGTTGTGTGGAGCGCATTGGATGTCAGGCGCAACTGCTCGATCTTGCATTTTACTTGGCACTAACAGGAAAGGTTCAGACAGGTAGTGGGAAAAAGGGTGAGTCAGAGGTAGATGGGAAGGTTACAATACTTGCGAGACGCAACAGCCCTCTTGACGCTCGGACAAATTATGGTATCTCTAAACTCACTCCACCTATTGTTTGTATCGATGGCATTAACCTCTGGTCTCCATGAGCAGCACGGAGCAAGGTGTGGAGTTGGGCTACATCATAAATTGTGGTCGGGACAAGAAATTAGTGATCAGTCTAAATCGAATGAAATCGCGAGTTTGCCGTACCTAGCGGCAATGGCACCCAGCAAAATTCTTTTTGCGCTGGATCCTAGAGAGAACGAAACGGAACAGAATATATTACAAAAATCAGGGGATGAAATCAACAAGAGACTGTCAAAAAGCAAAAAGGCAACAAAAAAGGGGTGTGTGATGTTAAAAAGGCAGCAAAAAATCATTTCGAATGCGCAGAAGTAGCAGGGCCTAAGTTAACATTGATGTGATCGATGGCAAGGGCTCCTTGGATGCCGTAAATACTTTTGGCTATTTGAGCATGCTTCTTTTCTCTGAAAACATTATGACACCATGGATTGCTCATAATGCACGTGTCTCGGCGTGGACCCTTGCTGCACTTAAAGACAATGGATAATATGGCATCGACATGAGCAAAACAGAGCAGATTGTTGTTTGCCGTCCGACTCAACGATATGGCAAAAAAACCTGCTATGAAGTCATGAGCGAGGTGCGCCAGCGAAATGAGGTGCAGTCGTGGAAATCTATCGGGCCCTATTGCGACACCAGTTACATCTTTTAGGATCAAATGCGATCGGTAAGACGAGCCATACATTCATATTGTCATCTACACCTGGACTGCCACTATAAGGGGCAGCCCGGGGGGTTCGACTAGGGTGCAGGTCTAACGATGGAAAGCAAGGCAGGCACGACGGTCTGTTATTGTCGGCGGCAGAACACAGACTGACACCATCATACGCACCTTACGGTCAATAGAAAACAGGTTAGTGCCTATGCAAATGAAGGGCCAGTTAGACTTATCAATATCACTACACTGTAACGTTATCCAGTATTTTGCTTTTGCGCTTTCCCGCTCCCAAAACCTTCACTATCCGAATGCGCTGAGGGCTTCGAGGAGACCGAATTCGGAGTGTCTCTGCGCGATCGCTCACGCAGTCGTTCCCAACGCGACGCCCGCCGCCAGGGTTATTGCAATCCACCAGGCAAGTTGGTCCTAGCCCCTCAATGGCCCCGTCAACCATGCGCATTGACGTGACCAGGACCCGCAGGTGAAAGAATCGAACCGAGCCGGAAGAGAAGGAGTGATCTCGCGATGATTCATGACCATCAACGTTTTCTAGTATCTTTTGTGCGTAATTCAACAATTCGCTCAGTATCGCTCAGGAATTCCAGCACAAGTAGTGGGAGTGAGCTTAAAAAACATTTCCATCGACTGGTCAGTTGGTTACTTTCCCACCAAATTTCGCTGGCCAGTTGGTCATCGAGAGCTTCACGTTCAGCGCATCTGACCTGCAGTCAGAAAGTGACCAAAGACATTTTGTGCATCATTCAGCGTTGCCATGAAGGATGATTCAGGAAGGACTAGACGGGCTCCGTAAGGAGCAATGTAAACTCAAGGCTTCTACAATGAATGAAGTCATCCATACATTGGCCAAGGGGGTTAATACCTGGGGTCAGAAACTCCGAGGCCTATTGTAATAGGCGGAATACCCGTACATTGGAGAAGCGGCATCTTCTCAGAAACCCTCCAGGCAAATCACCTTGTCATGAGTGCCTGAGACATCTAGCCGACGTGCTTCAGCCTCGCCTGGAGGAGCGTATCGAGCGGCCAACTGAGGCAACTGATACGCTGAACGGTATGTGCCGGTTAGTCAAGGCAACCTTCGTGTACGCTATAAGACCGCTATAAGGTACCTAACCAGATACACTACCTTATCTACTGGCCAAACGCCTACTACATCAATTATCGACCGTCGAATTTTACCAATGTGCACTAAGGTAGCCTATACAGTGAATAAGTATTGCTGGCGTACCTATGCTCGAAGCCTTGGGAGGTAGTACCGTGCGCTGGGAGGACAAAAAGAACATGGCTGTTGATCAGCTTAGGATGAAAGTTCGAATGTTCATCAAAATCGTTTCTACTTGACGCGTGCACTGTTCTGAACACAGCGACTGGCGCTGATGGTCCGTTACGTACTCTCGTGATTGATTGCAGACCATTGCCAGCTGTATCCGATATTCTACCACGCCTAGCAATGGTCACAGCACGAGAGCCATTGGGACATTTTATTTCCGCTCCCAGTCGCCTCATAGAAGACCGTATATGAGTGCAATCACCTAGGCCTGCGTACCCAAATCGCTTCTGAGTGACTTCTTGACCCAGACTTCCCACACGACATAAATACCATAAGAAAAGACCTGGGATAAAGTAATCATTGAGAACCCTGCATAGACTCCCATCATGCCTCAAATGTCACATATTGCTAGGTAGGACAAAGATTTGATCTCTTACTCATGACTAAACGAAGAATGAGGCATGACTACACGGATCCGACTACGATCGATTCGATTTTCTTTGCTCAATGTCCGCCAAATCACGACTGTATTTGATGGCTGTGTAGCTGGCTGAGAAAATAGAGTAGGCCCATCTTGAGCACAACGGCAGACACGCGGACTTTGATTGGCGGATAAAATCGTGCTGCAAAAGAGGGATAGCATCCGTTAATGAGCTCCTACAGTCCTAGTGATTGAGTCGAATGACGTCGGACGTGAAGTCGGAGCTACTTTGTTAAGTCGAGCTAATAGCCAGAAAGACAGATTTTGACTAATTTGCCGTTTATTTAATAGCAATCTTCAGCATTTCTTTTGTGGCCTCTTTTAGGGGCGTACGGGTAGGCTTGAAGTCGGGGCATCGAGTAATAACCACACTGCCTTACTATCGCACCACACTTACTATTCTGCTTTGTTGCCCTTTTAAACTTCCTCTTCCAAATGTGCTCTGAAGTGCCTTAACGCCAGAATCTGCTAATAACACGCTGGCCAGGAAGGCCTGAGCGAATAAACAAGTATCATTCTGAGGAAAAAACGACAAGAGGCCAGGTTTGCATCCCAGATGTCTGTCTGTCGAATCGATCGCGGCTTCGTAAGCGCAATTGCTGCCTTCGGAATCGTAATACTTGTAGTATTTTAGCTTTGGAATTTCGTTCGGGAAATGACAGCTAGTCCGTTCTTTTACCATGGCTGGTTCGCCTAGCGTGATTACGACATCCATCAATGTTGGCACTGGTGTCGGGACCTTGAAATGACCTGGGAGGCCGCCAACAAAAACGTGAAATCAATTGGAGGCTATGCCATTCTCGTACCTGCCGAATGTCCAGTCCGCGCTGACATCAGCAGGCAGTCCAGTTTGGGCCAGTAGCAGAGGATCAGCTGACTCTCCGGAATCTATGGAATCGTTTACCTAAGAACAGAAGTTTAGAATAAGAAAAAAACACGATCACCCACAAACGATAAGTTTTTTGTGGAAGAGAGAATACGTACAAGCGTTTCTTAACAAAAACTATGAGAGAATGGCCAAAACGACGTACACTGATCATGAAACAATCGGACGTTAACAAAGTCAGGAATTTGGAGTGCTCACAGCAATTAAAGCTTCGAATTCCCAAAGAGCAATTAGACAAAATCGAGTAGCAGTCAGGGTAGAATAATTCCCATATGTTTTTTCCAGATTTAGCCAAGTCTGCCGCGGCATCAACTACTCGTTTGGTCATAATGTATTTAACTGAAGTGACATCACTGGCGCTAATATCGGATGATAGAAAGACATTTTTAATGTAGTCATGCAAAATAGTGTATGTCAAGTTGTGCTTTTTCAAAGAGGAATGTATGGACTTTGGCAAGTTCGCAAATTGAAGAACATGAGTGTCATTCATGAATCGTGGAAAACATATGCTGACGTTCGGAAAGTGGGCTTTTTCATTGGGTAGTAGCATGTCGACGAAAACTGTGCCATGATTTCGGTACTGATCAACAATGGCGATCGAATTATAGATGATCATGGCAAGGGCCAGCATCAAAGAAAATCGAAACATGGATTTCACTGCTTTGATATCAGATTTGTGAGCCTCTTGCAAGCCAGCAATCGTCACTTGCTCGGCAAATATGTCAAATGGATGCGACTCTGTTTCATCATCGCTTTCTTCAATAGGATCATTTTCATATTCTCTCTGAGCTGCGTGGCCATCGTGTATTGCAAAATGGCTTGGACCACTGGTGCTAGGCTGATCAGGACTCTCTTCGAAACCTTCAAGCCACCCCATTTTAGCGCCGATCAAATGATGATAGGAGAGCTAGCGCAGCTTCACCTTTACTGAACTTACGTAGAATCCGAGGCGACGGGGCCAGCACTGGGAGTAATTGTTGGCAGAGATCAGGAGCATCCCTCGTTTGTTGCCAAAGAGATGATCCCTGACTTCAGGGGGAGGTGCCTATTATTTTACTGGATTAGCAAATATATGTGGTCTTGGCTCACCCGCGCAGATTGACAGTCAAACCAGCTCGCTGGCAAGCTATTTGACCGATCGTCCCAAATTGGGAAAGCATTGTCTCGAGAGATTACTTATGATCGGCACCAGCTTCCCAACGATAGTCAATCGGCGATAGTTTGACCTCAGTGTCTCTCTATTGAACTGTACCGCGTATGTCTAGGGTCTGACAGGCAGGGCATACATATAAATTTTACGAAATTGCTCTTAATCCTGGCGAGGTGAGCCACTGGATTTTGTTTTAGAGTCCCCAGCTGCTAGTCGCACAAGATTTACCAGCTCCAGTTGTAAGATAGCGGTTACCGTTACAGTCCTCGCCTTCACTATCACAGATGCACTAATTGGAAAATTGGCGAACGCCAAACTAGTTGATCGCGATACTAATCATAAGGAAGCTGGTCGTCCAATAGGGGCGAAGATTACCTAGCCAGCTGCTCCAAGAAGGAAGCTCTGGAGATGCCGTGGCGAGCGGATCGACGCATAAATGATGACGCATCTACTCATGTGGCCTACCAGAAAGACGTCGCATACTTCTTGGTGAATGGTGAATTTTTTTTAAACATGCGAGCAGCCTGACGAGCTATTGCTAGACGAGTATCAACATTTGTGGACTATATCAGGCGTTTATTAGAGCTGTTATGTTATTAGAGCCCAGCTGATATCCTTCAATTTCCTCATTTCATATCTTCAATCACATTAATGGCTAATCGTAAGACGCGGAAGAGCAAAATGTTGTGTTCTCGCTTTCAAAAAAAATCGTTTCTGATACTTCAAACATGAAGTATGTATATGTAATTAGCAATTGGCATTTAGCTTCTTAAGACAGGATTTCTGGTAGACTCGACCCAGAGGTGGCAAATGATAAGTGAAAAATTGATCCTTTCCCCTATTAAAACATATGAAACGACAAGGATCGAAGGATAGACAACTGTGGCATCATACAGTATCATCTTCATCGGCTGGTCGGTTGGTCACTTTCCCACCATAACTCGCTGCCCAGCTGGTCATCGAGGGTTTTCACGCTCAGCGCATAAGGCCTGCAATTCGAAAAATAGTGGCCACTGACATTCTGCACGCCATCCGACGTTGCCACGTACAGCACGGACCGGGCCCCCCGAGAGGGGCTCTAAAAATAATAACGTAAGAAGGAGACTATTAGGAAGCAAGAAACAAGCCACACAATGGCCGACGGGTCAATACCCCAAAAGAAACTGAAACTCCGAGGCATATTCCTCATTATCGACGTTCGGACTCGACCAGGGTGCACGCTGTTTACTGACGCACCTGAAAGTGGAAGTTCTTTCAGCACAGTCGGACAAGCGAAGAAGCGGGCTTACCCTTCCCGTACAACCTTCTCGCCAACTCCCTCGTCCACACGATCATCTCAACGGGTGCAGCGCGGAGACTTTGGTCATATGATTTAAGTCAGTCCGAAATCACCAGCACCTGCAACATTTTTTTCGCGCTGTATCTTCGTGCTGATTTGAATAAAGCACTCGATTTCTTCGATTCCGATGTCTGTAGGGAGGCGAGCACTGAGTCATCTTATGCAGAAGAACCTGTGGGAAAGTAGGCCAAGCAGGGGATATCTGTGTCACGTTCATTGTTGTGCCGCCTTGACCAGACAAATCGCAGCATATCGGATACTGACTGCCATTTCCTTCATTGAAGACACGCGTTCTCTGCGCCTTGTCGACATGCAAATATGCACCTTGCAGACACTCGAGATGATTTGGAAGCGGTTTCTGAGTGGCTAATTCCAGAAAAGGAAGAATGCAGGTTTTCAGAAAAAACAGGCAAGCTGGTCCCATTGACGACTAAAGTCGGTTCTCGCACTGACCATCTTGGCACTCAAATCACTGCAATCTGTCCAGACTTCAAAAGGCTATGTACAGATCCTCCTCGCACAACCAGATGTGTAGCTTCTCCCGACAGTGTTACCAGTACGCCTCCCACTGATTACACTAACAAGTAAGAATTCGACAAACTATGGCAAAATGAGATCTGCATCAAAAGTCAGCGTGCTCCTAGTGGTGATGATCTTATTAGGCGTTGGTACAAATGGGCATTGGGGCATTAAGATTTTCCGCTCAATGTCCAATAAATTCTCTTCCCAGTGCATAGTCCACGCTTTACTACGTTCGCCATGCATTCTAGTCGAGATCGCAGCTTACACTCAGGATGGAGACAATGCGTTCCAGGTATCAACCCTGATTTGAACAACTGCAGCCACATCGTTAGTTCCAGCACGCCAAACTGATGCAAATTACCCTTCCCTTGCATGCGGACCTTGTCCACACATTCCACTCTCAATCCGCGCAGCGCCGCAAACTTACAGTAACAAACGAGCGCAACAGAAAATTGGCACTTGTGAAAAAGGGAATGACTACGAATGACTGATCTGCGTGCACCTGCAGCTACTTCTCATAATGGAGAATTTTTGTGGCCTAGTGACAGACTTGTGCTGGATGTGTCTCTATGCAGTATATCATGTACTGCGCAGGATAATCATCGATCGGCCGACTTACAGTTGGCAAAAAATTATTATTGGTTGGTTACGCTCACCGCCGAATAGGCACGCACGCTGTTAGGGGTACAGCTTATCATAGATAATGCAGAATACATGTGAAAAATGATCATGATAGAAAACAGACTGGCGCAACTTTACGATTCGTGAGTCGGTTCATGTTTGCTCAAGCCCAAGGAAGGGCGGATAGAATTTGCTCCAATCTGTAGGTGTTATCATAAATCAACCAGTAGCCCGAGTGATACACAGAACATATGGTAGACTATTCTACTTTGCTGTTAGCACGTTTCCGAAAAAAACGCTATCAATCATGAGAATAAAGTAGGTGTCAGTTAGGCGTCGTTCGGATAACGCCACTTTAACGAGACGATCCTATTCTGACGTGATGATAAGACGAGTCAGGTGTTTTGGAAATCAAGCATTACTTCTTTCTCCTCCTATAAAACTGAACATCTGGCGGACGCGTCAGACAAATTTTGGCTCTCTACGACATTCTGCTCCAAGCATTAATCTAGAATTATGCAGTTAGCCCTCAAGTCCCTCGCGGCTTTAATGCTGCTGGCTCTTCCATTCACGCGAGCTTTGGACGGAGTAGATCTTAGCACTGCTGTGGAAGAGGTGGGTGTATACGAGACCTATTATTACCTTTTATTAGTATGCTCCTTTAGCGTGCTTGGCAATGCCTGAAAGACAGTGGCATTACGTTTGCAATGGTTCGCATTTATCGCAGTTTGGGAAAGATTGATTCGAATTCAGCCGCTACCATCAAATCTGCTAGCGCTGCGGGTATTGCGAATGTGGACGGTTATATCTTCCCTTGCTTCAAATGCGGCGACCCGCGAGGCCAGGTGCAGACTGCTATTGATAACCTAAAGAACAACAGCGCTCAAGTTGGACAGGTAAGCACGAAAGGAAGTGCGCACGCCATCAAACCTATACCCCCTCTCCACAGATATGGATCGATGTAGAGGGACCAGAGTATTGGAGTGCGTCTGGTTCGGACAACGTCGCCTTTATTCGTGAACAAATTGAAGAAGTGAGGGCTCAGAATTATTCAGTTGGCATATATTCCAGTGCCAGTCAATGGAATCCTATCACTAGCAGCTCAACTGAGCTCGGCGATGTTCCACTCTGGTATGCTCACTGGGACAACAAGCCAAATTTCAGTGATTTCAAACCTTTCGGAGGATGGACGATGCCCGTCATTAAACAGTACGTCGGCAATGCTAACGTGTGTGGCGCTGGAGTTGATAAGAACTGGCGCCCTTGAAGAGTGACAAAGTGGGAAGGCTGCCTTATTTTGGTCAAACACTGTCAAAAAATAAACAAGTGGCATGGCTTACACGAAAGGGAACTGTTTCTTAGTTTCTATGTTGTGCAACAGAGCTCCAGGTTTTAGCTTGTCGGGGCAACACTCTGTAGGTTAGTAGAAAACTCCATCACTATATTAAACAAAGGCTACATTCTATCCGTCAGACACCGACAGGCATGTTGATATAATACACCTCTCCATTTCAATTTCCCAGGCCTCGCATCCGTAACTCGTCAAAAGCTTCCTTTTATGAGTCCGCTTGGGCATTGGCCTGGTAGCACAAGCCCGGTGCCTAGCACATTTCTGGTATGGTTTTTTTGCCCTTTTTCGTTTCTACGGTTTATTCGCGACACTAGCTTCGAATCGATTTATTCCATCAATTGCATAGCCCCTACTCGCTGCCCTGCTCGCCTCTTCGGCCACGCCTCAAGCCTTTATCGTTGCAACAGCTTCGCCATTCAACTGGCTCTACTCGGCTGGCAATTTCGTCTCCCTTTCCATTTCGTATCTGAAATACTCGCAAGAGTGGAAAGGCGCAAGTTCTTTCCTCAAAATCTAATCTCAAAGACCGCGCTGCAAAAGCAGTAATGTTATTCTTGTCATTTCTTATCAACTTCCTTCTACGGCTTAGTTCAATTTGAGGAAGTGGCCGTTTGGTATCGAATGCCCGTGGAATAAGATGAGCCGTCACGCAAGGCGGTTCCTTCAGTTGAGCTGACTCTTTGCTCCGGTCTCATCCAGGATTGTCCGCCTTACATTCAATCAGTCTGAAGCTACTACACTCGACGCTTCGTCTGACAATTGGATTTTGCTTTCCTCCTACTTAGTAGCACATACCTAATTTCTAAAATTCGAACAGTTCCATCGAGAATTCTCTACGAACCACCATGAGCACTCGTTCTGGTCTCGAGCTCGAAAGAGCTAACTTTCCGAGACGTGGATCCCTGGCTCTGCTTTATTTCGTATATCTTGGCTTTTTATTTTCCTGCTTCTCTGTTGGCACAGGGAAGGAGAGGAGTGTCAGTGCGTGTTTTCGGCATTACAATCTCAGCGAAGGTGAAATCGTGAATCGACTTATGAAGAATTACACAAAGGCATTGCCAGAAATCGAAGGACCTGTTTCAGTGAGGATCGAAATGAGAATACAACAGGTGTCCGCTTTGAATGAATTGACCAGGGACTTCGAAATTGAAATCCTATTCAGCCAACTGTGGTAAGCTATTAGACACAAGCGTTATTGACGACCGTCGCTGTGCAGTCCTTCTTTTAAAATAACTACGACGGGAAATGCACTTCTCATGAACGGCTACTTCTTTTCGGCATGGCATGTGCTATGGTCTCGGGTCTCTGAGGCGTGGTTGATGCTTGTGCAAAGTCTACCCTGGCTAGAGCACCTTAGTCTTGCGAGAATAAGGGGAGGCTAGCGTGAGTTTGCTGAGAAATGCTTGTCCCTCCGTCGAACAAAACTGCCCATTATAAACACACTTTTGAATAGAAGGGTCGCGTATAATGTCATGTTCTGTCCTCTCCACACGGTCCCTCACGCATAAATTCTGGTTTGTTTAGGCATGATCCAGCTTTCAGTTTCGATCACCTCACCACTTGCAAGAAAAATATTACGATGGAAAGCAAACTACTGGATGAAATTTGGACTCCAAATACCTGCCTAATCAATTCGAAAAGCAGTAAAGTGCACGCCTCTCCTTACGACAATACAATGTTCATTTTGTACGAGGTAGGTACTATGAGCGCTCTCGCAGCAGATCTCATTATCAACTCAAGCTAAT
Source organism: Mesodorylaimus sp. YZB2_4 (assembly GCA_030248295.1). Taxonomy (NCBI): domain Eukaryota; kingdom Metazoa; phylum Nematoda; class Enoplea; order Dorylaimida; family Dorylaimidae; genus Mesodorylaimus; species Mesodorylaimus sp. YZB2_4. The sequence continues at coordinate 172,962 of JASANH010001212.1, read as the reverse complement.
TCCGCTTGGTCCCTTTGCACCTGTTTCCCCTCCGTGTCTAAAGTCTCATTGAAGCACCTACGTATACGAAGCATACGCAAAGCATAGCAGGGCCGGCATAGCGACAGAATGTATCTTGGTCATCCGAGTTTTAGAACGGTTCAATCTGGGTCAATTATCGCATGCAAGTCCGAGCGCCATGCGACTTGAATCTACGTTCATTTCCATTTGACACCCAGCGTTGTTTCATGAAGTTCGAAAGCTACAGTTTCAATAGCGAGGAAGTACAGCTGCGTTGGTTGGACCAGTTCCCGATCACCCTATCTGACAAGAACGCAATCGATTTGCCCGACTTCCGATTGATCGGCTGGTCGGCACAAAATATTAGCCGTCCCTTTCAAAATGGCAATTGGGATGAGTTGAAAGTAACGTTGATCTTCAAACGCCGATATGGATTCTTCGTCTTGCAGGCATATGTTCCCACCTAGTAAGATCTCGTTGTGCTTTCGCCTCATTGTCAGTGGAATTCTTATGAAGTCTATGATTACAGCTTGACCATCATCGTTTCTTGGGTATCGTTTTCCATGAATTCCGAGATAAAGGCCCTACCAGCTCGTAGCACAGTGGGAGTCAGCTGCCTCCTAGCGCTCACATTCCAGATTGGAAACATATTTGCCAACCTTCCTCGTGTGTCCTACGTAAAAGCAATGGACGTGTGGATGCTAGGTAAGAAAAGTGTCTAACAGTATGTCAGCATGTCATACCTGAATTCGCACGTTTGCTTGCAGGATGCATCACATTTGTGTTCGGCACTATAGTAGAACTTGCCATCGTGTGCAGCCTGAACAAGTACTGCCGACCAAGTAACGCTCGACTCTCTCGTCTCCGCACCACAACTGTACCAACCTTTCGACCAAGCAACAGTATGTACCCCGTCTGGCTGCCCCCTCGCCCCAGCGCTTCAGATGATGACCAAGGTTCCGAGGCCACCACATCGTTCAGTGTAGCTGGTCGCTCTCCTCTTCTGCAATCATCGTCCATATCGCCTCTCCCAAATCCTGACCAGCATCACAGCGTTTGTTATCACAGGGACAAAGGGTTCAGTGTTGGGTCACGAGCTATGTGGAGAAGATCAAAGCGCAATGGTCGATTTGGTCGCTTTCGATGGTCCAGTATTTTTAATTCTGATCAAATCGATAGATTTTCTATGGTGCTTTTCCCGTGCTTTTTTACAGTTTTCAATGTGTTTTACTGGTCGTTTTATTTGACTCAAGCTTATGCCCACGAAAGGGAATTGATCGAGGCACACGAGGTTATCTTGATTTAAATTTCTTAGCTATTTTCATTGCAATGTATCGCGCATGATATAGAGTGCACCTTCTGTAAAATTATGGTGTGACATTGTGAACTGTATTACGGCCACTTCTCGATTCGACTTGACACTAAAGATTACAAACTTCTGTTGATTCTTCAAGCTAGTGTTTTGAAGAGAATTCGAATCAATTCTAGCTTTTTGAGACAGGAACAGTATTTCATAGCTATGGTATTTACATGAGTTGCCACTCATACACTTGTACAAAATATTAGATAGACGGGCCTGATGTACAAAAAATGCAGATCGATCTAATCGTTTCCTGAAAATATTTAACCGTTTGATGGATTTGAATAATCAATCCCGTAGAGACTAACAGAAAAACTGAAACTGGATTTCTGAAAATTTTAGCGACAAAGTTTGACAGCTTCCCAAATACAGTATTTGATCAGTGTGACCGTAGTGCCCAACAGTGTTATAATGCTGGCACTCATCCACAAATTCATCAAGCCTCCAATGTCAGAAATAAAGCTGGATGGAGTAAGTGAAGGCGATTGTACCAGCTCTTCATATTCGATGGCAGAATGGGCCACATCAATGCGAATCAGATTCTTTGCCGTTTCGTTAGGTAAGTAACCGAATCGAGTAAACGCGGGTGGATTCAAAGGTGCTGTACTAGTTCTCATATCGTATCTCCAACTGTTGCAAGGGGAGTGGCATTTGCTGCGGCATCGATTAATGTTAGCCATGGCTTCTTTATTTCGAGTTACTTTTGGAAGAACGCAGGATCTGGAAATAAGGGTGCTATAGCCACATTCAAGAACCCCTGCAAGTTCACTGTAGCTTACCGAGACTGATTAGGGGTGCAAAATGATGCTTCAGCTACCACCTCCGGTCTCAAAACCTTTCTATCAACTAGCAGGATACACTTGCACCTTTTATTGAATTCTTGAAGCATGCAGTCGAGCTGGCAAGTCGTCCTGGTGTATTGAGCATCGAAAATACGCATTTTGCTTTCAACTTCCGAGTCCTCGACGCAAGGCTGTATTAGACTCCCGCTTTCTAAATTTAACAGCTGCACGTGCGTGCCTTTTATGTCGATCTTGGCATATAGACCAGGAGCTGCGCATGCCTTGAGCCAATTGGTTGCATCGTATCGCTTGCTGACACTTACATAAATGCCGCTTGAGCGCGGGGCATTGTCATCGTTGGGGTAAAGTTCGACGTGCGCATTCAGAACTAGTGACAGACCTAAAAATACAGGCAGTGCCGTGGTATTGGCACCTGATTAATCGCTAGGCAGTCTCGCAAAACTAACCTTTATCACCAGGATTGATAATCATTCTGTTATTTATCCATCTAAACTGTTTTAATCTAAGCTGATACATATTTACACATCTCATGCAGTTGTGAGTACGACGATATTAATCGAAGAAATCGCGCCACGCAGACTAATGCATTTCGAATAAAAACATCGCTCACAGTTTTAGTATGCAGGGTGTGCATTTTTAATCGTCTACCCTAATACTGCAAAATAAAAGGACGGGGAGGGGGAATGTTTGAACAAATACGATCGCAGTTGACGTTCCCCAGGGTTTTGGACGTCGTTTCTTCCTTGGGGCTGTTTTCGGCTTCAAGGCATTTCTTCATACTGACAACACCAGTCGTAGGCGAGTCGTTTCAGATATCATATTGACAAACAATTAAGTGGTATTCTGAATTTATCTACAGTATCATACTGTAGAGTCCGTCACTGCCTCATATTGCTTGATTTAAGGCCTATCATCTCCTGTAAACAAGTGGCCCCTATTCCCGCGGGCACTGTACCCTTGGAATTTTGTCAACTCCTTTTTCACCCCTCACGTACCTGCTCTAGCAGTGGTCTGTTGCATTCCATGTAATTTGACCGCGTAGCAAGTTCCGTAATTGATATCCAAAATTGGCTCGATGATATCCTTGCAGTTATACAGTCTTTTATTGCCCGAAAAGAATGAACACTCCAAGAATGTCTCTTCAACGTGGTATCCTGCGTCACCAAAGAAGCTGTACACGTCAAAGTCGATAATATCACTGTCGTTGGCCTGTCGGCGAGCACGTTCCAAGAGAGATTCGTGCCGGGCCAGGTATTCATCGATTTCCGGCACAGATATTGAACTAAACGGATCGATACCGTCCATAGACATTGTATCTTGCGCACTTCTCCGCTTCCGTTTTCTAACCAGTCTTTCTCGAAAAAGGTTGGACTTGGCGTAATCTTTCGGGTGTTGATGCATAAAGGTACGATTGGCTGAGGCAGCCATGCACACATATACGATAGGAAAATCAACGGCTATCGGTGTGTGTACAGTGAAAGTGGTGATGACAGGGTCGTAGTAGTACTGAATAGTTCTTTGAGTGATTTCATAAATGAGTACAATATGCATGATCACCACCAAAAATAGCCACATGCATTTTACACCCAAAGTTTTCGCTTTTTTGGCTTGGTCATAAATACCCAAATTAAGATTCTTCATAAGCGAATCCATCTTATTAATGACCACTTGTTTCTCCAATTTCGCCTGAATCGAAAAAGCGCTCCAATTTTTCAAAAAATCCGTAGCGCTGCCCCGCCGACGATTTTCGTCCTGCTTCAAGGTAACGGAGATAAGACTGCTCCGACGACGTTTCGATTTCTCCACTTCTATCACCTTTTCTGATAGCATTCTGGTCAGATTGTGAGGCGTTTGTTTTTTGAGCATATTCGCTGGCTTATTTTGCGTTGGATACAAGACTCGACCATCGTCCATCTTTCCAATACTTAACGGACGACGTATCGGTAACTCGTCTGAATACCCTGCGTCCCTTACACGTTGGCTTGTACCACAACCTTCATCCATTTTGCCGAGTAATGACTATATGGCAGAAAACAATTACGCCAAAATGTGAGAATGATAGCACAACTTTAGTTTTTACCATAAGTGGGCGAATGTAAGTCTCGAGTGAACCTTCGTAATCATACCAACTTCTCAAGAGAATAGACGCACTGAAACTGGTTTCGAACGGAAAAATCGTTGGTCGGATGGTTCGGCCGCAGTTTATTGTCATTTCTGTTTACTTCAGTTACTTTGACGCACAATCGACGTCATGCGTAGATGATGACCCTAATTGCTTAGAGCCTTGTACATTGTGTTTCTGACATTTTCTACAAATTTTCTCAAATGTTAAGTGAACTTCGACACTTTTTAACTTAACTTCTTTGCTCGCACTGTTGCATCAGAGTTCGCTTGTACTTGAAACGTTTAGTGGTAAATACGTAATTATGTGCACCCCGCGGCCAGTGCTGCTTATTTTATTCTGTAAGTAAATCGCAGCCGAACATGACCACTATATAGTAGGGTGTGATTCGATCGAGAGGAGGCAGCTCTGCTGTGATGTGATAGTCTACGCTCACGTGACCGGGGGGGGGGGGGGGGTTCGGGCTGATCTTACAAGCGAGGCCGTCCAAGGTCTTCTGTAGCCCAAGCCTGGTCGAAAGTCTCATCATGCCGAGTATTGATCACTGACATTGTGAGACCCCGATTCCCTAAAGATAACCCTCAGTGCCTCCCTGACCGACTGCAACTGCTCCGTATCGGCAATTACACTTTAGCCTGGCTGCGGGTCGAATGCACCCTGTCCTAAGCCCACGCGCAAACAGTTCCACTTTTGATGGCGCAGTAAAAATCACAGTCAATTTTTGGAGGATCTTTTACGAGCAGCAATGAACGACGATGTCTCAGCAGTTCCAGATCCTACCCAGAGACAAATCCGCAGACAAGCTGCCCTGGAGTCGACTCCTGGACTCTTCCAGTAAACCAAAGGGAAACGACGACCACCGAGGCCCCTTGAGGCTATGCTAATTGAAGTCTCTCGCTGGCATTTTGCCTACACCCACCCAGTTTTGCCAAATAGGGTGGATCACATGAAGGGGTGGGTTCTTGGGAGGGAGAGTGCTGATCTCACCCACCGGGCCAGCTACCTTGGCTCCAAGCCTCCGCTACACCCCCTAAGAATTCTAGGTGCCCTCAAGAGGCAAAACTCACAACAGGTCCATATGACCATCGGTATTCTTCGGGGTACTGGACCAGGAAAGCTTTGGCATAATGGATATCGCTCTATACGAGTATGCATTGGACTATGTACTGTATCTCTACCTTGGGCCTTGGGAACAATTTTTTTAGGTTTCAATTCGAATCACATTATCTAGCAAACTAACATTATCAAGCAGTTCCACGACACAGTCCATGGATTCACTCTGTGCCAAGAAATATGATAAGGAAAATATTATGTAGACCAAAAGTACAATCCATCCCATGATACACCCGCTCATCTGCAATTGACATTCACAGACCTGCTCCTGTCAAATCCTGTTTCTTTTCATCGATATTTTCTCAGGCACAGATAGCAGAATGTCCCAATCAACATTGTGAAAAGTTCAATCAGTGCGATCAACGAGGCTCCCAGCTAAAAACAAATTATTTTAGCTTCTTTACACGATTCTGCCAGGCATGTCTTACCCAGAAATTCATAGTGCCACCGATATCGGATATAAGTATGGCAATGGTCTTCGACTCTGATTGTATCATCTCGGCGAATTCCATCCTTCGAAAAGCAACATCCAAGCGAATCAGATCTTTTGTCAAAACTGATAAATTGCTGTTTTTGTTGTCCATTAGGCTAGTGCGCAAGTGATCGGTCACTTCAGCATAGCTGGCACGCATATCGTAACGGATACTGTCGCATGGCGTGTTACAAGCTTCCTTACATTTGTCAACTTGCTGCATCTTTTCTGTTGAGTTGAGGACATTGTATTTGACGCACGTTCTAAAGAAAATACAAAAAATAGGAGCGGGTTTCTCCAGTTCACCTCAAGTGACTTACTGTGCCTTTTTGATGTCGCAGAAGGGCGCGCTTTCGCTCAAGTTCTGTTTGAGGATACTTCTGTCCATCATAAGAATACAGTCGCAAGTCTCATAGTAAACATTCAGCAGACAATCCATTTGGCAAGCAGTTCTGCTGTAGCTCGTATTGAACACTCTGTACAGCTCTGAGCCATCCTCAACGCAAGGTTGAATCAGCGATCCTCTTTCCAAATTGATCAATTTTATGTGTGTAGCTGCCAAGTCCAGTTTGGTGTAATAGCCAGGCCGAACTACAGTCTTGTACCAATTGGTCGGGTCAAAGCGATCAGCGATGCTAACATAAAGACCAGTGACCTTGTTCGGAAATGTGTCATTTACCCCGATCGGGAAGTCGCCTCGCTGAGAATTGATTATCATAGACAAGCCTAAAACAGAACCGAGCTCAAATACTGTAGTGTCCCTTCGCCGTGCCTGCACTTGGTGATGTGGTAAAGCATGAACGTGACCATGTATTGAACTTACCTTTTCTGGCCTTCACTTGTTTATGTTCTTCCGGAATATGGATCAAGTAACACAGATAGTAATTGGGATCGATAATTGGTCTGATTATCTGGCTGCAATCGAAATCGGTGTCTTCGTGTCCATGGAACTTACATTTGAGGAATGTGGTGTCAACTTGGAATCCGGCTTCTCTCACAATTTTGTAAAGATCAAATGTACTAGCTGCGCTGTTGTTAGAGTCGGCATCTCGTCGAAATCGGTCCATAGATTCATGTTCACTGTATGATTCAAAATATTTCAAATTTTCTGCGACCGTCTCGCTTAAATACGAGTTTTCTTCTTCGTTAGCATTCCGTTTTTTCCGTTTATTTGTGACCAAGCTGTCAAAAACTTTTGTATCCGACAATAATCCCGGATGTTTCAAGAGATAACTTCGACTGAACGCATTGCCCATACAAATGTAGACGTCCGGGAAGTCAAGCTCAGGTGGCGTCTTGATGGTGAAAGTGGTGGCGATAGGACTGTGCATGTAATCGTACACATTTTGATAGAGACCTCGAACGAGCATAACCAGACATAGGATGGCTAATAACATCCAGAATATTTTGCCCGTAATCGATTGCGCTTGATTGTATCGACTGATTCCCTCCAGCTGGACCTTCTCCAAAATATGAACCTTAGGGCCAGTTTGCTCTTTTGGATCAACAAGAACAGATCGCCTTCGTGATGGGTTGGACCGAGCATTTCCACTTGAAGCCGACGTGGCGGACACGAGGGACCCTTTGCTTTCAGTTTTGCGAAGAAACACTTTTTTCTGCACTGGATACAAATATTGGTGAGGGGTGGGATCGGTATACTCCACACTGATCGTATGCATGGTGGTTTGAGATTGGACGAATCTTAAATAAATGCGACCGTTTTCTGGTGCCAAGCCAGGAGAAGCACGAGAAAATTCAAGTACTTCTTTCCAACTTTCTATCTAAAAGCCTTAGGCCGAACTGAACCTGAAAGAATGACAGCCTCTGCGCAAAAGTAATTGTCGCCAAGAAGGTTAAGAAGCCATCACGTCTTTAAATTCTATGTGACTATGCCAAACAAAATATTCAATCAGCGTTTCGTCCCATAAACTATACGATTTGAGAATCCAGTTTCGCATCCTCTTACTTTGTGCGTCAAAGGCAGCACTCATTGTTACTGGCGGTATGAGTGGAATCGTGCACGAAAATCGCTCCGGGGCTCGTTGCTTACTCCAAAGTTGGAAGGGCGTGTGCTCTTTTCGCTAAAATAGGTTTGCAGCGCGGCTTGACGAGAAGTATAGGAGTTTGGGGCCTAGCCAGGGGTCCGGGCCTAAGCACCGTCAGTACCAGGTCAACATGACACATGCACTCTCTCAATTAAAACAGGCAATTAACCCGAAACTGTAGCGCAATTGACAGCGCAGAGCTGCAGGTATCGCAGAGCATCTTCTATAATACTAAAAGCCAAACGTCCAGACTCCTTTTAACACAGCAAAACGTTCAAAGTGGATCATCTCGAAATATTTAGTTGTAAGCCCATTGCGGTCAACATGAAGTTTGTAGAGAATTTCGAGCTCTATAAGCCCGTATTAGTTGTTTTTGCGATTTTGAGTCCGATCGTTAGATAATCGATAATTTCTTCAACATGGGAAACTGGTTTTCGCCGATTTTCTCGAAATTTTCATTCGCGAGTCACTGTGTACATCTGATCGTGAGTCACCAGACGAGGCAGTTTTGGATCATCGTTTGCGCCTGATGGTCGTTTGATAAATTATCAATATTTAAATACTGGTTATTCTATATGCAAGATTTGCTATCGATAATGTTGATATTTCTCCAAGATCTCACACCACTTCTTTAAGAGTGGACGTCCACATTACATAAGCCCCTTGGGGTAGGGTGTACGCCCTATATGAATGGACCTAATATGCGCGATATGTTTATGAGTTACTTTTACAGTTATCGTTTCGATACTTCGTTTGCTTTCCTGTACGATTTATGAGCTTCTTTGAAGACGCGCTGCATCGCGAAGACACAGTGGTGCGCATATAAGCCACCTCAGCGAACTGCGAGCGAAGCCAGCAACTAAAATTACCAGCAGAGCGAGCCATTTGTAGAAAGAACGCTAAACGCCAGGCCAGGCCAGGCTCAAAACTATCGTACCTACCTATTGCATCTATCAGACCTATTATATCCTAGTCTATTCTGTACCTATATTCTTGGCACGAAAGCAGCCAACTGTACACATACACTGTTTTTGAGAAACAAACCACTCGCATCGTTTGTGTGTTCTCATAGTCAGTGTATATTTCGATCTGCACTGGACTCGCGTTCTCAGCACGTATCCTCAGTTCAGCCTTGCTACTAAAAATGGTTAGGAATCATACCTCTAATGCATACTGCACAGCTTCATATGTACACCTACACAGGTGCCTTAGGGAGCGGCTGCCTGGTGCTTATGCGCAGAAACATGGTGCGCATAACCAGCTGTCCGAGCAATCCGAACCTTTGTGGGCGTCGCACGAATCACAATATAAGCGCTTGGAGTTCACGGACCTTCAAAGCCGCATGTTTTGTGAGCTTGCCATGCCTATTTGAAGTTCTCGATTGACGCAATCTCCTTGTTTACATTTTTCTGAAAATGGAAAATCAGACGGAGCTTTTTAGCTGTTTGCCCGCATAAAGCGTGGGAGCACCCACAAGAATGACTTACGCACTTCATTTATGTGCATTAGTTACGCAGCATCTCTTGTTAAAAGTCGGCTGGTAACGCTTTCTTTTGCATGGTCTAGCTCCATTTCTTTCGAACTAGTCCAAGGAGCCGTCCGCCATTCTTTCGAGTACCGGGCCGTTTTGTGAATCTGTCAAGGCCTAAGACCTTTGACTACGCACACTTCAGAATAACGTTTATTCATAATTTACATCCTCTTGGAAACCCACAAAATCGCTTTTTTGTAGTCCTTTGATGAAATAACAATACACTGCACCCGATTTGCGCCATTGACTTTGAACCGTGATGCACTGAAACACTTACTGTATATCTCTGCAAAACCTCATTTTCGCCTTCTAAAACGGCAGCGCTGAACCCTGTCTTCGCCCATTTGTAGTAGGTGTTTAAAAAAAAACTCATCAATACAGGATCGCTCTCCTAGTTTTGCCAGCAACAAGAGAAATAGCACTACATTTTTAGGCATCTGCCCCTCCCTTTTGTGTTGTCATGATTCGTTCAGAGGTGTTCAACAAAATGGGCCTCGGCCGTCTTTAGGTCTTACCCACCCATCGATGACACAAGTTCGGAAATCTGGTCAATTTCACCTGAGGGCAAATACATATGTAGTGTCAAACTTGCGTAGGAAGCGTACTTCGTGCGCGATGTCTACCTACGCTGTCAATCGCTTTATTTTTCTCCTTTAAGAGGTAAGGTAGCCTCCGTGTCACTCTCAAGCGAGCCAGGTTCAAGTTCCATTTCTGAGACCTGACAGAGGTGTAGGAATATGAGCTGCGAGGAGCCATATGATGGGCACAATTTGTACCCCGTCCAAGCAAAATCGTCCAACAAATTTTTTGTGGTGACTCTGGACGACCAAAAGGACGCTGGTGGCTCGATATCAGGTCGAAGTATTCAAAGTGAAAGAGCGCCCGATATGCCATCGAAAAAACGGCAAGACAAATCGATCAGCTTCGTTGCGCCATCACAATTGATATCGAGAACGGAGCTTCGACGAGGATCAGATCCGCGATTTGCACGAAATGGACGCAGACTGTCTTATTTTCTGCCTTCTTCAATTCCAGGGCCGAATGGGCAACGGCAATCGGCATTAGTAGACTACAGCTTCTATAATCGCCGTATATCGACCATTCCTTCACTGGCCAATCGCTATCAGCAGAGACAGAAATCAGCAGGTGAAGCAGCCTTAGAGGAAGCCTCAGCGGCAATGAGACAAGTGCGGCTGCAAGGAGTGCGAGAGTTCGTACACGCAGCCACCTTCATGAGCAAGATTTTCTGGTTGCTGATCTTTTTAGCTTGTTTCACAATTTTAATTTACGAAGTGAAGAAAGCCTTTGAAAACTACACTGACAGTCCCGTCACCACCAAGTTCACAATACGTACACCTGCAGCCATTCAGTTCCCTGATATCTACATTTGCTTTGGAAATTCCCTGAACCGATCTTACGTCCGACAGCATCCCGAGGCTGTCCAAGGTATTCGGAATCTTTACGCCACTGTGGTTGGTGGCTCCAAACGAAGACGACGAGATGCTTTTTCGGGAAATGATGATTTTTCCATGCCATGGGATATGAGATTTGAACATTACATCGAGTCGTTGTTTTATGAGTATGCCAATGTTGAAAACAAGGTAGGCGTGGGTCCGAAACACGGGTCTGATAAAAAACGATGGAGTCGATCAGTGAATCGCTCAACCTTAGAAGCATGGAACAACGACGGAGAAGTCGCTTATGACTTTCTGCTTAACGCTGGATTCAATGTCAATGAAACATTCCTAAAGTGCACATTTCAAAGTTACCAAACAAGAACATACGCGTGCCATAAAATCGTGAAAACTGTCATGGATCCCAATTATTTTACGTGCTACGTGGTAAGCATTCCTGCGAAAGAAAAACAAGTGGTCGCCAATAAAGGTAAGCCGTTTGGGAGAGCGCTCCTAGCTCACTCGAACAGACTATGGTTCAATTTCTATTACTGTAGCCTCTGATGATCCGCTCCCTGCTGATTGATATCTGATAGTTTCCAGCATACTCTCCCTGTCTAATCGTGTGTCTTACATCTAAGGTCTTTTCTCATGCTGTTTAGGTCTTCGACTGCTCATTAACTCCCAAATAAGTCTCAACCCTTTGGTCCCTGAGACCGACACCCAACCAAACAAGTATTCTGGCCTGTTTGTCAGTGTCAGCGATCGTTTTGACCCGACCAACTGGCATAAAGGGGTGGTTCGTGCAGGCACGTTCACCAAAATGTCACTGGCAGCTACAAACGTCAAACTGTTGAATATTGAAAGTGGCCCGATAAAACAACCATGTGTCGAAGATGGTGCTGTACAGTATCATTTATTCAACACATCGTACAGCAGAACGGCTTGTCAAATGGACTGCTTAGTCTACGCCTTCTATCGACATTGCAACTGTGTTTTCAAAATGGACAAGAGCTTGGTCAGGAGTGATATTCTAAATTCGACTCCATTTTGTGCTTTCGAGCACACAAAGTAAGTCAATTCCGCAGCAGATGACCAAGTAAGGATATGATAAAAGACAAGGGCGTCAGAATCTAAATTATGCCCTGAAACCTTACGATCCTCAAAGTTGACTCGACTCCGGCGGATTTCTCCTGTACGTACCTCTTGATTCTTTCAGATCTTGCTTGGTGCCCAACGTGACTGAAAATAAAGCAGCCTTGGATAATGTCAATCGATGCAGACAACGATGCTACACGCCCTGTAAAAGTACACGGTATCGTATCGTCGGCAGCTCGTCTGCATTAAATCCTGCTGCGTTTGCGAAGGGATTACCTGTTGAAGACTTGGTGCAGTTAGAGATCTCGTTTGGACGAATGGAAGTGTCCGAGCTGGTGCAGTCTTATTCCAAGACTGCAGCACAAATGATCGCTGATATTGGCGGCCATGTCAATCTGTGGCTTGGGGCATCCATGATTACTTTAGCCGAGATTCCAATTTTTTTCACGATGTATTGTTGTTGTCGGGCTTACCAGAAGGTTGTCGGTGTGATTGTCTGATGCTGGCTCGGAGCGCGCATGGTCGAAAGGTGCATGACGGCTCGAGCTGTCTTAGCTTATACCCCCCACTCCTGTCTGCTACCGTAATCAAGGACTTGTAATTACACGATACCATGCAGAAAAACCTTGAAAGCTGGGGGACGACGGAGTGTCTAGCAAGTGGGTCGATCCGTTTATGTTCATGTGCATGCCAATTTTTGGTCGTCATATTATATGTGAAAAAGCTGTCTTGACGGATTGTTCATTCTGGCATAAATAATTTCTTCTCTGCCTCCCGGAACAGAGCGAGAATTGAAATTGTGTGTACGTGCCAGTCATGTTGGAGACCCGCTATGATGTTTGACGTTTCGAACTTTCGACGAAGATTTTGGCCCATCGCGCATACTAAAAACAGTTCCTTTGCGAGTCTAAAAGGCTGGGCATTCTAGTCTTGAGCATGTCTTACAAATCATTCATAGTCAGACCTGTCATCGTCAGTCCAGGTATAAGCACGAGACGGAAGACTCGAGAGACAGACGTCTTTGGCTGCAGCAGAGTACAAGTAAGATAGACCTTCCTAAGTAAATCCTCTCGTTGTTCCTTTTGATATACATAGGCCTTGTAGGGAGATAACTGCGCTACGAAACCTCATCCTAATGTTAATGTTCGATTGTCACTCTACAGACTGATCGTTATGTAAGCGTGACTTCCATAGTGATAATAGCAGGCGATCATCTTCATTGCAGCCTGGCCCATTGAACGAGGTGATTACAAGCCATTTTATAAATGTGGGCTGTATCCGAGAGTGGCCTGTTTGAGAGTACAGTAAGCCGTGTGTGCTCGTATTTAGGAGTCCTCGAGAGATGTTTGATTTGATGCGCTGGCCTTCATCGACGAGGCCACTTCGGCTTAATTTGGCGATTGCGACCAGTTGTTTGGACGGCTAAAAAGCTCTCATACACGCCGGCCGTCCATTAAAATTCAATTTGTCCCCCAGCAGCAGGCGTTGGATGTCCGAGCAGCGGATCATCATCTCCGCATTCGGAGAAGGGATAATGTTGTCATCGGTACGGAACTGGATCGATGGCCTCGAGGGAACATCATTTCGTCCATAGGCGGCCTATTGAAGAAGAAAACGGCCTAGTTTCCGATTTGCCATTCTCCAGAAGTCGAGAGCCAAACGAACGCCGTCACCTTACCATTTGAGTGATTGAATAATTGAGCCTGGCCAAAGTGAAAACCGAGCGCTAATGAGCCGGATGGCGTCCGTCGAGAATGCCGCCAAGCGGGAAACATCGTTCCAACCGCGATTATATTGTCCGAAGAGGCGAGGATATTGTCCGAAGAGGCAGCGATTTCCTTCTGGGAGTTCTTTCCGCCGGCATGCCGAGAAGCTTGTTAGCTCGAGTCTTATCTCAAATAGAAAATAAGCTCGCTTTCGCAGGCCCCGTTTTATTCGAGTACCTACTGTAGTCCGCTCGCCACATTTACTGTGACGGCTATCATTTTCGAACACAATAAACATTCGTGCACTTGCACCACACAAGCATTCACCGCACCTCAGGAATTTCTTGTGATCCTGACAAAAGATCGGCGGCCTCGCCTAGCTGACGTAGAGTTACACGTAACTCATAGTTGGCAATCGACGTGCATCGTGTCTTTTGAATTTCCTGGTGTGATGATGCCGTAGCAGCGAGCACCTCGCCCGTCAATTTTAAGCACAGTGCATCCGATAGTAGCCTCAAGACTTACGCATGTCTATGTATGTATGTTTCGCCAAGCGAGCAACATGGCGACTGCATATATTTGACTCGTTCTAACAATTTAGTGTTAGGAGCATTGAAGGGAAACAGGTGGACCCCTTCATGGTCAATGTACGACACACGTTTGATGTGTGTTGTGATAAGCCCCGTGATTTCCTTTGCCTATTAAGTCCTGCCCGTCGTTTCAATTGGTCAGCTTTAGTAAATTAAGGCTAGTGTTCACGGAGGCGAGTCCCCTTCGATGGCGATTCATCTTGGCTAAAGAGGGCGCCATCTAACGAAGATAATACGAGGACGTTTCGCTCTCTTAGTAGTCATCAAGCAGCGTGTTCATTGGCAGATGGAAGGATGGGCGGATGGGAGGGCTGTCAGTGTTGGTCGGCCTAAGTGGTTGTAATCGATAGCTTATTAAGTTGGCAACTTGACTCGGCCAATGAGAAATTGATCCTTGCTAGGCGTCGTTCGATGTCTCTCAGTGCCTTTTCGCTTTTCTTATCGCTCTCTCGCTCCGAGACGAGCAGACACTAAAAGGCCTCTCATTTTAATGAATTGGGCCGTGATTAAGTGCACCTGAAGCTCTGATTTCGCGCAAATTGCGCCAGCTACACACAACGCGATCAAGACATACGAGTGTATAGCGCTAGCTCAGATCTCTCATCACCCATTCGACTCCTCCTTCTTCCTGTCCTCTGCTCAATATATAACGTATCCGTCAAGAGTCGCTGGTCATTTCGCATAAGATCGCTCGTTTCTCGACGTTGCGCTTGGCTAAGGAATGCAGTTTTTGGAGACTGGTAATAGCGGAGCCAGCAGCGAGGGCGGATCGCCACCACTTGCCAGCGCTGGTCCATCGTCCACTTCGTCCGGAAGTTTCCAAGCAGCGGCATTCACACCGTTCTACCTGCCCTTTTTCCCGTACCCGTTTTGGCCCTCGCCCATGTACATGGCGCCGAGGAAGCCGACCCCCTACTCGATCAAAGATATTCTGGGCATGGGATCGAATGGAGAACGGAGGAAATCGGAGAGCAGTGACGATGTTCGCAGAGATTCAGGTATGTACTAAGGCCATCGTTGTGGCTCTCCAACGAGCCGTATCGGTGAATCTACTTGCTTCCTTTAGGCACCTCGCCATCGTCGGCTGTGGCCATGGGCTTACACTCTGATCGAGTCAGCGGGCTACGATCTCCTAAGCTTGATATGAAACAAAAAAAGAAAAAGGCGCGGACAACGTTTACTGGACGTCAGATTTTTGAGTTGGAAAAACAGTTCGAAGTGAAGAAGTACCTCTCGTCCAGTGAGCGGGCAGAGTTGGCGAAACTGCTGAACGTTACGGAGACGCAGGTAAATTACAATGAGTTGAGATGTAGACAGAGGGTGGACTATTGTAGAATAGCAGACCGAGCCGCTGAGTTTCGCTAAGCTGCGTTTGAGTTATCAAGACAAGAACAAGAAGCTGCTGGTGCTTTGGCTAAATCTCAAACATGAACAAGCTGCATCTCCCTGTTATTTCATGCAAATAATTGTTTTACTTGATTTTAGGTGAAGATTTGGGTAAGTAAATCCTTTGTCTAGTATCCCCCCCCCCCCCCTGATCGTCTGAATTTGTGTATTGTCTCACAGTTCCAAAACCGTCGAACCAAGTGGAAAAAGCAAGATCAGGAAGCAAGGATGTGTTCCCGATCCGATGCACCTTTGTCAGTTTCCCCAGGGGACATTGTGCAGCCGGACCTGAGCACACATTCTGATCATCACTTGTCCAATGACGATGATTGTGTTGAGGATTGCAGCATGAATCGTCTAAATGTCGCGAGTCAGAAGGAGAATGATGACAGAAACATCTCGCAGGACCCTGGATCGCCTTCCGAGATGGCAGAAAGCGAGAAGATGGGGCATGATGGAAAATAAAGCAAAGTATAGTTTTAACTTATGTTGCATGCGTAAGTTTGTCGTACGCCAATGTTTACAGTACGCTTTAGATTAGCGTTTCATGTCCAGCAAATTACTGATTGAGCTTTGAGTAATTTGGCATTCCTCTGTTGGCACGTAAATACCAGTTTCTGCAATAACACGTCAAGTTTAGCACAATTTAGTTTTTGGTCTTATTTTTATGATTTCATTGTAGCTTCTACTCCTGAAGGATTTTTCCACGTTTTGCAGTTAGTTATAGTCCAAAGGACTAAATTTCAGTGTGATGTAGTGTAGTAAATGCTTTAAATAGATGATGGGTGTTGGATAGGGTCAGTCCGAATGTCAAACATAGATTTTAACCAGCTCCTTGATCCCAGCAGGTTACGCGATAAACCCGCAGGAGCGAACAGGAAGGTCAAGTAGGCGTTTGACAAGCTAAAAGGCGGGAACGAGCTGACGTAGTCTTTCTACTGTGAAACGGATAACTGTAGCATTGTGTCATATGACTTGAATAGTTCAAAGAACATGGTCGATATGCACCTCGACATTTACTGGCAGATAATTTCCTCTTCTCTGTGCCCATACACGGCCGACGGATTCATCTGTATAACTGTAGGCTCGATTTCAAAACGCCTCCGTGCTACATTCGTTAAATGTTCGTTATTATTCCCGAGGGCGGATTGTATTGCGTTCGAGCGAGCAGCGACTAACACGACGTCCATAGCTTGATTGGGCTGCGAAGAGGAGACCTTAACAAGTCTATCTGTACGTCTGTCATCTTAATGAGCTGGCTATTTTGATGATAGGTTTCCTTCAACATTGGCCGAGCTTGATTACCTGTCACTTATGACTCTTAAGGCGAAAAGCGTTTCTCGTAATTTTAACCATGGTGTCCTTCCGATTTACAGTAGGACATTTAGAGCGAAGCCTCCTAAATTAAGCAGGAAGCCCGTGCTATGAACAAAACTGCGGCAAACACTCGCCTAGACTTGATGGCTACTGCAGCATCACCTAATTGCGCCCTGATTAGGAGCGCGACATTCTCATTGCTGAAATCATATTAGCCTCGACTTTCAAGACGCGGCTGATTTGTTCATACTACGTTGGTTCGCTGTTGCACTTTTCAGCTCCTATTCGATATGACGGCTGGAACGTCCAGGCACGCGTGATTAAGTGTCGTGTAGGTAACTATCTACTAATAAGGCAGTAGGCACTTACATATCTTCGAGGTACATAAACCGGATCTGGCGATGTTGGATGTCACGTCTACTTGGCTTCCGTGCGCTGTGCGTGAGTGTCTGGCCAAAACGTCGAAATTGCCTGATGCGATTGTTGACCGGTAAGATGTCAGTGCAATAGCAAACAAACAGGAACAGAACTTCTCAGCGCCCAGTTCCAACTTGTATTACCACCCTGCGCCTCTGTGGCGATTAGTAAACACAATCTTGTCATATCTGATATTCGGCACATGCACACATGCATTAATAAACTACATCGCTAGGTTACTGTGACTCGTAACTGGAGCATGGAGCTGTATTCGAAAAACTTTAGGTAAGTTTCATTTTTCCCCTTTGAAGGCTTTACGAATTTTCACATAAATACGCCAAGAGATGAAGCCGAGCGCCATGAACATCATTTGTAAAAGGCTGATCATCGAAGCTCCCATCCACAGGTTAACCTGACCTCCTAAATTCGATACCAGGTCGGCGAAGGAGGAGGACGGGCTCTGAATCAGGGTTGCGATTTCTTTCCGACTATAGGCCACCCGTAATTCAATCAGTTGTTTGGCTGTGACGTTGGGGGGCAGAGACAAATGGGCGAAGGCTGGTTCGTTCAATTTGGCGTGCGAAGAACGCATTTCGTATCGGTAACTCTTGCACGGATTGTGACAATGCATACGACATTCCTTCACCGCTGTGTCCGTGGATTCGGCTGAGTTAGCCAGGCATCCTCTAAAGAGAATGATGTGAAGACAAAAATCCCGCCCACATTTCAAAATATGCATCCTACAGTAAATCTCCTAACTTGACCTGATTCATGAGCAAATACTTGGCGAGATCAACCCGAAGCAGCCTAAAAAGCTACCACTTACTTGAACTGCTTAGGGCCACAGAACGTGGTATCATTCAAGATGTCTTCCTTCACTTGACTCTTGTCGATAGGCAAGATGCATCGGCACGCGTTTCTGTGGGCCTGATATAGGCAGTCCATTTGGCACATGGTACGCGAGTAATTGGCCTTGAAGATACGCAGCATAGATTCGGCCACGTCATCTTCGATGCACGGCTGAATTAAGTTACCGCTTTCGAGGTTTAGAAGCTCCACGTAGGAAGCATCCAAGTCAATCTTGGTCACCTGGCCAGGTGCGGCCAATGACTTCAGCCAGTTGAAGGGATCGTATTCTTTGTTGACACTGACGAGAATACCAGCGTACTTAGGAGCGCCTTCGTTCGCTCGGGGGTATAGGTGGACTTGAGAATTGATTAGAAGCCGAAGGCCTGAAAAGTTAACCAAGTTAAAAATCCGTCGCTGGGGCGACCAGACTGAACACTTCACCCTGCCCAGCCGCTGTCTGTTTTATGTTTTCAGGCAGCACCACTAAGAAACACATGCCGTAATTGGCGTCCATGATCGGTTGGATTATCGTTTTGCAATCGAGTGGCTTGCGGGTGTAGCTGTGGAATTCGCACTCCAGGAAGGTCTCCTCGATTTTGTATGCTGCGTCACGGAAATATTCGTACACCACTTCCGATATGTTCTCAGCGTCCATCATCGCCTCGACTCGCGCTTGTTCAGCCTTCGCCCTCGCTTCGGCGAGCTGTGATGCATTCATGCTGGTGTTTCCCGATGGTTCCATGCCGTCTCTCTTCACACGCCATAATTCCGTGGTGTCGTCATCACCCCCATTCCATGTTTCCCAACCGCCGTCTTGATCATAGACTCCATTTATCCACCATTTTTCCGGGTCGTAGTTGATCGGTTCCTCTTCCTCCATTGGTTGATCAGACGACTGCAGGAGGATACGTGTGATCTCGTCGTCGCTCAAGCTGCTGATATCGTTATCGTCGTGACTGAAGGTTTGAGCCAGGTCGCGTTTCTTACGGTTTTGTCCGCCTTTAGTCACAGCACTTCGACTACGGTAGGCCTTAGCGATGGCCATCTGCTCCTTGTGGAGCTCGATATAGCTTCGATTGAATGAACTACCATAGCACAGGTAGACTTGCGGGAACTCTAGTTCATCAGGAGTCAGTAATCTATACGTAGTGGCCACGGGGCTCTCCTGATACGCTATGATACATTGGACGACCTCGTAAATCATGATGCCGAATAGAAAAAAGATCAGAGCAAGCCACATGAACTTAATACGCCAGGTGGTGGCCATGCTGACTTGCTTGAACCCTTGCATGTTAACTTTCTTCAAAACAGCGTCCATCTTGCGTGTCAAGGTTTCCTGTTCGGCTGCTTTGGCCATTGTGAGCGTCTTCCAATGTGATAAGAAATCTGCCGGCGAAGCTGCTTGGCCGCTGCCATTGCTGATTGAGGCTTTCTGAACAGCATTGAATGCTGCAAAAGCGGCCCCAACTCCAGTTTTCGGTTGACCATTTTCGACGTCCGAATTTAACAGGTCAAATAAGCCAACAGATTGTCTAGGTTTGACTTTCTGTGGCCGCACATATCCCGCGGGCAGGGTTTGGCGAGGATACAGAGCCGCCTTATCGCAGTTCTCTTGATCCTGTGTCTTCAAAGCTCGCAGCATGGTTCAGTATTTACCTGCGTGAAAGAGGACACCGTAGGTTACAACCTGTAATAAACTCATAAGGTACTAATAGACTGCAAGGTCAACCTGTTAATCGTAAGACTTGCGGAAAGACTAAAGGAAACGACCAGCACGTGCATAGGCACTTCCCGAAAAGTGCAAGGGACCAGTTGCCTAATAAATCCAAGGGCTGGAAGGTTCGGTGTGACACAGGTGGGGTAGAAACTATATAGGTCTTTTTAAACAAGGTTCCATATCGCAGTAGACGGCCTCCTAAGAGAGATGAAAGCACCCCGCAGGTGTCCAATTCTTCCGCTGGTACCTCAAAGCTCGTCGCGCAAGGCTTTCCAAATTAATCTCTAAATCCGCTTCCAGTAAGTACAACTATCATAACAGTGGCCCCACCAACCCAAACACCGGGCCTAGCCATACAATAACGTTTATTCTCAAAAGCCAAGTGATGATAGGAGCTGACGTCGCCGAGAAATCGAATCCTAAAGTGTCGACAGAAATTTCGAGTTCAGCCGTCTCTGTTTTACTAGTTTGCCTGCAGTGATTTTTCAAGTAACGGCGTCTGGTTCAAACAAATTCGTATAGTCGTTAGGCCAAGTGTCGACGCCTCGTCGTTACCGTCGCCGCAAATGCCTTGGGGGGGCATTTTACGAAAGGAGTCTCGAGGAGACCGCTGCCATGTCAAATGCAATCAAATACGGAGATCGGCGTTCGGACGGCAATCGTGCCAAACCAAGTCGATCCTCATGTCAAATCTTTTTTCGAATGTCCGTTAGCGATTAGCTAAAAGACAGGAGACCATTTATCACATTGATGTATCCGCTATCTTGTCTTTTTGGCGCGTTTACAGCGCCCACGCAGAATATTTAGCGTCGCCTTGAATACGACACCATGTTTGATGTGTTGACGAGGTCGTTTTCTTTCGGCGCAAGCACTAGTAACGAACCAATGCTCGTCATTTTGAGAAGCTAATTAAATTTAAAACTGAGTCAACAAGAAACTGGTCTCTTACGTGTCCATGGTAATCAGCAGTGTTGTTTCACTTCGGAATTTATCGTTAAGACGTACGAATCAGAGCAAACCTACTTGATGGCCAGATGAATTCAGTTCTCAATGTCAGAGGCGTGTGCAGGTGCCAGAATCAAAATGTGGCCAATCGTAAGACTTACACATGATAACAAGCTAGGGTACGAAGGGTATTAGGCTAGTGCACCTTTGCACACAAGGGTCAAATCGCATGGTATGCCATCATACATACTTTTGTCTATCTGCCATGTCTCATCGTGAGGTGCAAACGGTAATCGTCTCAATACATGTCAGGTTTCTGTTTCCGGTGGAGATAGACAATTAATTCAGAATCCTGATCCTATTTAAACGAGTGAGTGTTCCACGAGGAACAAGACTTAAGAACTGCCAGCGCGAATTGCAACAAAAGTGGAAGTGTTAACGGGCTTCGCTGAACGACCACCCTAATCATTTCAGAGATAGATGACGCCCGATTGTGAATATCTAAATTCTCTAAGCCCTGTTTTTCCTTTGTGTACTTCTCTCGATTGATTCTCAAGTAGACCACGCCGCATGTTCCCGACACTTGCAATTCACGTACTCAATTCAGGCCATTTTTCATTTACACAGGGTGCGTGAGACTGACACGATGAAATAAGCGTGAAATTGGTCTCATGAATTGGCAAAGAACCATTTAGTTCTCCCATTTACACCTCTGGCGTAGAAGCGCTAATGAAACAAACTCTCGGGAAAGAACTGGTTGTTTTTTATAGTGTCAACAAACCTGCCCTGGTTGATGACAAAGTGACAGTTTTTATGCGGACTCATGAAAAGAGGAGGTCCCCTTGACCAAAATTGGAGACGTGACGTCGATACAGTTCTCCGTATTAACCCACAAATTTACTGGGAGTATTTCCGGAAAGTAGGACGGGTCGAGCGGCGGACATGGCGGGCTGATTTATAAAACAGCCTAAAGTCTGTCAAGTGCACCAAAAAGTAATGTAAGAATGCAAGGAAGTCTCTCTTACCTAGTCAGGGTCTTCTAACCTCTTTTTTCCGTGTGCACTCTTCGCATTCGGGTCCGTGGACGAGGCGTCTGAAAAGAGTGCCGAGAGTGGTCTTGATGGGATGGTGAATGTCGGCATCAGGTGTGATATCTTATGGGTGACCTCCATGTGTTCCATTTTCAACATAAACCGAATTACGCAGGCAGGCGCTCCCATTAAGGCGACATCCTGGCAGGGTACTGACGTCCGAACGGGCTTCAAACTGGGCCGACTAAATGAACCCGACCTATCCCTTTCCAAAACCAGACGCCTAAATCTAGCCTTCAAAATGGGTCCTGATCGATACGTGGCTTCCTTCGGTTTGATCATCGCTCTCTGTTCGCTATTAGTATCAACCAAAGGTAAGCGTCATTTTTGCCTTATCTGCTTCACAATCTGACTTGCTCCTTTTTGTTGTTGCAGCCGATTATCGCGACCTTAGTCATGATTTCGAGGATCCAGTGCTCATACGAGTTGAGAGGGATGACTACGGCATTGGTGGCCCGCTAGCGAAGATACCGTCTGCACCAGGTGGTTCATCTCCAGCCCCGTCGGGGCCTTCAAGCGCGCCTAGCTCTTCAGCTTCCAGCCCTACTGCACCACCTGCGCATGCTGCTACTGATGCTCCTACCACTGAGAAACCTGCGGCGGCTGAAGGTGACACAAAAGGGTACCCTCACCCACCAGCAATATCACCGCCCCCTGGCTCGAAATCTCCGCCTACTGGTGGAAAAGGAAGTAAGCAAATCGATAAAGCAGTTTTTTAATATTTTGCTCAAAGTTTTTTAAAAATAATTTAGGCTGCGCCATCACTGTGATCCCAGCCAGCGTTTTTCCAGAAATTGCGTCCAACACTGCCCGCTTGCCAGATTTCAATTTAAAATACACTGACAATTGTAAAAGCATCGGTGACTGCTCCAAGCTTTGCGAGAAGGCTGCTGTAAGTATTTTCAAAGTTGCATTTTCGGGCTAGACCGCTAAAATCGTGAGGGAATGGGGGGGGGGGGCAAATAAAAGACTCTACAATAATCGCACTCTCTACGTCCGACTCGAGCATAATCATATTCTAATGCGCATGCCATTCCATTGTGGATTGCCGTGAAAGTGGGCTATCGAATTTCCTTGCGGGACCTTGGCCAACTTTTTTCTTTTGAAATTATTATTCGTGGTATTTTCAGTGCAATTACTTCATTCGATCAACCGACAACGACTTGGCTCGTTTCTATACTGTAAAGGATGACAAGCTGAAGACTCCAACTTACGTTGAATCAAGTTTTTATGATTCTTTCGTGCCTCAATGTCCAGTATCAGGTAAATAAGGACATAGATTTCCGCGTCTGCCATCAAACAGTGTTTTCCATTTCAGAGCAATTACCTGAGTTCGGCTCAGCAGCAATCGCCACTCCTGTGTCTGGTTCAGGAGCAACCCAAGCTCCGGCAGGGACTGAAGGAGCAGGAGGAGCTACACAGCCAGTGGGGCCGAGCGAGCCTGCAAGCCCAGTTCCAGGAGGTGTGACAGTGCCACCTGTGGAAGAGAATGCAACGGCGCACACTAGAAAGCCATTCGAGCCTGCAGTCGATCGGTGCCCAGAGTGCACCCTGAAAGACCAGTACAAGAGGTTCCTCCTGGGATTTAATAGATCATACAATCCTTACGAAGAAGAACGACGATTCAAAATCTTTCAAGAAAACCTCATGCGCATTGCGGAGCTAGTAAAAAGCCGCCAAGACCCAGTAGATGCCAATTATACTGTGACCAAGTTTACCGATCGCCTATTCATTGAATTTTTGCAAACTTCCACGGGTGCCATTCCAGAGGAGGAACCAGCCGACAGCTTCGAGGAAGATATAGGAGAGATACCTGGTGTGCCGCTCAGATTCGATTGGACGGACGAAGGCGTCGTTCCAGAGCCAAGAGATCAGAAGGACTGCGGTTCGTGTTACGCCTTTACCACTTCTGACTTGAGCGCGACTCAATGGGCTATAGACCACGGCGACCACAAATCCTATATGCTAGCGCCTCAGGTAGTCTTGGATTGTGTCAAAGAAAAAGCTGCCTTTGGATGCAACGGTGGTAGGCCGTATTTGGTCTTATCGACTCACGCCAACTGTACTAGTTGCCCGTGGCCTAAAGAATCGTGTTACCCGTACGAAAACAAAGCGAACGACCAGTGCAAGACTGCGGAGAAGTCTTGTGTGGAGTCGGACCAACCGCAGATCCATGTAAGCCAAGATGCATGTTGTAGCTTGAATGTTTAGTCAATTCTTTTTTTTCAAGGTGAAACACGCATATTACCTCGACGTCAGCAAGAAGGGCGAAAAAGAGCGTCTATCAGCGTTATTGCAAGGCGGTCCAGTTGGCGCTTTGGTACAAGTGACTGACAACTGGCAATTCTACTCTGGTGGCATTATGAGGGCCAGTCAATGCCCAGGCACACCAGCACCTAATCATGCCGTCCTGATCACGGGTTACGATTACACTGGAGAAGTGCCTGCATACATTATCAAAAATTCTTGGGGCAAAGACTGGGGAGAAGAAGGATACTTCCGGCTTGAAGCTGGCAAAAATACGTGCGGTGTGGCGAAATTTCTTGCATTTGCTTGCACGGCTGATTGCGGGGATAAAAAATCTGCAAGACACTTGATCGATAGAGCTGTCAAGCAACAAATGGAACGTGGATTCGGAACAACTACGCCACAGCCTACATCACCAATTCATACACCTCCGATTCAGGGTTATGGTGTCCAGGCGACGTTCCCGTACGCTGCTCCGACTGAACCTCCATATGGCGGATTTACATTTTTGCCAATTGCCCCGCCACCGCCGAGGCCACCAACAGTTCCACCGCCACCACCTACCGAACCGCCTCATCCAGCCTCTGCATCACCAGCACTCGCAACTGTACCGCAACCACCGCCTGCGACGCCACCGCCACCACCTGTTCCTCAGACTCCTTCCATCAACGTCGGTTCTAGCCCAGAACCTCAGCCGCCAGCGTTTTCTCCACCTCCAACTTACTTACCTAGTACTGGCGCCCCCGTGCCGCTTGCGACAGCTGCACCAATACAAGTGCCCGGATTTTACCCATCCCCTTGGTCTGGACCAGCGCCGCATCGTTCTCCAGTTACCCCTGGCTATCAGAAGCCCACACCACCAATTCCTGTTCAATCCATACCACCAGATTCAGCAGTCCCGCAACCACAGTTTCCAGCGTCTGGCCTGCCAACATCTTCGGCATCAATTGCGCCTTTGGTTCCGCAACCACATCCTCCGTCAATCGCTCCACCATCCGCGACCCCGGCGAATGTTCAACCACCATCCCCGCATCCAAATGCCCAACCATCGCTAGCGCAGCCCAATGCTCCACCACTTCCGCCACAACCTGCATCATCTCAGCCTGCTATACTTTCCGTTTCTGTGCCATCGCCAATTCAGCCGCAACCAGTCTCTCAGCCCGCGCAATATCCAACACCATCAAATTCTGGATCACCAGCGATTCCTCTGCTACCGTCTGGCCTATCGGAGCCTGCGGCGCTCCCACATCCACCACCACCGCCAGTTTCAGCTACCCCGCAACCACTTCTTCCTCCTGTCGTCCCTCTAGTTCTGCCTCAATTGCCTTTGGTCATAACTTCATTTACTCCAGGTATCGAACTACCGGCAGCGCTCCCGCCGGCTCAGCCTACAAATCAGGCACCTTCTGCTTTATCGCAACCGTTTCCTTCTCCACAAGAGCGAGGGCCACCGGCTTTCCTTCAGCCGCCTTTTCCAGGACCATCGCCGCCAGTACCTGCAGCTGGTACAGCAGCACCTTACCAAGCAGGTCTTTTACGGCGAAGAAGAGTGCACTAATAAAACTTGTACTGTCTTATGTAGGTACGCTAGTACTGTGTGTCTTTTCGTCCAGAGCTGAGGGTGACAGCATATATAAATCGTGGGCGGCACTGCATTACGGTGCTGAGCACTGGATCTGCCTAATTGTATGGTTTTGAAATGGTCTTTATTGAACGCAATATGCACTCAATCTCTATCATTTACTGTTTCACTCCAAGCATTACAGAGAATGCTCCCTGTTCATCTAATCAGATCAAAAATAACCAAAGCGAGCCGCCTTAACCATATCAGGAATGCAGTCCGGTGCTTTGGATACTCAACTTTTCTGCTGACTGAAATCTTGATCTATCACTTCAAATAAAAATCATAAATCGTTTTCCCAATCGAATCGGCTCTCTGTGTTCCCGTCTTCGCTTATGTACAGGTAACGTGGCTGATCGTATTTGGACACCATCGCTCAAGTCGACCTCCTTCGAAGGCCCGTACACGTGTTGTGCAAGTTGGCCCATTCCGTCTGAATTCGAGTCGTCCTCTAAATTCCAGGACAAATAGGGGCTACAATGTCCGATTTGGATGACGGATACTAGGAGAATCATAGACACAGGGAGTAACACGAGGGAGCCACTGGCTTTCATCTCTGGGACTTTTGTTTATGCGCTAATTCTCAGGGCAAGCCTCAGTCTGGCCTATCGTTAGTCAACGGGAGTCTGCTCGAAGCCAGGCTAGCAGCGAATAAAATGGAGAAGAAAAGAATAGGCTGGTCGGGTAGCGCGAGCAAACACCAACGGAGTCGTCGTCATTAGATGAGAAGCGAATGAGGCAATCCTTGATCGAGTCCAAACTGATGCGTGAACGCGCCATTGCAGCCAATCATTGCGCTTCATTAACATTGTACGCAGCCAGGGCGCATTCACTGTAATGAACCCCTTTGAACTAGAGCGCTGCTTGAATTAGGTTAAAATTCAGGAACAACAAGAAAGTCATTATTCGTTAATCACGCACTGTCACGTGAAAAGTAGGAGCACGAGCAGGATCGAGTGTAGGTGGTAATGCAGCTCGTTGATCTTGAAATGTCACGGAATGACGATCTTGCATTAGCTCGCACGCGAGGGCTTTTTGCTTTATTGCCGTCTTCAGTATATATTTAGAAAGGATCTGGGATTCAGGACGAATGGTAACAGCTTGGAGAACGCATTAGCTTGAGGTCGCTTTTGCTTGCTGCTGTACCTTACTAATACCCTGCGCATTTTGCGAGGACTGTGTACATCGGCTTACCAGTTAGAGGGCCTTCATTGATGCACCTTCTGCATTTTGATAACTCTTCCAACACCCTGTATAAAACCATTTTCTTGGTGCCTCAAGCACACAATAGCATCACACTGCATCCCACAAGCAGGATGCACAATGGGCTTATTTATTTTAGGGGTTTTTTATTTAGGTAGCTTTTATATAGCATTATTCTAGCTTATTTATTGAACGTGGTGACTTTGATGGAGCTCCGCAATTTAGACTGTTCTCGCACCATTGCACAAAACTAATTGCGTGCTTACACCAAATCTTTCAGTAACAAATCAATCTCAATGTCGTGGCTCATCAATTTTTCAAACTTTACTAGTCACCATGCGAACAACTGATGATTCCAGCAAGCCTTCGTTTCTTTTTCTGAAGGTTCTAACACACGACCCACGCATAGCTATCTTAGGGTATGTGTATTTGCATGCTAATCGAGTAATTGTGGGAGGTGTTTGTGTAGACTGGGCTATAAAATGATGTGTGGTCAGTGGTTATGTATGCACCAATGCTCGAGGGATAGTCAATATACAAACGAAATGAGCCGATCACGCTCATCGTCAGACAGACAAAAAGCCTTGTTTGCACATACAGGCCCCGTCCTACGCACTGTGCCAAGAAAAGTAGAAAGGTTCAACATGGACGACGTCTTTCGTAGCATTATTGCTTA
The DNA here is from genome assembly GCA_030248295.1 of Mesodorylaimus sp. YZB2_4. Taxonomy (NCBI): domain Eukaryota; kingdom Metazoa; phylum Nematoda; class Enoplea; order Dorylaimida; family Dorylaimidae; genus Mesodorylaimus; species Mesodorylaimus sp. YZB2_4. The sequence continues at coordinate 145,259 of JASANH010001212.1, read as the reverse complement.
CTCGATTTAGGTGGGTGATTGTTTTTCATTACTCCATGCCACCACTGTCTAGAGCAGCAGACAGATTACAGTGAATGCCAATAGCAATGAACACTATTATTATTTCTTGCGGGTAGGGGCGTGATACAATGACATGAAAACGCAGTGCTCTCTGGATTAGTCAGTGTTATTTAGTGTTAGTAACATCGGTCCACAATGCCAAATTTATGACGGAAGTTTTGCAAAGTTTTTCCTACTTTCTCTCAAACACACTGTCTGCAAAATTTTATTGTGTGTTACATAATGATCAAATAATATGAGGATACGAGTATATGCGTTGCACGGCGTAATAGGTTAAACTAATCGAACAGGCCGGAACACAACCCGTCGACTTGACGTTTCAAAGTTTCTGTATTATTTGCTTGCGCAGCAGCATCATTGCTCGGGATCCTTCGGGATTCTACAGGGGAATGATGACTGGCAATGTCGCGCTATATGTGCGAAATGCACCACCGTCGACGACACCCGGTGCACCCACCCTCTGACCCCTCGCCGAGCCGTGCTATTTGCCAAACTTACGACCGTATGGAATAGTCTCTCACGCGGAACGTTGAAGTTTTGTTCTCATTACTACGATAGGAACCTTATCGAGCGCTTTCGCAAACACTCATCGTCAGCATGGTTCCTCATTCGTAATTTACCTTTTGAGTGGTCAAGAGCCTGTAGAAGTGGAGAAGAAAACGAGCTCCGTTTCTTCCTTTTTTCTTGCTCATTAGTTTCCATTCAGCAGGTCTAACACAATTTCGCGTTCCTTAGGTCTGCGTGAGATCGAAGGCCTAATCAAACGTTAGCCAAGAACCATGGGGCTTATCGATTTCTCGGTTGAACCTTGCCCATACTAAGCATTTCGCACCTCGCCTTCTAGCGCGCCGTGATTTATTTCCCATCTCAGTTGAGCATCCGTGAACGGGTCAGAGGTGGTCGTCTTGAATCGACAGAATTATGAACGGCTATTACTCACCCGATAGCTGCAATGGATTTCAGGAAGGAGCTTTCAAATTTTCCTTCAAAGTACGTCATATCCTATACGCATAAAAGCTTAATTTAGGTCAGTTGTTCCTTTCAGATTATGTTGATTGGGGACAGCTGCGTGGGAAAAACGTGCCTGTTAGTTCGCTTCAAGGATAATACGTTTCTCCATAACAACTTCATCGCCACAGTCGGCATGGACTACAGAGTACGCGAAAGAAAAGTTCTTTTATGGGTGCACTGGTCCTGCCCTACATCGCCTTGATTGTACTGTAGAAGACGCAACATTATGCTACAATTAGTCCTTCAACTCTTCCCCTCCCTGTAAGCCTAGGAATAAAACGATTGTTACTCTCTCCTGCATCCAACTTACTGTAAATGCCTGAGCACCGTTTGTAACATTACAGCTCCTACTCTACCCGTCGACTATGTAGTAGGTCCAAGTCAGTGCCATACATGTTTTCCTTGCAGAACAAGATTGTCGATGTGGACGGGACGAAGGTTAAGCTCCAAGTAAGTCTGGCGCTCACATTGTATTCTTGCTAACAACCATGTCGCCACAAGAAGCTGACTGCCCTTTCCTTCTCCGAATCATTGGGTGGGTCGTTAGAGAAAACTTTCAAAGACAGTCCAGTGTCTTAGGCAGCGCCTGAAAATGTATTTTCTTAGCGGGAATCTTTCCTGATCAGCGGAACGCAAATGAGTTTAAAAACGCATGGCTATGTTTCAATGATGAGCAGAGCTCGTTTTTGTTGGGCAGAATACATGGCTTCTTGAAAGTGTGTGGAAGGGAGTAAACGATGGTAAGTTCCTAAATGCCTCTCTAAAGACCTGGCTGTTTTTTCGCAGACCATGCCATCTCTGTTCTCTATTCCTGACAATATTTGTGTCTATGGAGAGCTTTATCAAACTTTGGCGCATGGTACAATGCTAGATGAGACAATGATTTGTAGCTTTTATGCGAATATGCAGCCTTGGCCGTAAATGTCACCCTCATTTCAGCTTTGGGACACGGCAGGCCAGGAACGATTCCGCTGCCTGACGCATGCATATTACAGAGATGCCGATGCAGTCATTTTGACATTTGACCTGTCTTCGAGACCCACATTTGAACACACAAGAGTATAGCCTGCTTGTGTACCCAGCTAGCATTAGAAATTCAATCATGGCCATTTTCAGAGTTGGTTGTTTGACATTGAAAAATATGCGCGCGAGGACGTAGTGGTCGTTCTTGTCGGCAATAAGTCAGATCTAAGCAACTTGCGGCAAGTGAGTATGGAGGAAGGTCTGCAGACAGCTGAGGTGGGTCGAAAAGGTGGCGCTGGTGTTTGTGTCAAAAGTAGTCTATTTTTACTATCAGGCAAATAAAATCACCTATGTCGAAACAAGCGGAAAGACAGGCGCCAATGTGGATGAGCTTTTCAAAAAAATCGCGCAGTAAGTTCATATTTAGCTCGATCAATTTAGTTCTTTTGTCGTTTAGATAACAAAGGGCATCTCTGCCTTTGCAGGGAACTTCTACAGCGCAGTACGGGGGAGCGCACTGACCAGAGTCCACTAATCGATTTCAACTTCAATCAAACAGATTTAAAAGACAAAAGAACATCAGCATGTTGTTGATTATACGAGTTTGGTCACTGTCAGTCAGAGGTTCTGTACTCGACCACATGACGTTTGTACCCTTCTACCTGAGAGACTGTATTGCTCTCAAAGTTGTCTAACATTCAACTATGAGCAATAAAACTTATTTTCCGACTGCCAGCACTTATAGCCCGCTGTAATCCATGTCATACATACTGGAAGAGTGTGTTAGCGCAGCACGATATCAAATTTTAGCATGTATGATTGCCCTTGTTGGTATTGCAATGGGAACGTGAGCGTTGGATCACCAGCGTGGCACAGTTGATAATTGCAAGCATCATTTTGCAAGTACGGATCTGAAACAGGTACTGCAAAAGACATATATTTAAAATATTTACAACGCGATCTCACCATTTTGAAAGTACATTTGAGTGGTCAACGTTGCGCGGTTGGCTGGATTTGTGCGATTTACTCGATTGACTTTAAAATGGATGTGCGATGGGCGGTATCCATTACCTTGCCTGTATCGACCAGGAACAGTTGTCAGAAATTGGTAATTGCCATTAACATCTGTCGCAACTTTCCCACGGCACGTCTGGAATTTGGAGGTCTTGACGAGTTACTGTAAAATAGGCTGATAAAGTATTGCTTACGTAGTCGGAACCCCTTTTGGGAGAATAAATGCCGCTCGGATTTGCTGACCACACATCCAGAATAGCTTGTTGACCGCTACGACATCCGCTGCTGTACACGCGACCATAAACCATCACCTGGGTGCCGTTTGCAACCCTGAAGAACCAGAAAGAATTTGTGTACATACAGCACTATACATGCTTGACTCGTAACACGGTAACGTGATTGTCTAAAGTCAGCAGGATTTCTGTTATAAAACCAGCATACATGCATATGGTGTGCAGTGTGCTGCAGCTCCTGAGATGTTACTTCTCCTTACCTCTGCCACTCGCATATAGCGTTTCCAGTACGAAATGGTGCCCCGGCCTTGTAATATGGCCCTTCTGTAGCCGCAGACGTTAAAGCGCAGTATTGCCCTTGAATTTCAGTCGCACAAAGGCAGGCGCACGCGAGGAGCAGCAAGTACATGCTGTGTAGTTGGTAACAGTTTACTGTAAAATCAAACTTTCTGCCAACATAAAATGACATGATGAGATGGCCCAACCTACAGTATTTACGTGTTTTTGACATCCGGTTCTTATAGCCAGAATAAACTGTGACTTCACAATTTTTTGTGGTGTGCATTATTCAGTAAGTAAAAGCCCCAATTATTCAAACTAGCTCATTCTTATCCTTGGTCAAACACACCATCGAGCCAAAGTCTAAGGCATGGCGGCTTCGCAAATAAATGACTTGTGTGTAAGCCAGAGGCAGCGTAGGCGGATGATGAGACAAAAAAGGCTAGTTTGTTCTGCGTAGGCAGGTGAGAAGTATGTTGAAATGAAACAGAAAGTATGCATCATCTATGTAGGGGGGAACGGTTTCAATTGTGGGGGCTCAGATTGCACTTGTGATACCTACCTCCCCTCAGTGCGGGTGGGAGCATAGGTTTGCTGGTACAAATCTCTTATCGTCAGTGCGCCGTACCTAAAGTAAGGCCTCTAGTAGAGTATTGAGCTTACCATTTTCGACTTGCAGACACCCCTATAATAGACTTGCCCAAAGATTGGCGAGCAGAACTGTAGCCAAGGTGATATGATCCTGTAGCCATATGATCAAGGTCTGAGGACCTACAGGAGGCACAGTACTGGCCGCACTGAAGTCTATGCTCACCGGCGGATTGGCGAAGCTTGCCAGGAGCCGGCCAGTCAGGCTCGCACTAGAACCAACCAGTTTTGGCCATATTTGATCTGATTCCGCAGAGGGCATGGCACGGAGCTATAGCCCCTTGTCACGTATAGTGCGGCAAGTCGGCGAAGGAGCACTAGTGCGTTAGATTCAGGTTACGCACTTGCAGTACTGTGCTGAAGTACGGAGTGAGTTCAAAAAGTTCGTACGCCAAAGCTTAAACAGGCGGATTGGTCTCAGGGGATGTTATGTCGAAAATGAATAAGTACGGCATTGTACAGTTTCAATTAAAATATGGTCGGGGTACGAACTTTTTGAATTCCCCTCGTACAGTACTTGCTATACTTCAGCGTTGTCATAACCTGCTAGGCACATAGTCACGACTAGATTACATCCTGTGGTTGGTTTGTTGTAGCTGCGGGTTTGCAATATTGTTTGTTCCATAATTTTCAAAGGTTAGAGCACCATGCGCAGCACTACACGTATCTTTTGTGATTTACAGTAGAACCACATCCTTCCATGAAAACCCTATCTGTATATTGATTTTAAACAAACCATGGTTTCATGAAGCTCAGCAGGATTAATAAAGGCTGATGTCTGAAAAGTTTTGCAACAAGAAGCATCCAAAACTAGTAGTCTGGCATGTCCATGGCTTCTCCTTGCAATTTGTCGAGCTTCTCCTGCTTCTCATCCATGAAATGAGCGTTAACTTTGTTTTTGGATCCCGTTCCCACGGAAACGGCACACAGTGCGACTGACGATGAGATGCTTGATTGACACTACAACTAGCCGCAATAGAATTGAAGCCAGAAGAAGGCGGACTGGAGAAGGTCATACAGGAAAAACAGGTTCGGGAAATCGCATTGAAATTTGACATGAACAAGTGCAAACAAACGTCAGTGCGAGGGTGAGCTTGGAGGCGCGCGCAAGGCATGCGTAAATGACAATCGCTGTGGTCCCCAAACCGATTTTTCCGCACCGCGTTACAGCGTTTTCGGAAAGACCGCCCCACCCCTGCCAGGGGCAGACTGAGCCAAAACAGTGAACACGAAGACAGCTAACACGGCCAGGCTGCTGCTGAGGGATGGGGTTGGAGGGCAAAAGCACAAGAAAGCATGAGCTTTCTATTTTGCGACGTGAAAGATAAAAAACTCTCCAAGATGCCTCTCTTTTGCTCAAACACATATCATTATTCATAGGCACAACCACAACCACAAGTACAAGTACCGGTACATGCCAAGACAGTTTTCTCCATACTCACGTTATATGAAGACTTAACCTAATCGTTAGCCCTTCAACCATGTACTCGAATTTAGCTCTTGGATAAGACAATATCGAATTTGATCAACATCGACTGTGCTTTCGCTCCTTCAAGTGGAAGGAAGGGCACAGTCAATGTTGGATTTCCAGTGAAGCACTCGGCGCCGCACGGATCGGTCTTGAAATGAGGATCTGAAAGAATCCCTGCGCTGACTTATTTCGACACAAACCTAACCTGCTCAGCCTACCCTCCGCGAAGTACTGCTGGGTGGTCAGAATCTTGCTATCGTTAGCTCGATTGATCTTGTAGTGAATGTGCGCTGGTCTCAAAGAGCCACCTTGAAGGTAGCGACCTGGTACTACTGTCAGAAATTCATAATTTCCATTGGCATCTGTCACCAGTTTGCCACGACACTCCTTGTAATAGAACATGTTTCAAAAACTCTGTTCAATCAAAAGGCTAGCAATAACTCACAAAACTAGGGCCCTCTTTAGGAGAATAGTCACCCGATGGATTGGCGGACCATACGTCCAAGACAGCTGCAATACCAGTCTTGCAGTCGCTCTCGATCACCCGACCACGCACCAACAACTGAATCGGGTTCTTGTACCTGAGAGAGGTAGAGTCTGCGCCATGTCCCCTGATGAGACCCTGCGTGGAGCGAACTCACTTCTCCCAGTCGCATACGGAGGCATTGGTCGTATGCATTGGGGCATTCGGTTTGTAATAAGGCCCTTCGGTGGTCGAGACGGTGACCGCGCAAGTTGTGGGGCTACCACGCACCGCAACCAGACTGGCACAAATATAGACGCATATCCCGTAAATTATCTGCATTATTGCTTGCTGCAACAGTCTGCGAGAAATGTCGCAACAACGACCATGCCAGTCAAAAAAGAGAACCTTTTAAAGCCAAGTTTGCGAGCTAGTTTGGAAAGAAACAAGATCGAGAACCGGATGAAACCTTAGCTCATGGTCACACATTGTTTGCATTTCCGGTTTGTCTGACTCTTATAACTGATCAAATACAAGGCAAGAATAAAGCTGACGTCAATCGGGTCGACATAGTGTCACTGCTTAGAATTCAGAAATTTAAAAAAGCGCACACTTACGACCAAGACTTGGCAATCAGCTAAGATCAACTTTAACGTGGGTGGTGGCACTCGTAAGTGAAGCCTTACTTGTTAAATCCAGTTTTATCTATAAGGTTATTTGAACTTTTGCTTTACTGTAATGTCAAGAAAAGAAATCCTTCCTGACTATGCTCACCTGCTTGAAAAATACTCTAGCCAGAGCCCACCCAGCAACCTCTTATCCGTTTTTGGCCCAATTATGGGAAAGCTTCGTAAACGTTGCATGTGCTCTGCTTTTGAGTGTCTAGAAGACTCCACGGAACCATTTCTGATTCACAGTTCTTGCTGCTTAAAAAAGACTGGCCTGCTGGAGTCAACTGCTAGAGTGATTGTGCGTGATGTCATTTAATGAAATGGGGAAATGGGTCACATGCTTGGCGTACAGGTATTCATTGGTCAGACCATCCTAACGTCAGAAATCTTATGTATTCGTGGAAATCATTGGCTCGTCCTATGGCTAATTTGTAAAATACACCTACTGCTATTGACAGTTGGCGAGAGCACAGACCAGAGCCGGCATGTGGTAGGTACCTGTGCGCATGTTTTTAAAGCACTGGCTGCCCGCGTTCCCTTTCGTCTATATACTCTGCACATACTGTAGGTATGTGTAATGTATGCAGTAATGGGATCCCATCTTACTGAACAGATTAGAATGCATATTCCTCACAATCTGCAGAAACCTTTGATGCACAAGCGTGTGTTGTACGATAAGTGGCGGTGGCTTGCTGCTGTAGACTCGTGCTATCAAGTCTCACCAAACAGAGTCTTGGACACTACAGTACTGTACCTACGCTACAATTTGTCGCTGCCAAGTATTTTTCCTAAGACTGCAGAGGACCTGGGATCGAGATAGAGCATAGTCACAGGTATATATTAAATGTGACCATAAATGATTGATAGCGAGCATTCATTACTGACCGCATTGGGACGGTCAATGATGGATCACCGGCATGGCATAGAAATGAGGGCAAGGGTCGTATTTGAAGTGAGGATCTAAAAAGAAACGATGCGTAGATGAGTGCAGTAGTGGGGAAGGAAGTTGACTACCATCTTCAAAGCACTGTTGCAAGGTAACGTTTGGTTATCACCGTTCAAACGGGTGACCTTGTAGTGGATGTGAAACGGCCTGAAAGCACCATCTTGCTCATATGCAGCTGGAGCGATGGTAAAGTACTCGAAATGGCCCTTCGAGTCGGTCGTTATTTTCCCGCGGCATGTCTATAAAACGGAACATTTTGGAGACACAAAAAGGCCAGTTAAAGGCGAGTAATTTCCTTCAGAATCTGCTGACCAAATGTCCAAAAGTGCTTTGACGCCAGTCTTGCAGTCGCTGTCGTAGACGTGGCCATGGACTCGTAATTGACTCCTATTGTCATGGCTGAATAGAAAAAGCGCCAAAGCAAAGCCTCTTAGGAGCAGGCTTACAGTAGGCGGGTCTTATTCTAGTTGGAAAAAGAGAAGGATTGGATTAGAAGGTGGGACCTTGCCATATTGAAACCAAAATCGATTGGCTTAGGAACGAGGTGAGGTCACAGTCCGCAGGCTCAGCTGATCCCTGCGCGCAGATTTTGAACTTACTGCTCCCAATCGCAGATAGAAGCGTTTCTGCGTTCTGGTGCCCCCGCCTTGTAGTAGGCGCCTCCGGTTGTCTGAATTGTATGGGTACAGTTCTCGCTTGCCCTGTAGAAAACTCACAGCGATAGCAGCACGCGCTAAGAATGTGGCAAAACCCATTCCAAAAGTCTGCAATGAGACGAAAAGGAAAAAAGTGGTAACGATGTGACCGCGATAGTTATAAGAGAATGGCAAAGCGAAGAGCTAGAATGTTGTTGGATGGAATACGAATAAGATTGAGTGCATACTCGATTCAACGTCTACAATGGAATTCGATTGAGCAATCCGAAAACTGAAAATGGACAATTGTAAAACTGGGTCTACCAAAGATGCAAGTCAGTGCGCCTTTTTGGTAACTTCATGCATTAGTTAATATTTGCGTTTCATGAATAGAGCACATTTCATCAGATTGGTGAGGTGAAGAGACTTTAATGTTCAAAGAATTCATTCGAAGAGACTTTGCACACAAGAAAAGGAGCTCGCTTGACTTGTTTCTTGTCATGTCATTTCTTTTAATCTTTCAAGAATCAAGTCTATCCTGCGGGTGGGCCTGGCACCACCCTGACGAACATGTATACGCCTGGCAGTGCTCGAGGGAGTGGAGCAGGCAAGCAGGTTACCAAGTGATTATTCTACACTTGGCTCACATTGCACGGTTTGAATTTGCAGCAAGTTGGTTGACTTATGCAAACTTTGGATGATCAGATGTTGTGGTGTTTGCTTGTCTGTACATAGTTTAGGCCCCTCCCGGACGTTTAGGTCCGTAGTTTAGGGACAGAACAGTGTAATCAGCGCACCCAGGTGGCGGGAGATACGAGAGATTGAAGTCTGTGGGGCAGAAAACTCCGACTGGACAAGGCTAGTCTCGTGACTACACCTGCCACTGAAACACCTGCAAAAGTGGGCGGCCAGCCAGGGAAGAATATCCTTCTCCCGACAGCCATGAATGCTATACCACAGCTAAAATCCACGTCTAGTCCCTTTGGGGGGGGGGGCTAACTAGGACTAGCCGACGCAGCACAAAGGCCGTGTAACGTTCCCACGAATCCTTATCCGCATCAGTCAACTCGTTCCACTTGGCTAAACCCTTTCCCGTCAGATACGCTTTGATACCCTCTATGATTTGAACGACGGACCATCGTCCTAACGTACTATACGTACAAGAAGTCTCCAACCACTCGAATGGGTCTATCTTTTCAACGTCACCCGAGAACACTGCGATCTTCAAACCTGGTAGATTCACAGACGGGGACCCCGCAGACGTTTGACCTGGCTGCGTACTCCCAGCCTGCGGCGGTGACCGAATCAAAACAGTCAAAGCCTGCATCTGCTCCTGCTTCACCTTGTGCTGCTCCAATTGCCTTTCTTCCTTGGTGTCTCCTTTCCTCGGTCTCTCGTCGCCTGTCTCCTAATTGCCTCTCTTCCTGGCGTTTCCGCTCCTCAGCTTCACGGCGCCTATCTTCGTCCTGCCTCTGCTGTTGTTTCTGCAGGAACTCGAATAATATGGCCTGTTGCTGCATCATCATCTGAGCGAGACCCGTACCACCATCGCCTTGATCCAGGCGTGGACGTTGCGGATTCATCATTGGCGTCACCTTGCCCGACACACCGTCCGCTCCCCCATACTCTCCGTCTCCTTTCGGCGGTGTTTTACTCGTACTTTCAGTCATGTACGGGCCGAAATCAATCATGGCTGTTTCCCAAGTACTTTCCCCGCTGCCACCTCCGTGCGCAGCATGTCGGTCCAGTCCGGCTGAAATCGCCTTGCCGAGTTCCTCTTCCATATCCTGCTTCGTAGCAGTGGCCAAGACCTTCACTTTATGGGCATCGCAAGAGGCCTTCAACACCTCTTTTTTCACCCAAGGGGGTAACTTATCCCGCAGTTCCGCATACGTGATACTAAATTTCGCAGCCATGCTCGCACCCAAAGTCTATGCACGTGAATCCACACGGCAACTTTCCCAAGCTACTGATCGAATTCGTTCCAGAGGACCAATCCAGGTACTCTACGAATTCGCAAATGAGAGTAAACTTCGTCTCCAGCGTACCCAATCCAGCTAACACAAGCGAATGCGAACTTCTTCTCCAGAACACGCAGAGGCACTCAAACGAATTCTAGACGTGCGTCTCCAATGCAACCAATCCAGGAAGCACAAACAGCACGAAACTCTTAAGTCCGTTTCCAGTACGACCAATCCAGGAACTACCAACGGAACGAAGCGACTGCCTAAAATATCGCCGTCCCAATCCAGATACAAGCTCCCGTCCTACGAGACTAACTAGACCAAAATCAACCCGACTTAGAAGTCTATTCAGAATCCGCCACTCTTTTCCACCAACTCTCCGGCTCCTGCCGAGCTCGCCAGAAATGTCACATTGCTGTCCGACGTGACCGCGGGTGTCGAGATTGCTCTTCTCCACACGCGGTCACGTTGGACAGCAACGTGACAGCCGTTTAGACCTTATTTCGGGAAGCAACCGCACTAGCCGTAGCTGTTCTGACGGACCTGATGCTCAGATAGCAGCTGAGACCACGAACCAGAAACAACAAGACCAACCCTCAACCCATGCCTGTAAGCCAGACCAGTCACGGCCTCGAGCCGCTTTCTGCCTCGTGTCTGGCCTTGACTTACGAGAGGCCTAAAAAGTCAGGTGAATTCCTTTTCTTGTGTAACGTGTCTCTTCGAATGCATTCCCTGAACTTTTTTGCCCTTTCCCTGAGCTAATGTACCAATAGATGCAGATTAAATATTAACGCATTACTCTGTACGCCATTTGTGTCATGCTTTGGCGCCGGTGTTCGTCATAGTCTCGGCATTGTCGATCTCTCGTAGCTAGACCCACTTATCACGTCATAGCTATGCAAGCTATGTGAGCAACAACGCAACACCAAAAATTTGTACTCTCGTACCTTAGGTGATCGCGCGATGTACTTGGCACTGCAGCATCTTGATCCATACTTTAATTAACATAGCTACACTGGTGAGGCTTATCAAATTATTTGGAAGATCGCAGGCGCTTTCTGCAGTCATATAGCTGTCTAAGGCGGAGCGAATGGCTTTGTCTAAGTCTTATCATATGGCGCCACAAAAGCACACTGTCTACTTTATACCGTTTACTTAGCTATGATATGACTCTTATGAAACAGTCTCGCTTAGTGCCCCGCGTTCAGAAAAACGACGGCTAAAAATAAATCCCAGCCCATGCTTTTACTATACCTCAAAATCTGAGCACAAACACTTCACTTCACCGAAACAATCGAATATAAGAGACAGACACCACATCTCCAACGGACATAAAAGATTGGACAAGTCCATCACCTAATACAACCAAATAATGGTTCACTTGACTTACCACCCCAGAATTTCTGAAGCATCGCGATACAAGTCATCACAGTGCTGAATATATTCCTCCTTCAACTGCTTTCTCTCCTCCTCATCCTCCACCGCTTCGACCAACTGATCAATCACTCGGGCACTGGATGAGAACAGCATAGCCATGTAGGCGTACATTCCTGTGAACGCATGTTTCACATTTTCGAGTAAGATGGGCTTCAATGCTGTTCCCTGGATTCTTGAATTAAAGACCTAAACATAGAATTGGTGAGAATACTGTAGGGGGGAAGTAAGGTGGAGTGAGAGCACTTTGAAATGAGCTTACCTCGACGTAACGCCGTATAATATGGTCGGAATGTGTTCTTTTCACATCGGTTTTCGAGCAGACAGCGAAAACTCGAGCTAAGTCTTCTGGTCCGTATCCTTTATGGGACAATTGCCAGTCGATTAGTCCGACCAATCGATTCTCATCAGTTCTGGAGAAAAGAATATTCATTGGCTGCACATCGCCATGAATTAGGACTATTGGCAATTTGTCGTCGTAGGCGTGCAGTCCAAACAGCTTCAAGAATGATTCGACTTTGAACAGATCAGCCACTTTCTGTTCAGGAATATCTGAGAATATTTGAGGGTAATCCGTCTTTAGTTGCTGTATTATCTCGGGTGTGACACTGCAAAAGAGTTGTTTCCATCTGTCCAGTCGGTCTTGAATGGAGGGCACGTGGTCGTTGCTTTCTTTGCTCCATTGGATGTACGACCACGCATGCAGATTGGCCAAGCCATCAGTTAGGCTCTGGATCTGTAGCAGGGTCAAATTCGGGCTCAGTGTTTTCATGACTTTGCCATACGTGCTCATGTCTTCTATGATCAGGACACCTTCAGAACACGGTTTGCCTTCTCCTATGGTTGTAGAGCCGAAATAGCGAGGGATCGGAATACCGGCCAATTCCAGTTCTTTGCCTTTGCTGTACAGAAAGTTGTAAATGATAATTTCGTCGTTATGAAGGTCTCTTATTTGTAAGGAGGCGTCCGGGGCCACTCCCTTTCCGTCGGCCGTATTGAATACCTTGTCGAACATTCGTTGCAAGTTGACACTGGTCGGACATTTGACTATGACCTTTTCGGGAGCTGATACTTTTTCAGCCGCGTCTTTAAGGTTCCACGTGAGACTTATCTGCAAAACCTTAGAGATGTAGCCTTGAATGCCCATAGGCTTGGCGTCAACATTGACTAGACGAAGACCATTTAGAGGAACTTGGTGGCCATTTGTTCCCTTGGATAATGAGTTCAAAAGTAAAGTTTCCAATTTTTGTCCTGTGATCGAAGTTTCACACAAATTTTGATCCATATTAAACGATAACACAGACACAAACTATTAGAAGATACGGCTGGAATCGAATGACTGCTCTTCAACCTAAACTTCCCCGCAGAAGAGCCAAAATCCTTATCAGCTCACGATAATATGTTTGTTATTGACCTGAGCTCACGCCCGATACACATCAGCCAGGTGGCAGTGTGGTATCTGCACCCTAGTGCATCATGGCTGTCGAATGAGGACTCAATGCACTACGCAGTGCTTACACTCTGCATTGAAATAAGACCATAAGTGCCTATTTGAGCTGAGCTTTTGCTTAATTCGACCGAAGTCCAGTCAAGTGTTCGCTTACGTCTGTTGAGGAGATTACGCTTATTATGACGCCTGCAAAGAAATATTGGTGTGCGTGCGGACTCACTGCAGCTACTAGGATGAGTGGGCATCATAACCCAATAATGATGCCGCCTGAGACACAAATGACGAGCCGCATTTACTAGAAGGGCGTGATTAGGATGGATGAAACACAGTTGGTTAGACTCCATACAGTTTTTTGACGCGTCTCAGAGAGAGTAGTCTCATTTTTTTTTCCGAGAGCTTGATTGAGCAGCGTGCGTAGAGTTGGCATCAAGGAAATGAGAGCCGCTTGACGCCTACACAAGGAGCTCGCAACTCCCTGTAGCTGCCTATCTTCTACCTGCAAACTAGCTTAGCCTCCTCCGCAGCCGCGTAAAAAGCCAAAATCAGATACACACTGCCAGAAATGCTTTAGCCTTTCAACCTATGCCAGCAATGTATAGAGTATAATCGGCTGGAAAGAGATCCACTGCGCAGAGCCGCAACTGGAAGCACTACCTCGTCTAGTACTGATAAGCAACATACCACAACAGTCTCTCGCGGCAGAGAAACTGGGAGGTGGCTGGGAGATTGTGTGAGGTCTATATAGAGACCAAATCATGCTAGCACGAAAAATGCCACCAATATCATGGTCTGATCTGTTTGACGTTATAGTACGCCTGCCATCAGACCGCCTGCCGTATCAACCGACCGCTATCAGACCGCCTGCCATTGTCCTAGGAGCCAGGTGTCCAGTCTAGGATTCTCATGCAGAGGTGCCCCTAATGGACACAGAGAGGAAAGCTGCAGTTTGCCCGGTCTTTCACACAGCCTCGCTTAGAAGGTTTGGCTGCTGGTCAACTAAAGGCAGAAACGGGTTCCGTTCGGGCGCTTACCCAGCGGTCGTTATTAGTCGTTATTTTGATGTGGCCTTTGTTTACGCAAGCAACGACCACTTCAGCACCAAACATATTACAGCAGGTGCCTAGTTCTGCGCGGACTGCAGCTAGGTTGTGCTGGAGCAAATCGTAACCTGAACGCAGATATCGGTCAGGGTTCAAACTTCCCTGAGGACCATGTCGTGTAAGGACTGACACACACTGATAAACTTTTCTAGACGAACTTGCCATGTCTTGTCCAGGTTGATGAAGCGGAGATGGGGCGTGGCATCACTTATCCGATAAAAGAACGTAACTTGGGTTTAAACCATGATAGACTGAGGAGTGAAAACAACAGAATCTCAAGCTGGACATGGATTAATGCGATCATAGACCAGTGAGACATTCGGGGCGGCTACACAAGGGTCCTAATTTGTAAGTTCCCCAATTATTGGCTCCTCTTGATAGTGAGCCACTTGATTGGACTTTTTTGACTAGTTTGATGTGTAGCTTCAAAAGTATGCAATATAAGCGGGGCGCTTTACATCGCCATTCACTCCGACCTACTTTACACTTTCCATAAAGCAGGGCCAGGGAGACTTGCCGCCGTTTGATCACTTGTCGCGTCTTGCGTGATGGTGAGCAGTCGGCTCCAGAAGAAGGTGCGGTCACAGCGAGTTGGTCGGTCGAAGCGAGCAAAATCGATGGGGTCCACAAAGGAAGTAAGTCGGCCTAAATGTATTTATATTATCTGCAACCCAAAAAAGCCTTGTGTTTCAGGCGACGAAAAGCGAGCGAGATCCAAAGGCCGAGAAGCTGCCCTACTTCCACTACCGGCTGCACCGGGTCGACGCGGGACCACTGCTGAGGCGCAACGGCGACTTCATCTTGCGGCGAATGTGCCAGGACGGCAAAGAACGGTACGCGGTGTCGGTGCGGTGGAGCGACAACATCAGGCACTTCCCCGTGCAGCGAGACGGCAGCGTAAGGGCTCATTTTTTAATTCTCATAGTGCTCTCACGACTCGACTCGTTGCAGCGCTACTGTTTCGAGGCGCGGCGATTCACGCAAATGCGCGGCCTGATCGAGTACCACATCAACACGGGAACGCCTCTGACGCACGCATCCGGAGCGCGAATCGAACGGCCGATCGAACGTCAGGAGTGGGAACTGCTATCGAAGCAGATCGAACGAAGGAAACAGCTCGGAAAGGTAAGCGAGCCTCGTGCTCCCGACTTGAAACAGGACAGTTTCTTGCAGGGCAACTTCGGAACAGTCTACGAAGCGATGCTGACGAAGGCGGACGGATCGAAGGAGGCGGTGGCCGTGAAGACGTTGGATCGGGTGGTGAACGAGGGCGAGGGCAAGTTGGAAGACGCTCGAATCGAGATGCTGGAAGAAGCCCGAATCATGCGGGACGTGAGTGGACACCCGAATGTGGTGGCGGCGCTCGGCGTGACCATCGACGAAGAACATCCCATGACCGTCATGGAAATCGTGCGCGGTAAGTGCTTGCCTGGTGGGGGAGGCAGGGGGCGGACCGAGGGATGTACCCTTGCGCTTTCAGGGAACAGTCTGGAGAAGCTGCTGCGGCGCGACCCCCCGATCCCGATGGGCACCAAGATGCGGTTGGCCAGCGAAGCGGCGGCGGGCATCGGACACATCCACAGCAAGGGTGAGGCCGTCGCTCGTCGCTCTGCTCGGTCCATCTACATCTCTGCCCTTTCAGGCTACCTGCACCGCGACGTGGCCGCTCGCAACTGCTTGGTCGAACTGAAGGGGACGACGCTGGGGCGTCTGAAGATCACAGACTTCGGGATGGCCAGGTTCGTCGGCGAAAAGAAGGAGTACCGTCTGAAGAAGGCGACTCAAATGCCAGTGGTGTGGTCGGCACCGGAATCGTTGGACAGTCGAGTGTGGACGGTCGATTCGGACACGTGGAGCCTGGGAGTGCTCGTCTGGGAGGTAAGAGTTTCGGACTCAAAATGCATCGAAGCCAGGGCTGACTGAAGTTCGCTTTTTTAGATCCTGGAGAACGGCGCAGCCCCGTACAACGAAGAGACGGAAGCGGGAGCCGAGTTCATCCTCAAGCGACTGAGGGAAGGCAAAAGACTCGAGATCCCATCCAACGTGGCGCCTCCAGTCGTCGACATCGTGAAGAAGTGCTGGGACCTGGACCCGAAGAAACGGCCGTCGACTGCGGAACTCGTCGAAGTGTTCAACCGGGCAGCGTCGTGAGAGCGGGCGAGAACGAGCGCCGATCTGTGATGAGCGATCTGTGGCATGTGGGGTCTGGCGTGGATGCTGCCTGAATGTGTGTCGAATGATGGCTGACGTAAAAAATGTGCTGCAGTGAATGCCTGTGACCATTCGTCATAAGCGAGAGTAGCAAGTGCAAAGGCGGCAGGGAACAAGTTAGCATCGCTATGTGTGCACCAATCGCAAGAAGCAGTTTCGCTCATTCTGCTGCCAGAAACGCAGCTTGATATGATAGGGCGAGTATAGAAGCGTTTCTTGATGCACTTGAAATATCATGAATGTGGATTACGCACAGGTGGTGCAAGACTTTTGGAACGTAGTGTACTTGTCACACTGTATCAGATGACTGATTTTAGACTTTCCTGTTGCCTTTTGCGAAAACCCTTTTCATGTTGTCCGGGCAGGTTATACATGTAATATATTCTATCTGCATGCCTCTCACAATACAGTGTCCGTATGAGCGCATTTACGGGGATGGGTTCTACTCCTGCCTGGGTGCGCACGATAGTTTTCTCTGTTCGCATGCAAATGCAAATCTGCCCTTATCAGTTTTTGAACCTGTAGGATTTACTTGCGATTAGTGGAAGACCTGAGCTTCTGAACGTTAGTTTCCCCACAGTTTGAGGTTTGAGGTTTGGCACAGAATTGAGGTCTCAGGATCTGACAAATAAAGAGGAGCATGTTTCTGAATCAACGATTTGGTTGCTGAATGTTAGCTTTCGTAAGCAACTGATACCTTCTGGCACCATTGGCATGGCCACAGTGTTGCACGTGCTCGCCTTTCTCGGTATTACTTGATAGCGAGCGGCTGGGTTCGATCTGAGTTCAATCCTAAGCGTCGAAGGCCGGTTTGTAAACTGTAAACCCTCGCTGACCTTGCACTCCAGGCTCACCCTACCGCCGAGGTGCTCCGAGTGGAGAGATGGCAACCAAACGAGTGCAGTCTCGGCTGTCAAACAATGGCTCACAGCCCTGCAATTGTCCTAGGAAGCCGGTGTCTGGTCCAGGACGTCCTCCTGTGGAGGCGCTCCTGCTGAAGACACAGAGCGAAAAGCTGCCGCCAGCTGTTCCCCGCACAGCCTTGCTAATAAGGATTGACTGCTGGCCAGATAGTTACAGGCAAAAATGGGCTCCGTCAAAGTTGGTGGACTCCAAATTGATCACATACGCCACCTCTGTGTTGCCTCACCAAAACAAAGGAGTCGGTGTCACATCAACCTCATTTAAAAAATAAAATCTACGCTTCCTGGGTCAATTAAAGAAACGTCAAGGTTGCTGTGGAAAAGTACCGGTACTGTTGTTGCGCGAGTCCCTTCCTCTTTAGGCTGGCCAATTGGCTTCTCAGTGTCAGTGCTTCTGATGCAACTGGTGTGCCGAAATATTATTGAACTCGTCGAATCCAAAGATGTGACCAAAGGAATGACAAATCACAACACTCACGAATACCCATTGTCAGTCGAAGAATACAACCAACGGCCAGTCACTTTTGCTCGTTTCTTGCTTCTTTTTACCCGTTGCTTAGAGCGGAGTTGATGCCTGGGGTGATATTATCATTTCCTCTCACGAACCATTGACGAGTGGTGTGTGATTCTCATTGAAAGGGCTTACTCGATAGAAACTAAAACCTAGCGCCCTACAACACTTTGGTTGCTTCAGTGCACTCTTAGCTACTCTCCGATTGGCGGGCTTTGGAAAAGATGTAACTGACTGAAGCCACCGACTGGAGTAAGGTGAGTCTATCTGGATCATGGTGACCAAACGATGTGGATGAAAAGACGGGCTTCAAAATCGAAAGAGGTGTAGAGAAAAGAGAAATGAAACGCACTCTTGATACCTTTGGTCTTATCATCAGTGATCTGACAGCACCCGATGCGCGATTGCGCAACCCTTCGATTGGCGGGCGTAGGAGAGGATGCGACCGACCGACCGCCAAACTCCGACGGAAGCAGGGCGAGTCTTGGCTTGCGGCTGAAGCATAAACCAGAGTGGTTGACATGTCCCAGCGAGAGGTGGGGGAGATCAGTGGTCCTCTGCCGCTTGCTCTGACCCCATGTTCCCATTCCTAGCCCTTCCCAGCAAGCACGCACCCACCCAGACAACCACTCAGTGTGCCAAATTACCAAGACCAGGCAAGGGGTGGGGTCGTCAGGGAATGCGAGGGGTGGTCTACTGCGACACATTCGTTTAATTGTACTGTTAGGGCACCATCCAGATACAGTACACCTTGACGTCTGGTCCTGACTCCATATTTCGTGGGTGCTTCAGACCTGCCTGCTTATAACTAAGTCACATGACATAGTTTGTGACTGTTTAGCAAGTTCAGCGGACACACTCCTTATTCCGCCTTTGTGACGACCAAGTAATGTTTACCAAAGCTACGCACTATTTCATATATCGTACCACGAGACGACTCGGTACTCGGGCTTGCCTTATCAACAGTGATAAAAGAATGACGATGTTGACCTTGGATTGAAGTTCTTCGGGTTTGGCCTCAAAACATTTAGTCCTCTTAGGTCTTATCATCGCGCGTGCCACATTTCTGCAAGGCACAAACCAGTCAAGTTTAATCATTTTTTTAAATTTACCACGCTTCTGTCATACGTGGTTACGCCTGTGTCTGGGACGAAAGTGCGCAAGTTTCTAGTGAAGCAGATGAATCTTGCTTTTGCTCTTTTGCTTGTTGGTTTGGGCGAAGAAAGCTAGTGTATTTTCTATTTTGGCGCGTACCTTCAAATTTCTAGGATGACGTGTAGGCTGTGTGGCTTTTATTTTATATCCTACTTGGTGAAAGGTCTATCGTTTTTAGTCTTCGCATTTTTGCCATTTTTAATTTAATATTTTACTTTCACGTGGGCGGTGTGTGAATCATTTTAGAGTAGGTACTTCCTGGCTTGTTCAGCTAATTGCTCCGTAAGTGATCATTGCCTAAAGGTGAATCTGCGAAGCGGAGCATGGATAGAATTCAGACTTGCGTCATCGCTCTCCACCAATAAGTAAACAAAACGGATCTGGTGAAAACGCGCGTGTCGAAGCAAACATGTTAGGATGGTATGTATACCTACGTGGGCTGGCGATGCTGAAGCGTTGTAGCTCAATCTTTTATTCGCGAAGTTAGTGTTTGATAAGAACGAACTTGGCTGATTATTTCTTCTGCCTTTACCTTCAAGTGTCCACTTGTTTCTTCTGTATGCCCGCTGTGTTTTTCGGGAGATTTCCTTCTTTGATCCAAATTCCGTAAAGGTGGTGGATATTTTCTCTCCTTTTTCGGGCGGGTTGGAGTTTAAAATTATAACTGACTGCTTCGTGCTTTTTGCCTTTTGAACCTGTGTCGACTCTCGGTACTCTGTTGCTCAACTCAATCACAGCGAAATGGAAGGGACGATGAACGTTGAATATGGAAATTTTTATTTAGAGTACGCGTTCAATTACTGGTTGATCGTGTTTAATACAGTCCGTGACGAGGCGAGGCGATCTTTTCGTTGCGGGAGCGGAACTTTGGCCGTTGCGATAGCCGGTTTTCAGTCGCTGCTGTGTTATCTTGGTGGCATAGTCGAATTTGTTCTTCTCACTAATCGTCAGCCGCCGAGTGATCGACCGCCCGCGACGAAGGGGCCAGCGACGGGAGGGGGCTGTCGTTTGCATGATCTGTGTTGTCCCAGCCGCTCGCGGGGATTGAGCTTCGAGTGGCGCCGCTTGTTCAGTTTACATTTAGCCGTCCCCTCGAGATGGGCGACAGATAGCTAGATGACTTAGAGATGGGCGCAAATAAAAGGGCGTCTGCACACCGACGGATGCTTCTCATTTTTTTGTTTGACTGCGCGTCCATTGGCTTATAGTTTAGTTAGCTGGCAGATTCTGCCGCAGTGGAGCGTGGGATTCAAATAAACTAATTATTAATTGCATGGTTTAATTGTGTTTCAGCTGCTTCTCTTTATTTCTAGATTCTGTACGGGCGTCCTTTTCGAAGAAGAGGATGTCCACTTTGGGCAACAACAGTGATACGAATTCGCCGGCGACCACGAGGAGTGGTGGTGGGAGTGGCGGCGGAATGGTATCTGTAATTACGGGCGGAAATGCCAAGAAATCATCTCCGATCAGCTCCAGTGGCGCCGGCGCTTTACTAGAAGGTCTGGAACGGCGAATGGCGAACAAGAAAGATGGTGCGACTGCCGTGCACGTGCTTCTACCTGAGGAGAACGATGACGAAGAAGACGAGACCAGCACGACCAGCAGCGGCGATGACGAGGAGACGGCCCGCGATTCAGTCATCGCTGGTGCGAACACTGCAACAGGTTCCGGATCGACCAACATCGTGGCCGTATCGGCCCAGGATGACGAAGGCGATGCAAGTCAAACTGTACCAGATTCGCCCTACCAACGTCGTTCGAGGCCTGATAACGAATTGACTTTTCTTCAAGGTAACTTATATCCGAAAGAATATGGGAAAACGGTGTTGGCTTTGTTCCTGCTCTTATTATCGGCCTTCGGCAACGGGCTAGTCATCGGCTATATTCACCAGTTGGGCGACGATCGACCGCCTTTGAAGGACGTCTTCTTTGAATTGATCCCTTATCAGAAGTGGGCGTGGACGGTGGCCGACGTCATGGTGACTGTGTGTGGCGTATTTTGCTTAGTAGTCGTATTTTTCCACAAACACAATTCCATCGTCATGCGCAGAACAGCTCTACTGGCCGCTGTTCTGTACTTCGTCCGAGCCTTGTTCTTATTGTGCACCTATTTGCCACCGCCATTTCCCGATGCCGACGAACGGTGTCTTCCGCGCTGGAACATCAGCAGCGATCCTTTGCAGTTCATCGCTCGCGCCTTCGGTTTAGTGTTCACGGTTGGATTTACGGGTAATTCTGATCGTATATTGTGCGGAGACACCATATACAGCGGGCACACCATGATCTACGTGTTGGCCGGCATGGTGGTGTGGAACTACTGCCCGACCCCTTGGCGCCCGTTGGTCCCCGTGTCCATGGTGGCGTCGGTCATATTCGGCATTACTGCTGTGATCATATCCCGTCAACACTACACGATTGACGTCGTGGTGGCCTTGTTCGTGACGGTGAGCATGTTTTACGGTTATCACGTCTGGTGCCGTCAACGTCGAGATCGATTAGCCTGCAGAGGAAGTCTCAAGTCGGCCTGCAAATCGGTTTGTTGCTGCGGTGGTGCAGGCCAGTCGCCCCAGTCGTCAAACGGGAGAAGGAAGTTTCGTCTTCGTCCAATTTACGCTACATTTCTTTATTTCGAACGTCGAGTGCCGCACGGGGCCATCCCCAAAGAATTGGCGTGGCCGTTGCCCTGGCCCGGTCCCATGGTAACACTGTTCGAGAATTGGAACGCTTATGGTACGAGCAATGGCATTGCGACCGTCCTGACTCGTTCCTCTTCAACAGCCTCAGCCTCACAACGAAGACTACAGAAACGAGAGCGCAAGAGCAGTTCGAGCGGAGGGAGTATGTGTGGTGATAGTCGTCACGCTCTGACCAGTAGCAACAGCGGATTATTGAATGCCAACAACGGCCAGCAAGTCTCTTCGCAGCCTCAGCCAACAAGGGCTTGACGAATCGGCCTTTCCAGTGGGATTTTTTCGGGCATCTCTCTTGCCTACTATGTTCTGTATCTTAGTTGTTTGATTTCAAGAATTTGATTGTTTGCCACATCTGCCGCGCTTGGTAGAAGTGCCAATGACGGGCAATTGCTGTTAAGGCTGCTTATATTTTCGTAATTTCTTACTAGAGCTATTGATGTACGCTCTGATTCGTAGTGAGGGGAGTAGACTAAGGGTAATTAAATATGTCTGGTTTCAGCTACTGTACATGGATATCCACAGTACCTGCCCAGTCAGCATCACCCATTTTCCTTCCGAATCACATGTATTTATAGCAGGAGTACAGGCATTATCTGGTAAGCATACAGCATGTCACAAGAGGCGATGGAATAATGATTGATCATTCACGATGCCAGCATGGGTTCTACGCGACGACGTTCTTTGTCCGCTGCTTTCACTAAAAATACAAAGAAAACAGAATTATTAACGTAACACAGGCGCTTGCCAAGTACAGTACACGATCCTATAGTTCATAAAACCAAGCCCTATTCATGTTTATGGCCAACTGTCGTTAGGCACTAGTCGACTGTCAACTTGAACAGAAAAATCCCTCTCCTACCACCTTGGCATTGGCAAGGCGCCCGCGCACGGCTGACTAGTTCTTACCGACGGCACTTTGTTCATTGCATTGCTTTTTCGCCCCCCCCCCATGACTAATCCGTGTGTTTCCCCCAAGCAGACACACCCGCACTAGTCTCGGCAACCTCTGTATACAGTATAACTGAACAGGATGTTTCATTGGATTATAATCATCGTGTTGGCGTGCAACTGCCAAGAAACACCATCTTTTAACAAAGAGCCCACAACATCGGCACAGCTGTTCCTAAATTCTCAAACAAGAGGACGCGTAGAAGTAAAAATAAGGAATTGACCTGTCAAAATAAAGCTAGCTGAAGAAAATGCACGCAGAATAAGACCAGTGTTTACATAATTGGTGAGGGTGATCACCCAAATTATGCTTACCTCTTTCCGTGGCAGGAAGTTCGTCCATTGGGGCTTCTGGAAATTCTGGTAAACCGCCAGCAGCTTCAGCTTCCAGAAGTGCTTCCAATTCGGTTTCTACTTCTGCTTCATCTTCAGCCGTCAACGCACCGGATACTAATTGGTCAATTTCCTTTAAAAACATTTTTAAGTGATTGTAAGCAAACATAAAATTAGAATATCATACTCGTTGATATTCGACTGCTTCTCTCGTTTCGTCCAAAATCTTTTCGACATCATCCAACGACAAAGCCTGCAGAAAAATATCAGGTGCAAATGACTATGACTAAATTAAACCCCAATTTACGTCGTGCATTTTCTTCAAACACTCATTCCCGACTTTCAGAGCATCCACAACTTGCATCTGATTTTGTGCGAATTCGACGTCGTGAATCTGAAAAAGACAAAAAGCAAGTTGATTACTCAAGGGTGCAAGAACTTCGGAAACTCAGTTATCAATGCATGGCCCAGTGAGGCGAACGGCCTACTGCCAAGCCCCCACCTATCAACATGCTTGAATTACAGAAAGCACATGACATCTTCAAGGATCGGAAAATAGCATTATTCCAATAAAAGGGAAATATGTTCCATGTTACAAACCGCTAACAGCTTGCGAACAACTGCCTATTCAAGTATGGGCAAGGTCGGCTGAGTTAGGGGGGGGGGGTTTGGGAGGTAGGAGAGATGGTCAAGGTAACCACTGGAAGCTATGCTTCAAAATTTTATATCCTTCAGTATTTTCCTGACTTGAATGCCCTTCTAATACAGTAAGTGTTTGACTGAATGTGAGAATAGAAAGCAACGCATTGGTTCTTTGACTTATTATCATAATGTTGTTTTCTGATTATTGAGAGCTGAACTTGGCTGCTGGCTGTCCGGTTAGCTCAGGCTAGGAACGCTCAAGCCTGATCTGATTGCGTGTGAGACAAGTCAGGTTTGGGTCGAGTCGAGTGAATGAGTTGTAAGATTGTTTACATACAGTATGGGCTGGCTGGACAATTGGCCTATGCTTGGAGGCCAGATGAAGTTACGAGGCCAGGGCTTGGTCAGTCAGGTCAGGTCTTTGACCAGCCCAGATACAATTTTGCTTCCTTCCTGTTGGACCTGAGGTGGGGGGGGGGGGGGGGGTTGCGAGGAAAGGTTCAGTGTCCTGGCCAGCCTAACAGGGGGATTTACCCCCACTCCCTTGCCCATACTTGCCTATGTTAGAAGAGGTTGACCTGCCGTCTCCCTTGCAGAACAACAAGTAACTTACCATGCGATCTATATTGTCCAATTCGTGCAAAGTTCGATAAATCAACTGCTCGCAAAATCTTTTTTTTTTGAGAATATAAACAGCTTTCCTGCAAAGAATAGAAATGCGTCGCTGGGATTAATCAGTCCGTACTGCGAAAACAGGAATACAGGTTCGGTTCCTACTTAGGGCTCATGGTTTTATTTCTGTTTTCAAGACAAAGGCTAAGAAAAATTGCGCTCAATTAAAACAGGGAATACGGCAATTGATTATCCTGTTGAAAAAAGTTGAATATAAGTGTAGTTATAAAACACTTTCATTAGCATGGCTAGGAATCTTGACAATTTCGAAAACTTTTGAATGTTTCCCTAAAAAAAATGGGCAGGAATGCGATTCTAGAGTAAATCGATTCTATCGTAACGGCATCGATACGTACTGGTATTCTGAGACTGTACACCTCCGTATTCCTTTCACGGGATCAGATTAGAAGAAACATCTAGTCGCTTAATTCCCGTATTCTTTGCTAGGGCTTTAACCCTCTATTAGGTTACCCTCTAATAGAGGGTTAAAAAGGTTCTAAGCGCTGGCCAGAGGAAGAGGTCACAGGTCCTGATTATTCTGGCCACTCCTACACAATACTTTCAATTTCGGGCTATAGGCTTCTATCTCTAGCATGAATTACAAATCATGGCCACGCCGCTGTCCAGGTGTGTAGCTGTATTGCAGCATCATACCTTGAGCGATAACTTTTTGTTCATTTACTCGACGAAGGTTGCAACTGGCCTTTGTAACTTGACCATTCTAATACTCGGGCTATTCACATATGCGCTTCATTCCCCGAAAAAGGCCCGGAAAGTAGCGATGGTCTTTCGTAATAGTATAGTTCCTCGTTAGTGGGACCAAAAACTGAACCAGGGACAACTCGGACTTACTCTTTCTTGCCTTCTTGAATCAATTGCTTCGCGACCTTCCGCTCTCGTTCGATATTCAATTCCTGGCGTCGTCTATACTGTTGAAGTTTATCACGCTGGCTTTTCAATTGCTAGAAAACAAATTTACTTGGTGCTAGAGCGATGAAACTGCAAACATGAGGAGTTGGATCTTACTAAAACGGCTTTATCCTGTTCTGTGACACGATTCAGCTGCGGTGAGTAATCACGTTTGTGTTTCTTGGAAAATAATGCACCCATCGAAACACCTGACTGAAAAATCAAAAATATGATCACAGGGGACGAGGACACAAATCGTAAGAAATAAATACAGTAGCTATTCGACATGATAGAATTTCCAAAATTCGCCGTCTTCTAGCCTGAGTACTGTAGCGCACAATTAAACGTTAATAAGTCTAGCGCAAAATAGCGGGATATTCAAAAATTAAAACTCACGCTACATGTGTGTGGGAAGACATGAGTTAGAATCAGGGTGAAGGATAACGCGCTACATGACTTCGAGATTATTTGCGACGCGACACTCTGGAATTAGAGATACAAAGGCTAAGAAACCTACCTACACCTCTATTGCAGCACGATTGGTGTGCGTACACTGCTAACATTACCTATCTCGTTGTACTGTCTACCAGAGATCAACTCAATTTCAACACTCCCAACACTCGACTGGAGATCTTT
Organism: Mesodorylaimus sp. YZB2_4; assembly: GCA_030248295.1. NCBI lineage: Eukaryota > Metazoa > Nematoda > Enoplea > Dorylaimida > Dorylaimidae > Mesodorylaimus > Mesodorylaimus sp. YZB2_4. The sequence goes on along the minus strand of JASANH010001212.1, from coordinate 119,285 downwards.
GAGAGACAAGCAGATGCAGCCGCCTTATGTCCTGATATACTCAACAGCATTTTGGCAAGGCGCCAAAGTAAGATTGAGTTGAAGGATCAGTTGGGTATGAATGCATGCGTGCCTGCACGAGCATATTCAGCTGGTCGAAGCCTGGAGAGACTAACTGAGCGAAATTAGCCGATGATGCTCTAGTTTTGATGTCATACTGCACCCCAAGCTGTCATAACCCAGCTAAAGAACCTTGAAGTGGAAGTACTCTACATAACTCATCAAACAGTCGAGCGGCTGGGCCAGCCCGTATGTGACACCCAGGTCATGGGCAAAGGCATAAGCTTTCGCGAGTTGTGCATTTCCCCCCAACAGGACCCGAAGCAGATGCTCCTTTCGGTCAACCCCACCCAAGAGCCAAGCGGCTGCGATGAGGCAGATATCTCAGAACACCAAGCCGAGACCACACCAGCCAGACCCAGGGCCAATAGGCGAACCATGTAGGAGCCTTTACGCGTGCAGCACGTGCCCATCTACTGCACTGTACATTCAGCAACCATCACAGCTACTCTTGTCAAAGTGGACAAAGTTTCTACATCCCCATCCCCCCTCTGTACACTTGCGGGGCACAAACGTAGGGAGCACGAGCGAGAACAACACGGCCCTCCCCCTTCGCCTTACGAGAAAGTTTTTGCGTGGGAATGCCAAATATTTTACCTGCAGCTATTTAGTTGAGATTTAGTATTCCCACAGGCGTTTTTCGTTCGCCGCCGTCACCTACCAAGAATTCATGGAGTAAAAAGTTTTCCATTCTGCAACGCGCCCGAAATGACTGGCGCCTGGCACTGCCCATTCGCCAGTGAATGAGAAGATAGATTTAGAAAACCCGAAGGCTATTTGCTTCATGGCCCGCCCGTGAACGTGCGATCTTGATAAATCGACGTTTCGCTACTCAATGGCAAGAAGAATTCCCAGGTTAAAAAGTCACGCTCCTATGATTTTTAGGGTAGATCCTATCTTGGCTATAAATGGATACATTGAGTACTCCATTGCCATTCGAGTACTGATCTTATATGTCCACCTGTGAGAATCCCAGTGGCAGCCACTTTCACTCTTCTCAAAGATTGTGTAAAGTTGATTCCCAAATATTGTCACTGGAATGGGCACACGAATGGTCGATCAGCCGAGTCCCCTCGCACCTCTCCGAATGAGGTAAGTGTGCGTAACAGCTACTGTATATCTTATCAGCAGCATGCATTCCTGCATGGCATTGCATCCTGATGTGACGTATGCCACTTTGCTCAGTGCGAGTGCTTCGTTCACAGTTCACAGTCCAAACACGATCAGTGCACGTGGCATGGGCAGAGCAGCTGCGCAAAAATGGCGGATTTGAGAGGCGCCAAGTCGGCGCCGTGTCAGTGTTTTTATGGGTGTGCATGTGTCCTTAAATTCCATTCGTATGGCAGCAGCTATTTTCGTATCGAAAAATGTCAAACTACTTTTTCGCACACCCCTCACTCTAATCGTACAATATAAGGGCACGATTTGTAAAAGGAAAATATTTTCGGATAGGCATGGCAAAATGAGAACGGAGACGGAGACGGAAACGCAGCTGTGCTATTGAGAATAGGCCTCGTTTTTATTCTCCGTTTCGGCACAGCTGCCTCATCGCAGACCCATGTTCTCTATCGGTGTATTTATCTGAGCTATTAGTCTACCAGTCGCTCCATAGACTACCTTACAGTAAGGAGTCCTGCCACCATGTACTCAGCCAGAGACACTGATGTTCTTTATTTGATTTACACTAATTGTAAGATCCTCGATGATCGCTGGCAGGGGTAAGTCACGACATATGCCTCTTTCCTCTAGCCTGCATCTCACCATGCTCGTTGACTTCGCCAAGTAAATTGTGAGGTAAAGTTCTTTTCGCTATCACCTACCTACTTATCAGAAGCCCACCCAAAGGTGTAATATATAGCAGGATCAAGTTGAAATTAGTCGGAACAGACCTGCATTTGTATCATTTAATTGCAAATAAGCAAGTCTTCGGAGGTCAGAGTGACCATCTACCAAGACACACGTGACCGTACATATGCGGCTCAATCATGTGAATGGAGTCTCTCTTTTGATCTGGCTCATTTAGACTCTGCTTACAGATGCAGCTTCATTGCTTTGTGCTTTACCAAAAGTCACACCGAAAATCTCTCCCAAAAGTCTGAGATTGATATCTGGTCCCAAGTGCGTTATCGGGATGTTCCTGTCCCAAAATGTAGACAACGGAGATCAGTAATCAGAAGGGAGCAAGGGTTATCGATTACAACCGTTTTTTTACAGACTCGTATTTGTTCAGAGAGATTTGTATACTTCGCGTTTACCTCATTTTTGGCCTGCTGATCTAAAATTCTTGTACTTTACGATCATTCGCATCGCAATAAACATTTTAGGTCATGCATAAATGTGCGAACATAGCCATCTTCGAATTTCGCTCTGGTGTCGTTCCAAAATGGAATGACCAGTTTCAAAAACTGGTTCTGTCTTCATCGTCACTTGAACATGGTAGAGCTGGGTGGCCTGTCATGGTAGTAGGTTCAGAGGGTTTCATAGATCTGATAGGGAATCTATTTTCGTTTCTTTAGATTCTGTAACTTTAGAAGCAGCCTGTCGCTAAGATGGCGATTAAGTCAAAAACTCGATAATGATCGCTGGTGGATTGTGACATCCCGTCTGTTCGGTCGTCTAGTCTTTCGTGCGCAAGCGCAGGTATGACATATGACTTACTTGATACTGTTGACTTGACAGTGTACCTTAGGCCTCACGTCAGTGGGCTATCGCGGGCGTAGTTATGATATTAGATTTCGTACACGTGGAAGCACTAACAGTTTACGGCCCTCGACCTGCTCTATTCTACGTCAGGAAACACGGGTGCCAGCTTTCGCTTTCGGTGCACCTTGTAAAAAGCGTTCTCTGTAAGTTCCTTTTTCGTGTCGCGTGAGCGCTTTGGACGTTGAATTAGCTGTAGTCAGCTGTTGTTGTCCTTTCGGCTGCGCATACTAAAACGTAAGCTCCACTCTGCACCATTTGGCTTACTACGCAAGAGAGGTTGTTAGCACAGGCCGGCACCCGCTGACTGATGGTAGTGCGTATAGAAGCTCATCTGTTCATCCTCGATGACGCTGCGTCGGGCTGGCCTTGTAAGGTAAGGGCTTCTCCTAAAGCAAGTAAGCTTTGGGTGCTAGAGTTCAGCCACGTTCTGTAAGGAGTGGTCTGATAAGAGGATGTGGAATAATACAGTACTCCTATTGGGCACTGCGTTGAAAGGGCCATCATCGACTGGTCGAATCGGGCAAGAGGCAAAGAGGCGCGTGGAAGGCTGCAGGCGCCCATCGGAGTTCTGAATGAACGCGATGGTGTACGCGCGAAAAACAGCCTTCATCTCGTCCACTCGGGGGGCAATGGACTCGAATTTATGAATGTAGTGGTCGGGGTTTCGAGTACGTTGAGGGAGGTTGGGGGCTCGTCATCGGATGGATGAGATGAAACGAAAGATGTCGCTGGCTGGTAAGATGACCCGGGTGGATTCGTGGATAAATGACTATGTACAATGCAGGCACCCCTTTGCGGATGGGGAATCGATTGGGTGAACTGAATTTAGCTCTGTCTTTTGGATCGTCCGAAGATGCAAAGTCTGCATGGTAAGAACATTGTCCATCCAATATTAGCGTTTTAGAGGCGATGCATTCCATGCTCACACTCTCTCATTGTAGCAGACGGACGGAAGTCCGACCTTTGTGGTAGCCAAAACGGTCGCAATTTTCGCACGATCTGGTTTTAGCGGCGCCGACTAGTCGCGCCGTCGACGCCTTTGGAAAATCGAAAAACAGACAGGTCTCAATTTTATTCGATTCATCACTTGTCTGCTAGGATTGGATGGCGATTGTTTGGCGTGAGACGGCGGTGAGGATGGAAAGCGCGGCATTGGTCAAAAGGAATCGCACACTTCTCCTAGGTGATGAGCGCGCCATTCTCGAGTACCCTTCTTCGTTCGCTCAACTTACCTTTGGCGACCTCAAACTTTGTATACGCAAACATGAACGCACGTTAGGATGATAGTTTTTAGTGGTGGTGACTGGCCGTGAGTAAACGGGTGCTCGACTGAGAGATGCTCAACCCGTGATCACCGTGTCCGCATACCGATTCTTTGCATTCCAATGTACCACCGAGGCTGAACTGTTCAACGCGTGCCATGGCTGCGACTGCGAGTGCGCTATTTAGTGCGACCGATATCGAACGAAGGCTACTATTCCATTCGAAGTGAAGTCCAATCAGGCGTGGACGAACCCATCACTATTTGACGTACAGATTTGCCTGCACCCTTTTGATCTTCACCGTTCGATAGCTCACAGGGCGCACGATTTTGCTTGTGTATAGCTGACGTGCACACGATCCCTTCCGAGGACAGCCTTGAAGAGAAGTAGGGCTCCTGCCGCCCTTTGACAAGCTTCTTTTTATGGCAGCATAGAATCAGATTGCATCATGCGGCTGCCGGTGCAGGTTTGTAATCTCGAGTTTCTTGGCATGTGAAAGTGACCTTTTTGAGCTACTCGCAGTTTCTATTTTTTCATTGAGTACGCAACACCCACCTCGCTGATGAATGCATTGGTATTCGTGGTATGTCATCTGGCCTTTCAGCCCTTCTGATACAGGTGATAAGGCATGTATATTCTTACCGGGCACCCTCTTTCTCTGTTTTATCATACAATCGGCTTAGTTTACATATTTCTTCTAGCCGGGCGGCGGTGCCACCTTGTCGCCGTTTTGTGAACTTAACCTTTAGCGTGGTCCCATTTTATGCTAAAAACGATCGGATGAGATAAGAAATGCGGCGCCTACCACGGTCGTGATTCAGGCGAATGCTAAGTGCTCAATGACGCTTGCTATAAAGGAATCACAAAAGCCCCATTTTTCGCACTAACAATTCGTTGACGGTGGTTGGCCGACTCAACAGTTCTTTAGGCGGGCTCATAAAGTCGTGTTATTACTGTGTGTACGGTTGCATTGTCCGCAGTTTACCTATTGACCTATTCAGTAGTCACCACCATGTTTGAGGACGGATGTCAAAGGCCTACCGCTCGGGAGGAAGTGGACTGTCCGAACTGGTCAGTCGGCCGGCCGCATTCTTGTTTGGAATGCGTCCAGGCTGGCTGGACGATGGTCAGTTTGGGGGCTCGGCTGGACGATCCTGTATGTCACTCGCTGGTGCATCTGTGTCCACTGTCTACGCATGGCAAGTATGTGTACATATTTACATGGCCTAGGCAGTAATTTGTTTGCAAATTATTTCAAAACGCGCTCGATGCTCGGCCTAATTGCATGTGCTTACTGTACTTACAGTAGGATCGGGACGTGTAAACACGACCTGGGTGTCCGTGCGAGCCTGAATATGGCCTTGTCTGACCGGACAGCGTGCCCCTTGATCGACGCGGGTGAGGTAAGCAATGCTGACGCTGATCGTCGGCGGTTTGTCCCGATAAGATTCAATCGAATCCGAAGTGAGGATTAGGCTTGAGCTAGTTCTCCTGCTTATGGTTCAACAATACCATAAAAGAGCCGTGATGTCCTTAAAAGAGTGAGACCAAGAGGCGGGTATGAACGAAAGACAGTATCTTTTTGAGGCAGGATTACGATAAGGATGAAGAATTTTTGTCAAAAAATTCCTCCGAACCTTTTTTACGAGGGCGAAGGCGGCTACAGTAAGACTCAACGTTGCCGTCGAGTTTCTGTTTGTAAAAATCTTCATCACTCACGATCAGCTCTCTCGACTGCCAGTTCTTTCACCGCCACCCGCTGCTCTGCTTCCCTAAATCAATCATTCGCCTGCAGTCGATTTGAAGTAGCAGAAATAGGAGGATTTTACTGTAGTTTTTCCTTCTTTAACTCAATCTACCCAAGAAGTGTTGTCGTAAACCTTGGCTTTGTTGGATCAGAGTCTATTGGATGCCGTTGTTGTACTCGGCTGGCCCATGCACTGCAAGTTTTCAGGCATCAAATTCCGAGAGAAATAACCTTGGTATATTTTTCTATCGGCCTTTGGGACGGTTTATTTAGGGTTTTTGTTTTCGTGCGTAACAGAAGCGGCAGGCACCCGGAATTCGGCTAAGGATGCCATGAATGATGGGGACTATGGATGGACGCCGATGACGTAGTTTCGGCGGTTCTCTTACGCGTTTCGAGTACACGATTGCAGAACCGATTTTCTCGAGCCAGTCGCCAGTAGGAACGGGGCAAACTTTACTACGTACGTCAGACACCGAGGCCTTTAGGGCTATTTTAAAGAATGAAAGGGAGATGGTGTTCGATGAATGGCCACCAACGAATGTGTCCGCCCACGCCGCGATCCAATCCGATGACTCCTCACTGCATTGATGAAGATTTCCTGTCTTGGACTGCTTCAGCTGTGGGCCCCGCACGTCCTTGAACAGATGGCTCATTCGTAAGCATCCCGTGCGATGGCGTATCTGAGATAAACTGATGCGTCATAAGAAGGTCATCGTGTTGTCCGCGACAGTGTGGTAGCTGTGCACGGTAAGATAAGAGGGAAGTCCGGTGCTGTCGACCTTCAAACGACAGCGCAAAGGTCACTTTGAAGACGTGCGCAATGAGGCACGGCCAGACGACTATGTCTGTGCTGACTGTCACTGTGGGGATGCGACGAGTGGCGCCAATCGTGTGACCCTGTCGCCTAAAATGGAATTCTTGCTTCTGGCGGCGTGTGTGATTTGATTGATAGTTCAGTCAGCAGTAGATTCGACAAGTTGAAGATGGTCTCGCGTCAGTGAGCACGGGGTGTTTGATTGCGTATACTTTATATGAAAAGGGGAGGATGGGAAATTGAATCGCGTTATTACTGTGCCAGGAAGTGAAAGAAACGCTCGGACTCGGAAAACATTTGCCTTGCTAACAAATGGTTTTTGTATACAACATCTGCGGCGATATGGGTTTTGTAGTAACGCACGTCGACTGGGCAACGAGGCCAAGTGTAAATTCTTCCTCGACTGTCTGAAATTTCAGTACCTATAGAAGGTGTCGTCTTCGAGTTGATGGCTTCTATGGCAGGTGCCTTTGGGGCAGCTAGAACTACGGGTTTGGAGGGCCTCGGGAATGAGTTCTCGACTCCTTGGGTGTATTAGTTGGGCCGTTTACAGGGCAGGCCCTAATCGGGAATGGGACGACCGATTTTGCGATTACCGAGTAGGATAAAGGTGTTATTGGCCGGTGCAGTTTCGGGCGGGTCATCTGTTTGTGATCCGGAACTGGCTTGTGTTTGTTTGATGGACCGCGTGTGGGACTGACCTGATCTTGAACTCGGTGGAATCTCGCCTCGGCCGACACGGCGAGACTCGGACGTGTCTGGCCGTCTGCCTGTTGGCCATGCGAATTCTTGTCATTCCCGTTCAAGGAGATGGCTATATATTTTAGGCGTTTGACGGTGGCCAGAGGGCCATTTGAGTGACGGACAAGCCATGCTGACGTCGTAATCGCAGACTGCACGCGGCAGGGGGAGGGGGTTGAATAGTGTGGCCTATAATAATTCGTCGTACATATGTCTTCTCGGTCGTTATAGTGTTTCGTAGTGTGGATGTTGGATGAGTTTTATTGGCAGCGGGAGTTTGGCGTGCGGCTGGTTGGTCCGAAGCGGTGGAGGCCGGTACCGAAAACGACGCTCAACAGGCGGCGGTCGGCTTCTGACATATTGGACGCGTGGTTTGGTTGCCTTAGGTGCCCGCCCCGGGTTCGGGGGTCGAACGTATTTGACGCCAACTCGTCAGCTGACTATAAAGCTGATAATTAGACGACACCTGAATGCCGGCTCTGCCTTTCGGCTGTTGGGAAATGAAGTACGTCAAGTTCTATGGGCGGGCGGAGCAGCGCTGGGTGGGGCAAGCGGCGGGCAGGCGCTTTGCAAGACGCGCGTACATTTCCCCATTTCTGACGTCGTCTCGAGCACGGGACTGGTCCGAAATTCACAGTCAAGAGAGAAGGAAGAACGGCGGTGAAAAGGCCGAGCGTGAGGTGAGGTATTTCGTTTGGGTTTTCGGGCTCCTGTTGCTGACGTCGTTTGTCGTTTTGCTCGTTGGCTGCCCAACGGGAACCCAAAAGCACAGGCGATCGTCGTCTGGCAGTGCATTGCTAATGCAAACAAGCTTGTTGGCTCTAGCCTCGACGGTTTCCGTCTCGTCTCTGCTTCGGCGCTTGTGTGCGCTTTTGCTGGCATGGTGTTTTTTTATTTGCCCATAGTACAGCAGACGGTCTTCAGCATCTGGCAGGAACAGACTAGTTCTGGCCAACCATATTTGAGTGACCACTAGCCTTCCGGTCTCTCGTCCGATCAGACAGTACTAGCTGATCATTGGCCGATTCTAGAAACCGCTCTCATTTTACGGGTCATGTACAACTCGTGTACACGTTCTTACTTTTTCAGGCTTTTATTCCAAGATGACAATCGAAGAGATTTGCCTAAGCCTTTTGTGGACGCGGTTTTCACTTTGGTCTTTCAGACTGAACTTTAAGTTCTGAGATCATTGTGAAAGCTTATTCCATGGTGGCCTGCGTCTTGCAATGATCAGCGTGATTGGTTAGACACGCGCCCCTCTTGACTTGTACACTGGTTTTTGTTCAGCGAAAACGCCTGTCACTTGTGTCTCTGTTTGATATGTAGCTCTAATTTCAGTCCAATTTATGTCAGATAGGAAAGTTGCTTGATTTGATTAGGGGCAATCAGTGCCCCTCGTGGCAAGACATAGCTGCACAGACGATTTTGACTAAAAACCAGAAAAGTAGGCAAATAGTACACCGCCGAGGGGAACTTGTTACCAGTTTTGAAGCGGGTAAAGGTGACGTTTAGTGGACTATATTGTTAGGCATTGGTGTTCTATTGTGCGGATAATCGTAATTGGTGGGGTGGGAGGGGACGAGGTAGAGCAAGCTTTATTATTGATATAAATCATAAATGCTTTATTGCTGTTTGCCGAGGTAAGTGCTCCCCCAAATGGTGTAGGGGATAGGAATTTAGGGTAGCCATACATGGTCACACTCGGTGGGTAGTGCGGATCGGATAGTCTACACAGGAAATGGGCGACTGGTGAGCACTCAGGCTGGAACGAGCAAATAGAGATTGATTGGATTTGATGTTTTTATTGTGCGGAATGGTATTTTCAAGTAAGAGGCAGGTAATTTTCACGCATGGAAATATGGAATTCAACGGGGAGAAAAGTGCGTGCGTGACTTATGGAATGGATGGAATGTGTACAGGTAAAAGAAGTTTGACAAATTGTAAATTCCAAATCGCTGACGAAGGTGTCCAGTATGTTTTTGATTGCACGTGAAGTGAATGAGTTGGATTATGAGTGAGTGCTGACACATGGATGGAATCAGGTTGACAGGTCACGTAAAATATGCAGTATATGAGAAACGCACCAGGTTGCAACTGTGTCACAGTGTCACAATGATCTAAGATGGGGCACTATCCTTCATTATCTACTCGTGATAAATGCACATTCATGAACTTTTATGCAAAAAAACTCACGGCGGGGAGTGGGGGATGGAGGTGAACTGCTCCCATGTTCTGTGAATGTTCAGAGTGTTAAACCGTTTAGTGCCCGTGGACCAGAGCAAAATAGGAGTTGAATGGGATTGCGGGACGGTCGCCATGTTATGCTCGAACTGGTTCATTTCGGACGAGTAGAATATGGTTCTTTTTTCCTACAGAAGTAAAAACTTTAGTTATAGGGGCAAACACGTCACATTTGACTGATCTAAAGCGGGCACTGTCAAGTCTGTTGGTCCTTGGGAAAGATAAGGATGGGATGGTTTTCCTGTGCAACAACACATATTATATGTTCCCATGAATAACATGTTGAAGAGGTATTTTTCCAGACTTTCAGGGCTCCTGTGCATATTCTTTTCCATGCATGATGCCTTCCGATGACTGATCATGGAATAGTCTGCAATTAAGGTGCAAGAGACGGCACACTAGTTATGAGCAAGGATAGTGAAGCACAGACAGATCGAAAGTCGAGTGCGGTTGGAGTTGGTGTGGCTCTGCAGCTGGACAAATTTGTGGGAGTAAGAGGCAGTATTGTTCGAGCGGTGGTGCAACAAAACATGTATGTGCCTGTAATCGTCGGAGGAAGGTAACTGTACCATGGTTTCAGCTTTACTTGTTTTGTTGTTCCATTCTTAGTAGGCCTGGATGTCTTGTCTGCACCTATCAAGGCTCTAATTGAGGGGCTGGTCTCCCTCCGCTAGGCCCGGCCAGACATGAGACCGAATGACTGGTTTGGGCGTAATTGGTATTGAGTGCCTGATCTAAATTGCATGCTAGGCAATTAGGGACTACAGCAATTTGTAGAACCCTAGGAACCTCTTTCACAGCCAAGCAGTGCGGCTGCTCCTTGACTTGAGAGTCTAATCCGATCCCGATTGGCGCGAAGATGCGGTTGGCCAGAGAAGCCGCGGCGGGCATCGGGCATATCCACTGCAAGGGTAGGCCGTCGCTCATCGCTCTACTCGGTCCATCTACATCTAGGCCCTTTCAGGCTACCTGCACCGCGACGAGGCCGTTCGCGACTGCTTGGTCGAACTGAAGGGGACGACGCTAGGGCGTCTGAAGATCACGGACTTCGGGATGGCCAAGTTTATCGGCGAAAAGAAGGAGCCGGCTGAAGAAGGCGACTTAAATGCTAGTGTGGTGGGGTCGGCGCCCAAGTCGTTGGATGGTCGATTTGAACAGAGCCTAGTAGTGCTCGTCTGGCAAGTAAGAGTTTCGGGATCGATGAGTATCGAAGCTAGCGCTGACTGAAGTTTGGTCTTTTAGATCCTGGAGAACGTCGCAGCCTCGTGCAACGAAGAGCCGGAATCGAATTCATCCTCAAGCGACTAATGGCGTCGAGCATTTCGATTTGTTACAATGCGGTCTGGCAACCTGACAACCTAGCAGTTTCCATGGCGCCTATCACCAGACCAGTCGACGGGCCCATGAGGATAATGGGCCCGTTCATATGTGTTTATAATGGGTGACTAATGTAGCCATGTGGACACTATGGTCCTTAGGCGGTGCCACAGAAAGCGGGCTTAAAGATAAAGACAGAGCAGCAGAAGGCAGCATGCTAGGAGTATGTCCTATCTTTACCGAGAGGCCCACCAAGGCCATTTGGCAGGCTTGTCTTTCCCGTTCGGTGGGCTTCACCTTTTCTCTGAATTAGGGCCTCAGCTCTCAAGCATTGTTTTCACAAACATAAAGTTTCCAGCAATATCAAATTTAGAGCTGTTGCGTTAAGGGCTTGTCTTGTCTTCCGTTAGCCTGTGGCTACTCGATTACATTTGCGAAATTCAGGGCTCATGACCGTCTACAATTTGGCCCTTTTTCTGGGGTATTGTAGAGGCTCGACTGACAATCGATACTCTGCACGGAGCCGGCAGCTTGGAGCGTCACCCATCAAGGTGACGTTTCAGCCATGTACAGTACTATGTACTGTGCGTAGGTCGAAAGACTTTGTAGGCTGCTCTAGGTTTTTGGCGTGATGCAAAAGCTGTACCGGTCACTCCCTTTAGTAATACGGATCCAGTCGCATTACAGGGTATTTATCAGTAAGCCGCTGGCACAGGCGACTGACTGAAGTCGGGGACTAAAATGCCAGCCAGGGCAAGAAACTACCTGCGCCTTAAACATAAGTACGAGAGGTTGAAGTCTCCCAGCCAGGGGAGATCATGATTCTCTCCTACTCGCCATGGCCCACCAAGCAGTGAGGTTGCAGCTATGCCCGATTCTCCTGATCAATCCTAAAAGACTCCTTCGCTGAGACAACACCATACATAATAAATTAAGATGGCCTCACGTGATCAAGCCAAACAGCGGGACACGAACTGTAGATATCATATCGCAGCCTCATCACGTGTACAGTGATATCTTCTACAAAGTTCCATTCACACGACTTACAAGATTCACACTAGCATCAGCATGATCCGCATCACTCCTTCATCATCGGGTCATCATCGATCCCACTTCGTCACCTCCCACGTCGTCGTTTTCTGCGAATCTAGCGAGCGGGTTTGTTCGGCTGGGATTGATCGCCACTGGGAGCGGGGGCGTCGAGCATTTTGGTCTGTTATGGGCCAAGCCTCTGGCAGTCTGGCAGTTTTCATCACACCCATCACCGAGCCTGACGACGATCCCATCACGGATCCTGTGGCGTCTAGCAGCCTCGCGCAGCACTTCGATCACCAAACCCGACGAAGCGCTGATAACGGAGCCAGAGGCATCGGACAACCCAGCCGCTTGGTGCGCCCATCACCAAATAAGGACACGCCCATGAGGATGAGGAGCACCGTCATACGGGTTTATAATGAAGGAGCTATGTGGCTGGTCGGTATACTGTATGGCCTTGTTGCGTAAAGTAAACTAATTGTAAGTCTTTTATGGGTAAGGGGAAAGCAAATACAAATGCGTCGGGATTGCAAATGAAAGCTAGTGGCGATTGAGAGTGTTGGTAGGAAGAGTATCTATCGGCAGTATGTGGATGAGTAGTAACTGAAGGATGGTATGTCTCTTGTTGGCTTACGCCTCTAACATAATAAGGTTGATCTTGCAAACTAACGATGAAGGTAAGACTGGTCGTAGCCAATGCTGTGATACTCCCAAGCCAGGGTGCAGTTTCAATTACCGTATATGATCAGAAATTGTTATTAGTTTCAGCTCACCACCCGCACAGTAGGAGAGCACGATCTGGTCCACAAGTGCAGTCTCTAAGTGAAATCTTACGAATGTAAGAACGGATATTATTCCAGCGCTCCTTCACCAATTCGACAGTCTGGAGTCTGCCCCTCTGGAGTAAGATGGAGCTCCCAGTGACAGGGTGAAGTAAAACTTTCAGACGGAGAGGCCAGGTTCGAATACCAATCGAGATTTGGCAATCTTTTTGACCCCTGAACTCCAAAAGAATGGGTAGCATTGCAAGCAGATTTTGGTAATGGTCAGCACCAGCTAAAAATACTGGCAAAGATATGTTGATGACGACGAGGAGCTGTTGATCGATGACACGCTCCAAGCAGACGGGCGGCTTGCACCGATTACGTGCTTAGATAGACTTCGACACGGATATGAACGCACACGCTTTGGCGGCATCGATCGCCAGAGAACCGTGATCTCGAGAATTATATATTCGTGGCTCACCGTACTGCACGGTGGCAAGAATCCAAGGCAAGGCCCTATCAGAATATCAGCTAGATGTGCGGAGGACCGTTTTGTGTTTTGGTTTGTGTTTTTTTGTGTGGGGTGTTTTGGTTTTTTTGTTTTTTTTTGTTGTTGTTTTTTTTGTTGGTTGTTTGTTGTTGTGGGTTTTTTTGTTTTGGGGGGGTGGTGTTTTTTTTTTGTGTGTTGGGGGGGTGGGGGGGGGGGGGTGTTTTTTTTTTTTTTTTTGGGGGGGGGGGGTTTTTTTTATTTTTTGTGTTTTTTTTTTGTTTTATAAGGGAGAAAAAAATATTATTATTTTTTATTGGATGTATATTTTTTTTTTTTTTTTTTGTGTTGTATATTTTGTATTATATAATTATTATTTTTTTTTTATTTTTTTGGGGGGGGTGGGGGGTGAGGAGGGTTAGTGGTATGAGTAGAAGAGGGTGGTTGTTGTTGGTTGTTTTTTTATGTTTTTGTTTTCTGTTTTGGTTTAGTGATATAGGGAGAGGAGAGAGGATATTGGAAATTAAATATTATTTTTTTTTTTTTTTTGTCTTCTGTTTATTTTTTTGTTTTGGTGTTTTTATGTTAATTTTTATTTTTTTGTTTGGTGTTGTTTGTTGTGGAGGGAAAAGAAAAGGTGGGGGTTTTTTTTTTTTTAATTTATATATTTGGTGGTTTGGTGTCGTCTTGTTTTTTTTATTTTTTTTTTTTTTTTTGTGAGTTTTATTTTGTTGAGGTGGGGTGGTTTTTTTTCTTTTGTGGTATATGAAGATGGTAGTATTTTTTTTTTTTTTTTCTTTTTTTGTTTGTGTGTGGGTTGCTGGTTTTTTGCCTCCTTTCGTGTGGGGGCTGGGTGGGTGTTTTGTTTTTGTTCTTGTTGTTGGGGGGGAGGGTGGTGGTTGGTTGGGTTGGAGTGGGGATAGTGTAGTGGAGTTGGGGTTAACGGGCGCGGGGTTCCCTGTTGTCCGCGTTCCGTGCTTCGTTTGTGTGAGGGCGCGGGGCTCGTGGCTGCTGGGCGTGTTTTTTTTTTTGGGGGGTGCGTGGAAGGGTGGGGTGGGGCGGGGGGGGAGGTGAGGGGGGGGGGGGCGTGGAGGGGGGGGGGCCTTTTGGTTTGTGTGGTGTTGTTGGTGGGGTTTGGGGGGGGGGGGTTGGGGGGGGGGGTTGGGGTTTCTTCGGGGGGGGGGGGCCGGGGTGGGGGGGGGTGGCGGGGGTGGGGGAGGCCGGGGGGGTTCCTTTCTTCGATTGAGTGTGGGGGTGGTCGGGTTCGAAGGGGGGGGCCTTGCGGAAAGACCTGAAACAGGGCTTAGTTATGAGAGCCGAATGCGCTGACCCGTGATAAGTCCTGACCTGGAAACAGCCAGCCATCTGGCCTAGTCGAAACAAGTCCTCTTGCTTTTTTCGCACACGGGCCGCCTCGTGCGCGACGTCGTTCGGATCTTGAGCCGGACTCTGGAGGAAGCGTTTTTGCAGCTCCGTTTTTTTATTGGGGGTCAGAGCCCGCATTTGAGCGCACATCAGCTGAAAAGGAGATTAGTATTATACATCGCCTTTTAAAGGGTCGAGTGGGCCTTACTTCGAGGATGGCTCGCAGCATCTCGGGCGTCAGCCTCATTGCCTTGGCCAGGTTCTCGAAGATCTCGAGCAGTTGCTGCGGAGTCAACTGCTTGCCCTTGGCTTCAGCGGCGATCAGGTCGTCGACGGCTTTTTCTTCTTCGAGTAGGCTCGGATCTAAAATCGAGAATAGCTGCAGGTAGGAGCAGGGCTGAGCAGGCTGGCCAACTTACGTTCTCGTCACCCCGCAGCTTCATGAGCTCCATGCGGTAGGCGTCGTGGTCGACGGGCGGCTGAGCTTGCCTGGCGGCGGCGCTGGTGCCGTGGATTTGGCTGGCGTTCTGAATCGTCCCGGCGATCATTCGTTCGTGGCGTTCTCGCAGGGCGGCATTTTGGTTGGCCGCGCGCATGGCCAGCATGAAGTTGATTAGCAGCTCGAGCAGTCCGGCCGTCTCGTCGGGTTTCTGACACCAAGTTGCTGTGAGGAAGCCAAGAAACGAAAAGAGACGGATACTTACCGCCACGGCAGGGGCCGCTAGTTGCTTTCGGAAACCGATCGTTCCATCCGCATGCACGACTGCATTCTCGTTGACCACATTTGCGAGGTCGAGCGGTGACCCTCCTTGCGCGGCCTTTTCATCTCGTCAGCGTCTTTCTTCATGAGCTTCACGGCTTCGATTAGGAGCTGAAAAGGAGTTCTGACGGGCTGTTGATGGTTTTCATGGCTTGGGCGAACTCGGCCGTTCTGAACTCGTCGAGCTTCTGCGATTGGATGGGGACACCGCTGGCCAACTTGCATTGCGTCTCGGGAGTGATGAAGTTCTTGGTCATGGCTTTCAGGACGACGGCCTCGTGCTTTTCCGAGTTGGCCCTGTGCAAAGCTTCGATGATCTTGGCGAGTATGTTGAGCAGAGCGAACTCTTCGTCGGCCCTTCGCACGTGTATGGCGGGCAACTGTAAATGGACGAGGTCAGAACAGAAAGGAGAAAGTGGCTTCATACCTGCTGGCACAAGCTGGCCTGATCCTTGTCCAGACGAGTGGTGACCGTGAAGGCGCTGTCGTGCAGGATCAGCTCGACGGGATCGACTTGCAGGATCATGGGCCTCTTCTTCACCCGCTTGTCCAGTGGCCGAATTGGGATTCACCGAACTCGGATGTTTTGCCGAGCCGGGATGGCTTGCTGAGCGAGCTAGGGCGGGTTTTGCTGACATTGCTCACACGTTGACGATTCGCACTTTCGTACGTGACAGGAGAGCGATTTAAAGACACAACCGCACGGCTCAGAGACAGAGCTTCGCGTGACCACTAGACTGGCAGTTCGGGACAAGAGTGATCAAAGAGACAACGTAAAGAGGACTCTCGTCCATGATTGTAAGGCAAGGTAGACCTGGCAAGTGGGCTTATACAGTACTTGGTGTGTGACCTGGCACAGCCTTCTGCCAAGCGCAACACGGGCAGCGGTTTTCAAAGTTCGCTCTGTGCTTTCTGTGGGTACAGGAGCTCAATACCGCATCTGTTGTGTTAATACAAATGAAGTTAGCTGGTCCAGTATCATCCCGGCCACCTTCCTGCTGGCACCAAGTGCATCAGGAGGGCTGCAGTCAGTAGGGGATGGTACACTGGAATGTACATCGAAGGTAAATACCCGACGTAGTGCGAGGACGTTCCTCCTCGCAATCACAGGCTTCCTCGATACACATTAAACTCACTTTCTCGTCAACGGCGAACAGTCAGTATGTCCATCTGTTCAGGCCCAGATCCAATTTACTTATGTGCCCATGTACTGTGCATCTCTTAAATTGGATACCAGTTCCAAGCGGCGTTCCACAGGGGAGTGTACTCGGCCCCACACTCTTTGTGTTGTAGGGTATATAAACTCGTTATTGCGACAGTTTTCGGACTGTATCCCGAATTTCCTGCTTTATTCAGGTGATACTGGTCTATTCGTGCCAGTGAAGTCGATTACGGAAGCTGAGCGTCTAATGCAACCTGCCGTCAACTTCATCTCGGACTGGCTTGATCTGTTGGGCTTACGTTTAGCAATACCAAATCGCAAGTGATTTTATTTCGATATTGGTCATTCGAAAATCGATCTGCTGCCGAATTTGAAATTGTGTGGGCAACCTTTGACCTGGTTGCATAAGGTAAAATATTTCGGTGTTTTGTTCGCGTCGGATATGTTATATGTGTTTGTAGTTTGAGAGTGCGGCAGATCTTCTTCGCTCTCGCGCCGGCGGGTTCAGGCTGATCTTAAAAGCGAGCGGTCCAAGGTCTTTAATAGCCCAAGCCTGGTAGAAAGGCTTATTCTTGCAGAGTATCGATCACTAAGACCCCGATTCCTCAACAAACCCCTCAGGCGTGTTTGCCGCGCCTCCCAAGGGTGCCTGCAACTGCTCTGTGCAATATTACACTAGCCTGGCTGCTGGTCGAATGCACCTGGTCCTAAGATGCCTACGCTGGCGAACAGTTCCACTGTCGATGGCGCAGTAAAGACTTCTGTCAATATCAGAGGATCCTTCACAAAGCACAACAATGCACGATGATGTCTCAACAGTCCTAGATCTTACCCACAGCCAAATCCGCAGTTAAACCGAGTACCTGCCCTGAAGTCAACTCCTGGACTATTTCAGGATGAACCAAAGGAAATGACGACTGCAGAGGCCCTTTGAGAGTATGCTACTCGAAGTCACTGGCTGGCGCCTGGCTTGCCCCCACACTTCTGCCAATAGGGTGGACGAATACGAAGGGTGGCTCCCCACAAATTCAGAACAACCGATGGAAACGAATTGAGTGAAAACCAAGCGAGGGAGAGCCCTGATCTCTCCCGGCAGCCTGTTCTTATACCGCCCTGGCCCCTCCTACCGAGCCAACTGCCAAAGCCATCCCCCCCCCCCAAATTCTAGACGCCCCCAAGCGGCAATGGTCACAACAGATATGAAATTCAGTGCACATATATGTGCTTGCTAATAGGTATTAGCACTTAGGCTAGCATTGAATGATTTTACCAGTTCTTTCTGATGCCTTGGGTAAAGCTTGTTGATAGGACGCTTTATGATAGGAGGAAACGTTTGAAATTGACTCAGTTTTATAAATTTTACCATGGAATTCATGAGTCTGGAAATGCCCGACTCGTTCACAAATCTGATTTGCGTGCTAGCGCTCGCACATGAGTGGTACGCAGACGAATACTATACGCGCCCATTCTGCTATACTGTATATGCTTGCTTTGATCCCACATCGAAGTTCGTTCATCTACTCAAATCTGCGTTACATGGTGATCACCCCTAACAAAATTACCTCTGAACGATTAACACTGGGACAAGTTGAAGTTTTACCGCAAAGTACCCGTAACCAGGACGTCCATTGCAACAAAGTTTAATTCTAGCGCCAAATGAAGTGTCTCATGACAATCAAGCCCAGCTTGTCAGTGTACGCTGCACGATCCGTTTCTTCACTTTACACTTCGTCTTTACTGAGCAGCAGTTGTTCCTTGCGTCGAATTTTGAGGTGTTTTAGTACTGAAATCCGCTCCTATTTGCTGATATATATAATTTTAATAAAACCCAACTTTTGGCAGGCCCAAAACGATAAGAACTGAGCAAAGTTCGTCGAAATGGCTGAGGATCAAGGCCAAAATTCGAGCAAATCTGGTTCAACTGACCGTAGCGATGATCTTGGCGTCGGGTTGGCGGAAGTGTCCGATTCTGAGTTGGTCGAAGCAGAGAAGCCCCGCTTAGGAGTGGTAAGACCCAAGGTTGAGGTTGAGTGTTGTGTAGGTCGGACTTCTGCCTTTTTGGGAAGGTTCGCCTTTTTTGGGAGCAAAAACTGTTGGTCTTCTGCGTACGATAACAGTGCCTCCGTCGGGTGTGTGAATAAACCGTAGCATCGGTTTTATTTTTAGCCGCCGCCTCCTCCGCCAGTTGCAAATGAGCCCAAGCAAAATGAAGAAGAAGAAGACGAAGACGAAGGTGCAGGCTTGCAAACGTTTTTATACTACGAACGTCCAGTAAGTAATCTTCGGATATTTGGCGTTATCCTTGTAATTTGCAGGTTCTCCCAATTTAGATTAGTAAAAAACAATTACCAGCAGCTCCAACCGCTGAGGCGTCGGAAATGGTAGTGGAAGATTCTGAGGAATCAAGCGAGCCTTCAGAAAGTCCAGCATCAGAAAAAGATAAAACTGCGGATTCAAAAGATTCAAAGAAACCAGAGGAATCTAAAAAGCCAGAATCTCCTAAAGATAAACCAAAGGATTCTAAGAAGCCCGAATCTCCGAAAGAAAAGGCAGCAGATTCGAAAAAACCACAAGAATCGAAAAAGCCTGAATCTCCAAAGGAGAAGCGAGCGGAGTCAAAGAAGCCGGAGGAATCTAAGAAGCCAGAATCTCCAAAGGAGAAGCCAAAAGATTCGAAGAAGCCAGAAGAATCTAAAACGCCAGAATCTCCAAAAGAAAAGCCAAAAGATTCGAAAAAACCTCAAGAAACGAAAAAGCCCGAGTCTCCAAAAGAAAAGCCAGCGGAGACTAAGAAACCAGAGGAATCGAAGAAGCCTGAATCTCCAAAAGAAAAGCCAAAAGATTCGAAAAAGCCCGAATCTCCGAAAGAAAAGCCAGCAGATTCGAAAAAACCACAAGAATCAAAAAAGCCCGAATCTCCTAAGGAGAAACCAGCGGAGTCTAAGAAGCCGGAGGAATCTAAGAAGCCAGAATCGCCAAAGGAGAAGCCAAAAGATTCAAAGAAGCCAGAAGAATCTAAGAGGCCGGAATCTCCAAAAGAAAAGCCAGGAGAGTTAAAGAAGCCAGAAGAACCAAAGCCAAAGACGGAACCCAAACCTGTAAATTTTTCAACTCATGAGAAATTCGAAATGCCTTATTTCACTTTGCGCTTAGGAAACAAGTCAACCCAAGGGCAGTAAGGCGCCAGATGACACATCAAGTCCAACATCAACAGATCAACCAAGAAATTGGCCCGAGCGTCGAGTGGTACAGACTTGTGAGATGGGACAAATCACTGCAGTGTGCTAGTTTGGTGTTTCTGATTTAGGAGCAGCGACGACGTTCGCCGTTTGAAAAAGCTTTACCCGATCCCTCGGAGCTGCCTATATCTCGCGAGATGGAAATAAAAAATCTGCCGCCATCTGAAAAAAAGGCTGCTCCTGTTGAAGCTCTACCAAAAGGTGAGACGGCTAAGAAGAAGCAGCTTCCGCAAGAATCTGTGGCGCAGGTGGTGGATGACGCAGATTCGGACAAATCGATCGAGTTAGAGCCAGTTCCTCAGCAACCAAATCGTGTTAGTTTTTTGAAGGACGTCGAGAAAGAAACCAGTAAGTAAACAGTTTTGTGGGATGCAAGTTTTCAAGCCTTGGTTTGAAGGATACCTTGAAAAAGGCTGTCAAGTAGAATTTGTGGCTTGTTCGTTTCAGCTCCCGAGGATGCTGGTGATTATGACATTTTGACACCAGCTCCAACGGATGATCGTGTGTTGAACAAAGAGCCAACCATACGAGTCGGTACGGCAGTTAATCTGGGTGTGGTGCGAGAAATGAAGCGTTTGGTTCAGGTTGTTCATCGTCCAAAGCCAGTCGGTCCTCTTGTCAAGAAAGCGCCTCCTGCGAAGGAAGAAAAGACTCCAGCTGACCGCGCAGGTTCCGAAGCTGAAAAACATGATGGTTCAATCCGCAAAAGAAACGTTACCTCCGCAGTTGCGCCTTTGATCAGCCCGACCCCTTCAAGCAAGTCGAAGGCTGAAGGTGATCAGCGCCAAGTCAAAGCGATGGCTGCTGACGTTGCTGAGCCTGCATTGAAGCCCGCGGCCGATCAGTCGCGTCTGCCAGTTTCAGTTGAAAGGAAAGTGGCTAAGATTCAACAGCCATCAGCACTTGAGTTGGGATCGAAGCGAGAACTAGTAATTCAAACTACTAAAACGGAAGCGTTGAAACCGAGTGAGAAACAGGCAACACCTTTGGCTATTAAAGTCAGACAGGCCGAAATCAAGCGAGTTCAAGAACGAAAGGCCCCTCAAGAAACGCTGATCGAGAAGACTGCCCTGCGGGTTGCTGAATCTAAGAAAAGCGACCCTGTGGCGCCAAAAGAAACGAAAATTGTCCCTGTTGCTGCGGCTGCATTGATTCCAGCAACTTCTAGCAAACCGATCGGTCAAAATGAGCGTCAAATCGAAGGACGTAGTGCTGAGGTTGTCACGCCAAAATTGGCCTCAGATCGGTCGCGTATGCCAGTTCCGATTGATAAGAAAACAGCAAAAGGACTGCAGCCGTCTCCACGCGAGCTTGCACCGAAGCGGGAATTGAACATTCAGGCCACTCAAACGGGCGCAGTTAAACCAAACAAAAAAGGAATAACCCCGAAAGTTGTGGCCATCGAATCTAAAGCGGCTGAACTAAACCGGGCTCAAGAATATGAGGCTCCTCGGGAAACTAAGATCGAGAAGAAAGAATTACAATTAATTGAATCGAAGAAGACGGACCGAACAGTGCAAGAAACGAAAATTATCCCTGTGCTTGCTGTGGTATCCAGCCTGGCTCCCTTAAGCAAATCGATCGGTGGTGAACGTCAGATCGAAAAAATCGTTGTAGACGTTGTCAAACCTAAATCGAAACCGGCTGACGATCGATCGCTTTTAACGGTTCCGATCGAAAGTGAAATTGTAAAAGTTCAGAAACCATTACTGCGCAAATCTGAAATGCGTGAAATGGAAATTGAAGCAATTCAAGTGAAGATGCTGAAACCCAGCGAGAAACGAATAGATCCTTTGGCTATAGAATTGAAAACAGTAGAAGTGAAACGGATTCAAGAACGCGAGCTCATCCAAGAGACATCGATTGATAAGGTGGACCTGCGGCTCGTTGAGTTGAAGAAGACAGATCAACCAGTGCAGGAAGCGAAGATAATTCCTGCCGTTGCGGCACTTTGCAGTCCGGTCCCTTCAAGCCAATCAATCGTTAATAAAGAACGTCGTATTGAAGACTGTGCTGCTGAAGTTGTGAAACCGAAATCAAAACCTATTGATGATCGATCGCTTTTACAAATTCCTGTCGAAAGGCAAGTCGCAGACGTTCAAAAGCTATCGCCACGCGAATGTAAACATTGGAAAGAAGTGGATATTCAAGTGAGTCAGCTGCAGACTATAAGCCCGAGCGAGAAATCACAAGGTTTAGTGAATATCGAGACGAAGGATGTTGATATTGAGAAAATTCAGCAACGTGAGACTGTAAAAGAAACACCGATTCGTATGGCAGACATACAACCAGCCGAATTAAAGGAGCAACCTACGCGTGGTGAAGTGCAAGAGATGAAGGTTATTCCTGCAGTCGCAGCTTCTCTTGTGCCAACTTCTTCAAGCGCAGTTGTCGGTAATGATCAAAGTCGAATTGAAAAGCTTAAATTGAACGTTGTCAAGCCAAAATCTAAACTAATCGATGATCGATCGGTTAAGGCGATTAAAATTGAACGGGAGTCCGCAAAGACTCAGGAACCATCGCCACTTGAGTCGAAAGCGAGGCCTGAAGTTAAAATTGAAGTTGCTCAAACCCAACTGGAACGTCCGGAAACGAGCGAGACGCAGCCGAGTCCGGTTGCTATTCAGATTAAAGAAGTTGAACTTGAGCAAGTTAAGGAACGAGAGGCTTTTCAAGAATCGCCGATTCATGAGACCGAAACTGAAACAAAAGAAGCAGAGAAACGAGTGCGTAGTCCTCGTGCGGTTCCAGCCACACTTGTCCCTCATATTAGAGCTATAAGGAGTCCGACGGCTATCGAATTCGAAGAGGTCCCAATCTACCGTGTTCGACAACGCGGTCCTCAGCAAGAGCCAGCGACAGACTCGCAGCCATCGGCAACCGACTATGAAACGGCTGGTAGTAGTTTCAAGGAGGGTCCACAAGAAACACCTATTCACACGGCCGAGGTGCGGCTGGTGAAGTCGAAGAAGTCCGATTATTCAGTACAAGAAACGAAGATAATAACTGCAATCGCGGCTCCAACAGAAATCATTCCCGTCACCGCAAGCCCCGTCTCAAGCTTATCGAAGAAAGCTGGCCAGGCAGAGGCGCCCAAGAAGATCATCCCTGACAGAAAAGCACCTGCTGCTCCGGGCGATACTGGTCGAAAGAAAGAAAAGCCAGCGAAACCTGCCCCTGTAGCTGCTCCGACGTCTCCTCCAAAGGGTCATGAGAAGAAAATTGTTCCACGCGAGCCTGAACCTGTTATCGAGGAACCAGAAACCGTAGAGGAAATTCCCCCAACTGAAGAAAAGAAGCTTTCGGCTGGACCGGAATTCCCGATGTTGGATATCTCCGCAGTTATTGATATTTCCCTCCCTGAAGATTGCATGGCTCCGACGTTTTTTTCGTTTAACGCCAATATCGACTCGGCTGGTGTTCAGGCAGCTATTTCTGGTGATTTCAACATCAACGATAGCCAGAGCAATAGAGCTGGCCGTGGTCCGATTGAGATCGACAGCGGCCGTCGCGATAATGATAACGATCGGAATGCCATCAATCGCATCGACGATAATGGGCAATCGAGTCCTGTGAATCGTAGAAGTTCATTTGGAAGCAATCGTGGCAGCCCGACTGGTTTCAAAGTAGCCGGTGTTGGAGGTGGGCCAGTTCAAAGCGGTCGCGGTGGTGCTGTTGCTGATCGTCTTAGCCCAGGAGCAAGTGACCCTGGAAGAGTGAGGCGCAGTCCACAAGCCGTCAGCCCTGGTGGTACTGGCCGCGAAAGTAGTCATGCAAGCATTGACCAGAGTCCGCGTCAAACTGGGCCCATTCAAAGGAGTGCTCGCAGTCCACGCAATGGCGGTATTGGTGGGACTGGCTACAGCCCACGCAAGAACAGTCCTGCTGGCAGTACAGTTGATGACAGTCCAATTGGAAATAAAGGTGAAAGTGGTCCTCAAAATGTTGGCGGTCGTCCGAGCAGCAGTCGTGGTGGAATCGGGAGCAGTCAAACTGGAGGTGACGGTGGAGGCAGTCCTTCTGGTTCTGGTGGAAGTAAACGCGGAATCAAGCCCCTCAGCATTCGTGGTAAGCCTGCTCGAGGAACTGGTCGTGAGGGAAGCGACAGGGCACCGCGTTCGGTTGATCGTGAGAGGAAGTCGTCGCCAACAGATGGCTCAAAAAGTCCTCCAGCGAGTCCAAATGTGCACGATTTCATACAAAGGATGATGGCCCCATCCTCCGGGACTCCCATCGAAGTGGTCGATACATTTGCTCTTAAGCCCTCATTTGATTTCATTTTCGTGGACTCTGAAGGAAACCTTTTCCAAAAGAATCCTAGTGTTGTCTAAGGTTTGTTTCATTTCTCTATCTGTAGATCTTGTTTAACTTTACTGTTTTTTTAGATTAAAGTTACAGCGCGTAGAAATCAAAAAATGGTCGGTGATTTTTTAGTATTTATTGCTACTAGCTGCAGGTGAATAACTGCCATCTGCTCAAAATTTTTACTCGCCTTGTCTTGTCCTAATTAGCGAGTTTGTACTAATTGAGCCTATGCCGTGCTGCTTCTTTTATGGTCGTGAAATTGAATTTGAGTGGACTGGATATGCAGGCTAGTGATAAAGGCATGGCTGAAAGAGGCTTATGCTGACTGGAATGTTTGATGGACGCCTGTACTTCGGAGATGGTCGCTTTGCAGCACTTGGTTCAAAACTGCAATGAACTACGAACTTCGTAGTGCAATAGGCTGAATAGCCGTACATTAGGGAAGGACCGCGGGGAGCGGATGGTCTCAGAAACACTCCATAGGCTGGACACCTAGTCGTAGGAGCCAGAGACATGATGCTGAGAGAGTGTATCGACTGGCCAACGATGGCAAGCCAATACACTGCTCGGTGATAGGCGGTCAATCAAGGCAACCAGATACACAACCTTCCCCACTGGCCAAACACGCCTATTACAGTAGTGTGCTACGAGTGCAGTAATAGAATGACCATCGAGAGATATTAGGGAAGAAGTTGAGTGACCATGCGATAGGTATGTACTGTACATCACTGTGAGGTGGCACATGAGCGGCATGTGATGGTGCTTCATTCAAGCAGAATCAGTAAATCAGATATAAAAGCTGTGTCTGTTTCCCAGGTAGGCTCAGATGACAGGTAAATGCGCACCTAGCTTGAGAGGCAACAGCTTTGTCCGCAAGACCAGAGCCTCGAACTTCTCATCTTCCTATTGTTATCGGCAGTTGAACTGGAAGTAGACGTAATGCGGCCGGCGTAAAAGTATTTCACGAAATGCTGGCGGCTGTCGGAGCAGTAGTCATGGTGGACCTTGGAAGTCAAACCGGAGCTGACGCTGAGGTCAACGCAGAATCAAGCCTTTTCCATTTATACTTATCTTAGTTCCCCCCCCCCCTCCTTTCAGTTTGCCGCCGCAGAGGTGACCTTATCGCTTTCATTAACCTCAAGGAACACCAGGCGCCCACACATGCGGTGGCCATAAATGCATGCAATCAGCAGCATGCAACCTCTCAAGTGATTTGATTTAAACTTACCAGGACGGCAGATGCAGGCTTGCTTTGGCGTTACAATCGAGTGCGAGTGCCTGTTGCTACAGCTGGAGCTAACGAGCGTCGTAAGTGCACTGCGGTCCTGGCACACAGTACATGTGTTCTTGCCTGTTTGCGACTCGAGGCACAATAGATTAGCGCAAGGACATAGAAAGCAGGGATTCTGAGATCTGAAGCATACAAGATTCAATTAGTATTCGACTATGCATGAGTCTCGCACTCCAACTCCACTCGAATACCAAAGATAGAAACTTTTTCTTTCACGATTTTGCGCTTTTGAATGGGAGTTTCAATAATGTTGCCATCGACCTCATGGCACCAATTATCGGATGCTTGCTTTCGTGATTTTCCGTAGCAATGGGTTGGACAATATCTTTGCCCTTTCTATTTATTACAAAAATATTCCCGTTTTCGACCGAAGCATCCTGTGAGGCGGCTGACTCTCGCGGCAGGCTCCCTCTGACGTATCCGTTACAAGGAATATGTTCTAGGTTGCCGTATGTGCAAGGTTGCCGACTGTCCAGCCTTGCCGACCGTCCAAGGTTGCCGACTAATGTATAAGGATACGGGATAGGTCAAACCCGTGCGAGGTTGCCGACCAATGGTCACCTACAGTATACAAAATACGATGCGCAAGTACATTTTCTGCTCTGAAAGTTTATCGGAAACTGTGCGCACTATATAGCATGTGGTGACAGAGGCGCCGCGTTGCTTTTCTTTTGAAAATTTTCCGGAATTTGTTGCGGAAAGTGTTCTGGAAAGATGAACACAATTCACGGAAATCTTAACATGCTCGTTTGCAAAAGTTGAGTTGAGGCTAATCATTTTGATTTGTACCCTGTCAATATATCCCCCCTTGGTGGGTGGGCAGGCCGGGTCCGAGGACGAACAACCATGCAGAGGGCTGGAATAACAGAATGAACCAAGACTTCGAAAAACCTCACCCAGCGCAAAGTCCAGTAGCCCAGCACAAAGCACAGCCCAGCGCAAAGCCCAACACATTCTTGCATTGTCTGCAAGAAACGCACCTCGCGAATCTTGCAGATTCCCAGATTCTTGCATACTCGAATTCGAGCTCCAGTCATGAATGGCTCTGGTGCCTTATTGCCGTAGATTCAGCGTCACTTGCATGTATATTATACAATGGAACAGAGAGCTAAGGGGAGCGTGCATCAATTTTCTATCAAATGTATCAATTTATTTTAGGGAACAAATGGGTTTGACAGTAAAAAACGATAATTAGAATATGTGGTCGGACTGGTAGGTACGAATAAAACTGCATTTGGCACAGTTCATACAGCTCGAATTTCGCGCCTATCGCTCTTCTTACCATTAGTCGGCGACATAGGACGGCTTTGACCTCTTCCGTACCCTTATACATTAGTCGGCAACCCTGGGCAGTCGGCAAGGCTGGCCGGGCCAGCAATCATGATATGATAAGCGAGGCCGTTAGGTGACCAGATCTCACACAGCGTCCCTCAGCGCGTCTCCACTAGGAGCACCTGCACGCGAAGGCATCCTGGACTGGACACCGACTTCCTCGGACGATGGCGGGCGGGCTTTGAACCCTGTCGTTGTTCGACAGCCGAGACTGTCTCCTCGTTTGGCGTCCGTCTCTCCACTCGGAGCACCTCGGCGGTACCGGGTGAGCCACCCACTGCCTGGCGTGCAAGGTCAGCGAGGGTTTATGGTTCGCAAACCGACCTCCGTCTCCGGGGATCGAGCCCGGGGCGAGTCCAGCCCTCGCTCCCAAGCAATAAGGAGAGACGAATGCCGAACCGCTGCACCACCGCGGCCGCTCGTGCATTGACATGCTGGTGCAGTGAGAACTGTGACACAGAAGACCCGGCTGCATTTTCTATGCACCGCTAAACGGGTCTACACCCAGTCACCCCTTTGCACCTCGCTACGAATGTCTCACGCATCTTGGGATACCCTTAAGGCGCAATCTAGGCACAATTTTCGAGTTGCTAGTTACTGTAACTTTTCTTTTCGCTTTTTTCCAGTTCGGCCGATTTTAATTTTACGCGGCCATCCTTCCGTCGTAGCAGACGTATTCGAGCGTCGCTTTGCAGATATTTAAAGGACAACAATAGGGCACTCTTGGCATGGCGTAAAAACACCGGTGTTTTTAGTATGTTCAGGTTCAAAACGATCTAAGCGTAACTCTTGTATCGCTATAAACTTCTGCTCAAGTTTCGAACAGCGCACTTATTGGAAACACCCTCGCGAGTAGACTGCTATTTTCGACCTAAACGTGTAAACCATATTTGCTTACAAGGCCTCCTATTGTGCAAGGAAATAGAATATATCAACAGTTCCAAACACGATGCTTTATAGAGTGGGGATTTTCACCAAAAGATTATCTGCGAGCTCAAACAGGGTAGTCTATTAGCTTAATCGCGGCACGGACTACCCAAATACCGGCAGAAACAGGTTAGGCATTATCCAATCCCATAGCAGACCATCATACACGTCCACCAGAAATACTGTACTTGCTCTGTCACATCAGGTTGCCTTTACAACAGTGGAATGAGCAGAATTGCTTCTCACGATGAGTGCAGTCGTTACTCGTTCCGAACTTGTTCACTGCCGCCTCTGCACCTGCTACTCTCGGACACGACACGATGGTCACAGGCGCCACTGGAGCACATTTTTTACGTCAGTCATCATTCGACACACATTCAGGCAGCATCCACGCCAGACCTTACATGCAACAGATCTCTCATCAACACATTCGCCGCAAGATGAAGTCGCCGTTGCGCCTCAGCAGTGGTCCCGCGTCGACCCGGTGCAGCCGGTAGTGGAAGTAGGGCAGCTTCTCGGCCTTTGGATCTCGCTCGCTTTTCGTCGCCTGAAACACAAGGCTTTTTTTTGTGTTGCAGATAATACAAATACATTTAAGCCGACTTACTTCCTTCGTGGACCCCATCGATTTCGCTCGCTTCGACCGACCAGCTCGCTGTGACCGCACCTTCTTCTTGGGCCGACTGCTCACCATCACGCAAGACGCGACAAGTGACTGGACGGCGGCGAGTCTCCCTGGCCCTGCTTTATGGAAAGTGTAAAGTAGGTCGGAGTGAATGGCAATGTAAAGCGCCCCACGTATATTGCATGCTTTTGAAGCAACTCATCAAACTAGTCAAAAAAGTCCAATCAAGTGGCTCACTATCAAGAGGAGCCAATAATTGGGGAACTTACACATTAGGACCACATTAGGATTAGCCGCCCGAATGTCTCACTGGTCTAATATAGCATTAATCTTCCGCTCCATGTCCAGCTTGAGATTCTGTTGTTTTCACTTCTCAGTTTATCATGGTTTAAACCCAAGTTACGTTCTTTTGTATTGGCTTCAGGCCTCAAAGGTGTGCTTTATGATTGAGGGAGGGCCGTGCCAATGCCGATGCGAAGAATGGTTCAGAGTGGACTTATTGTTAAGAATAAACGGTTATAGGTTCTGTTGCGTAATAATATGAGCTACGGTACAAAATGCTTTAAAAAGATTGATGCCAGTTAGTCATACAGTAAAATGCTGGTCTTTCATTTCCATTTGTGGCTAACCTTCCTTGCAAGCGGTCCTCCTACGCTTGCCGCTCGGAGGGATGCGTCTTACATCGCTGGTGCGCGCTCTGATCGTGAGTTCGAGCCACAAACGGTTTTTTCAGCTTGCAATCTTCGAGTTTACCTGCACTTTATTTCTGTTGAGGTTGTCAGATTGGTGGTAACGGCATCTCCGCGGCACATTTTTTCCTTGCACAGGCTCCTCTCGCACATTTAAGCAGTACACAAATATTGATCCCAGCCATACGGTACATAGATCACATTGATCACACAGACGATCACTATTCATTTCTTTCCTTTCAAAGGAGCGCTCTTGGATTCTCCACCCGCCATTTTGTCGAAAACGTTCGATGCAGCCGCCGCCATAGTAGTTTGGGGAGGGTCTGAGGGTGGGGACTGGGCCACAACGTCGCTGATCGGACCGTGAGGAGGAGTTTCTGCGCCGGCTATCACGGCGGACGATGGGACGGATTTAGGCGCTGGAACGAAGAAACTCGAAGGCACCGACGCTTGAGCGGACACGCCTGGACTCTTGCCAACACTGGAGGCCCAGCAGGACCACCACGAGTCGACCGTTGCTGAGTGCCGACGCCACCCGATCCAATTTAAGTACCACTGCCGCTTTGCTTGCCCTGCCTGGTGGGCATGTAGACGCTGGCTTCTTTTGATTGCTGTTGAGACGATCCCTGGACGTCGACGAACATGCTGCGCTCGTTTTGTACGGGTGACCACTGGCAGCCGACGGCACTGCGCTGCCTCCGCCGTTGTTTTGTACCGCACCGCTTTGTTTGGTTTGCATGAAGACGTTGATTCAATGAAACTTCTTTACTCTGTCTTTACGGACAAATATAAGCAGGGACCAGTGTGGTCAGTGACAGGAACGAAGACTGATCGTGAGCCACAGGGAAGCGAACTAGGCAGAAAAGGGGGAGAGAATCGTATCGTGAAGTCACAGATGCTTCTCCTGAGCTGTAATGTGAGCGTTGAATTCATCGCGCTCCGTCGCGACTGTTGTCTTCAGCTTTCTGCTGGGGTCGATTGGGACCCGCGTTGAAGTAGACACTGGGCGAGTATTGCGACTGTTGCTGAGTCGGTTTGTATCCCCGCCGACGATCACTGATGTATCGACTGGTTTTTTCGACATCTTGGACCAGGAACCTCGACACGACTGGACGCGATAGCGGCTGGATGAACAGTGAAAATGGACAGAGGCGATTGATGCCACTACTACTTTACACTCCCAGATCGTGATTTCTTTACACTGGCATTGTGCGCGCCCACCCAGAGAACTTATGGGCCTTCACCTGATCGACCTCGGCATCGATTATAAGAGATTAGCAAGCGAAACAGCACTTCCGAATGAGTCCCGCGAAACTTTGCAATTTCTGTTTCCTGAGTAAATTGTGCGATTGCAGGTGTGAGGAGCATCAACTAATATTTATCTTCTTAGCATACCCAGCAAGGCTCTGGCAAACGACGCTTCCATGCCGCATCAGATAGTGAATTAGAAATATAAGAGTTAGCACATGTAAGCAAGCCAGGCAGGCGTAGAGGGCCCGACGTTGCCGCCGGAGACGGCGGGACCAGCGTTGCCAGATGCAGCTAGAATCCGCTAGATCTAGCGGATTTTTTGTCCGACAGCGGGAAAAACAGCGGATTGAGTGTTTTAGCGGAATTTGCAGCTAATTTTGGGTTTTTCAGCGGACTCTAGCGGATTTATGCTAATCTTTGTTCGAGTAGCCTATGCGGGAAGGTTTTTTTAACAGCTCACGCATTTTTCTGCGACTTTTGAGACAGTTTTGTCCGTGCGTTGAGGTCTGAAGGGTCAGGGTTGACAAGGGATGGGGTAGGCAACACAATAATTTCGACTATAGGTCTACGATTTTGAATAAAAGACCGTATTTGACAACAAATTCATAGTTGAGTGCTCAGTCGGTATTACAGTAGGCCTAACCACAGTCCAGCCTTTGGCACGAGGTGTGGGTCTCAAAAGCGGTTTCCCCCGTATTCCGTCCCCCTTGTTTGGCATGAATAGAAATTTTCGTTTTTCCCTCTTCCCTGGCCTTCGACCTCCAGCTTGGTATAAAAGATCCTTGGAATATGTAGTTGATGAAACCACAGCATCTGAGCATGCATGAGTAAACGTTTCCTCATACGTAGTTATTTGCTGTATTCCATGTTTTTATTTGCTAAAAAAGCTAAGTTTTGCGACAAACTTTTAGCGAATTTTTTAGCGTATTTTTTAACAAATACACCGGATTTTTAGCGGATTTCCAGGTCCCTGGCAGCGAGTTTTCAATTTTGCATCAGGCAACGCTGGGCGGGACAGAAACTCCAGATGAAGCAGGCAAGTCTTCCGACTATACCTACGGTTGAAACATCAACCCGAGGGGTTGACGTCTCCCAGCCAGTATCGATTACTCTCTCCCACTCGCCATGGCCTACCTGGTGGAGGCTTTACACACAGGTACTGAAACTTGACAGTCAGGCCATCACTCACTCGTGCATAAGCGTCCAGCACACGTGTACAGAAAATATATATTATCTCTGTAGCTTAACAAAATCCGCATGTATTTTTAAAAAGTGTTCCTCATCTGCTCGACGAATCCGACGTGCCCACTGCAAAAGCTTGTTTTGGCCCAAGAATCGCAGTGAGGCAAAGTGTCGATGCATCCATCAGACCTCGACGCGGCAGCCCTAGCACTCATCTGCATTGTCTGATCTCGCAGAAATTATGTAACTAGATTTTACGAAAAGTTTTGGTGCCCGTTCGCCATATCTTGTACTGTACAGCCTTCGTTCTTTCAAATCGCGTCACTATAGAGACCACTGTAGCCACCACTGCAGTGCCCCACGTCGAGTACATCTTACTGCAATTTACTACCATACTTGAATGTGACACCTTTCCACCACTCGACACTAAAGCACGAACCAGAGAAAGTGAAAAGCGAAGAGAAAATAATATACAGTACATCAAAGTCTAAGCTGTGTCTGCTCACTTAGGGACATTTTAGAAGACGCAGTGCAAACAGCGCAAGGCAGAAGAGAGCCAATTCAGAAAATAAGGCGCAGAAAAGAGAAGATGATACGCTTATGGTAGTCTAGCAAGAGGACGTGATATGATAAAAAACTGTGCAAGAAAAAGACCGGGCCTAAGAAAAACACTGCTAAAAATCAAAAGATAGAAACAGTTCGGGTGAAGCAATAATTACTAGAAAAAGGGTTTATATGAAAAGAAGCAATAGAAAATAGCAAGCTATTAATCAATACTCAGGAACTACTCATCCTTCAAATTTGCCGTCTTTCATTTTTCCTTAGGTTGATTTTCCAGACACTATTTCCAATCGATACCGATTTCCTCACTGATCAATCGAACAAACTCGGCAACAGAGTAATACCACCGTACAAAGAACCTATTCCCAAGCCGTACCATATCCACCCAATCCCAAAGGCCAACATAAAAACACTCTAGAATAGCCACGCACGCTTTATGAAAGCAAAAAAACTTGTCGACGATTCTAAATATGGCTGATTCTAAAAAAACAGCCCAATCCTTGAAAAAATATACGAAACAGCTAATTACCTTTATTCCAGTGGAATCAAAATCTAACAGGTAAAAAGCGAGCTCAAAAAAATTGAACCTGTTAATCATCAAGACTGATTTTACTGCACTGAAGAGAACAGGAAAAAACCAAACTCATGAGCGCAAAAGACGGCACTGTGTCCAATGATATGCCGCCAAAAAATGAACAAAACGTTTTTTTGTCTCAAGTCAGCATTAAAGCTAAATAATCCGACTAAATTCTCAGCTTACAACTCCGTCTCGTATCCCCATACTTCATAAATACGGTATATCCATTCCCATTCACAGCATACAGGCACAATGTCTCTATACACCACCCCTCACTGCAGAAAATGCTCATTTTCGATGCAGATCTTAGCTGAAAATTCCAAACAAAAACCCACCTCAAATTTATGTACAACTGCCGTTATGTTATCAGTCCAAGATAAGACTGATAACAATACACACAGCTCTGGATATGGATTTATCACTTGGGTTGCCCCGAACGCTCATCTGGCCGTACCAGGATCGGACGGGAATAGAAACATGTACGATAATAGAGAAGCGAAAAGGCCTAGCCGCGGAACAACCCGAAGACTGCAACACAATTAACCTACACCTACACAGACCCCATCCCCCAAAAACGTACAAAAAACCACAAACGCCACTTCAACCAATGAAAAAGAACCAAAAAACCAGCCGCACAACACAACCGCAAAAATTGAAACAAATCCAAGGCTCCGCTTACGGATAGCTTTCCAAAACAAAAAAAAGACAAAATCGGGTATCGTAAAAGTGAACTGGCTCCCTACGTTATCAGTTATAAGCAAAAGAAATTCAAACCGTCTTATCTCTTATAAATTTATCGCCTACATAAAACTTCCAACTCAAGACTAGCAGGACCACAGGGAATCTACTAATCCGATAGTTCACTCACTGAAATGACCAAAGTGAACACGGGCGTCCTGCTGACGATATGCAAAAGCAGTGATGACGAAAATATGGGAAAAGAAACGCCAGGAAATCGCACCGTTTCATCCATCAAAACCGACGAAAGCCATTTACACGCCGGGCCTCGAGAATGACACACGCAAATGAGCGTTGTCAGCCAGTTTGTAATTATGCATCACCTAAAACAGAATACAAATCAGACCTTGCCCAACACTCAACCTAATTCCACTCACCAGTAAAGCTTGTATAGCGTCCTCAACGCTGTTCAACTGCATTAGCGCCATTTTATGGTCTTTTGCGAAAAATTTGAAAGTTTTTGGCGGGAAACCGGCCGCAGTAAAAGCAGTAATTAGAAATTCCTCCGTTACGTTCGGCCTACAATACAAAAACAAATGCTCATCCCCCTTCATCGTGACATGTCAGGCCATAGCTTACGGAATGTTAGATAAGTGAAGCGTGGCTGATGGCGGATAAATATTCAAATAGTTCTTGCTGCCTGGCTTCTTGAAGCGATGCAATGGCGATTGCGAATAGTCCTTCGTCAATCCAGCATCCTGAAACTGCTAACCATTAAAAACCATTTTCTAAATCCCACTCCAAACTCCTTACCGGCTGCCCCTCTTTGGGCATTTGGACATTTCTATGTTTCGAACCAGCAACGCGGATCTGTTTTCCCCACAATTTTATTTTATCCAGGTGTTGAATGGCTGAAAATAGTACAATTTGACTTATAAAAAAACTAACAATTCCCAAGTCACTCACCCAACTGAGCTTGGGCCGGTTCGGCGTATTGCACTAACGCATTATCCTTCTTATTGAACAATATCTTGACCCGCTGAACATCGCCGTAAAGGCCTTAAAAAGAATAAGACGCCTCAACACTCCTTTCATTGCCTCCACAACACTCAACAACGACACAACACCCACAATGACCATCCACACGTGCCAAATTTAGAGTCACCCTGCTTTCCGCAATATGCTTTCTCCCGAGAATCAAGGATCCACTAGCCAAACTTGATCACCCCAAGAAGAGACGCTATATTTTTTTAAGTGTGGTGTATGAATTCTTCAAAACAGGGGAGAAACTTGGTTTAAGTGGAATAATGACACGGGTCAGAAACGGACATAAATTATAACAGAACATAAAGTGATGACAAAATATAAAGAATGTTTGCGTCCATTAAAGGGCCGCTTTGAAAACAAACCAAAACGATTCAGCCCAAATATACAAATATACAGCAATAGCATATAGGCAGCGAATGATAAAAAAGGCAGACGTACCAAATAGAGTGAAGAGAGCGTCGGGCGTGACTTTCTGAAAAGATGAAGAAAAAAGCCGACGGTCAGCAGCCGCCAAGATTTGCCGTGACGGCCGTGGCATACATAAGAGGGTGAAATGTATTGCAGCTGTCGTATGCTCATCTAACTTGCATCAGCTATTCGTACTGTAATGTGAAACATATTCCATCCGCCAACATACAACAGCGCAGTGGTAAAGGGGCCACGTTACAACTAGATCAGCGGTGCAGGTTGCCAGAATAGCTTTTAGGTTCACAGAACAGCGTAACTTATCCAAATGCCATGAGTGAAGGTATGCAGGCGTTAGAAATGCTAGATATCGGTCAGGCCCGTAGTCCATACCAGGGGTCACTTCCAGGGAGGCAGACCCGCATGACTCCTTTCGATCACTCTTCTACAGACTACATATGCATGAGCGAAATGAAATTGCATTCCACACGCAAACATTGCTTACCTCCTCGTTCAAGTTCGACACAAGTATGACTGGACTACTAGCCAGCGCCGCCGTCAGTGGAGTTGGCAGACGCAATCCGGCCACGCCCGCCAATGCATTATTGGTCGCAGTGGCCAACTGCAGTGCAGCTGGGAACGTCAAACCGCCAGCAGCAGCCGCGGCAGCAGCATTTGCTAAAACCAATTCAAAAATCATCATCACAACACCCACAGTACCCCCACACGCTAGCTTGGCCTACTCCCTCCTGCAATCAAACACTGCTTACCAGCAGCAGCCGCTTGAAGAGCCGAATGGGAAAACGCAGCCGTTTGATAGGAAGCGCCGAATCCCGTAGCCGCGAACGGATTTTGAAACGCATTTGTCAAACCGGACGGCGAACTCAAAACACCAGCTAGAGAAGAGTGAAAACAGTTAGTCAATGTCACAGAATCAATCAACCATACCACACCTGTGCCAAGACCCAGTTGCTGTTCCAGAGCCAATTCGCCGGAGGGTAAATTCGGATTAGTATAGTCCCTCGACTTGTCATTGTTGTATTTAACATTCAAAGTCGACAACTTGCTGTAATCGATTCTCAACGTGCAACAGCCATTGTACACGTTTTGACCGTCCAAAGCCTAAAACATTTTTAATGGTTTTTACTTACAATTTCTCAATTCGATTCTAAAACACATACCGTTTTCGCCAACTGAGCCGACGTCGAGTCCGAGAATTGCACTAATGCTTGGAAAGTATCTGAAAAAAGAAAAATAAATTCCACTTCAAGCAACATGCAACTTACTAATGCTTACTGTTTTTCGTAAATGTGATTATGCGTAGGACTTTACCGAATCGAGAGAAAATCTAGAAAAAGATAAAAGCGTTAAAAAACCAAGAAATTCCATCTACAGTAAACTACAGAGATGTAACGAGGCTGTTTTGTTTGCAATGTTTTCAGCACCCATCCGCCACCACGTCTCTAATCATCTCACCCAACTCTGCTTCCTATCCTCTCTCATATGAACATGTCAATTATCAAAGGCAACAATTTTTTGTCTGCTGCAAGTTTTATCTCGGAGCCCTTCGAAGTGCAATAACCGACGGAATCTGTGAACCGCCATGTCATCAACAATCAACTGTCTCTTTTTTTTCATTCACCGAATGGTAGCCTCGTCTCCTTTTGAGCGAAGATGACCTTGAAAAACTTGCAATGGCCCATGACGGCGTGAAAATAGGAAGGACAAGAGAACCCTCGTAATCGCTGTCGTCCCACTTGTCCGCAGCGACCCCGAGGCGTTAACATCGATTCATCTCTTACGCCCTCCAGCAACGTGTTTCCCGATCAGTTCGCATATCGGCCTCCTCAAAAGCAGTTCAATCGGTCGGTTCTAAAAATGATAGATCGCGCGCCGAGATCCAACAACGTGAACGCATTCCAACTGGGCCGACTGATGCGCGCATACATTCGAACGGGATAACGAAAATGTCGCCGTCATCAATTCAGACACGCGTTATTGTTGTTTCGCACGGCTGCGACGCCGACAGACATCGTACCGCCACAGTCCTCCTCGCGAGGGGCAATGTACCGGGACGCGTAACACATCAATCGGAACAGACGTTTGACGCGATTCGAACAAGTCCAAAACGACAAGTTCGACGAACGAGTTGCACTCCCTTACATACACAACGCAGCTACTAAAACTGACATCTCCTTACCTGATGTAATATGTCCAAGGTGACGGGGTAAAGCATATTCTCAATAATAATCCTAAGCACCGAATTCGGCTGATGCTGAGTGGCCGACACTGCAGCCGCCCCTGCAGTACTCTGATCGCCACCATTCGTCAACGTGTTAGCGCTCTGAAAAAGTAAAAAGTGGAAAAAGTTTACCCAGCACGTACAAATCGTGCCAAGCGCACCATCTCTCATTCGCACGACCAAGAAGGAGCCCATTCATACTGACCCCAGGCCCCCCACCCACCCATACACCTTGCCTGATTGAGATGATGCGAGTGAGCATAGTGGCCGTGATGATGCACCGAGTCGAAATTGACTCCATTCTCGTCACCGTTCGTTTCCAAAACCAAAGCCATCACCCCAAGTTTAGTGATCAACAGCGAAGAAGAGACTGAAACTCGTCCAAACAGACGACTGGCTTGAGCGAAAACGAATGAAAACAGTTCAAGTCGTCACGTCGTCAACACTGCCTTGAAGACTATGTTTGATACAATCCAAGTTGGTGCAAGTGAACCGAAAACATTCAACAACGTAACATCCGAGCACCCTATCGATACAATAGGAGCGCATCGACGCCGGGGCCTGGCGTAAAGGCTGCGGTTTACAAGTCCTCCAATGGGCAGTTGGAAATAAATGGAGAAAAAAGGACGATTCAAAGAAAAGAATAGAAGAGAATAGCGAAGGTTGCCTCAACCAAAAACTCCACCGATCGCCCTCCGCGGCAATCCGACAATTTAGCGTGCCAGAACGGATTACCCAGGCCAACAATTTCCACGACACGACAGGCAGTCTGAGCACCTAAAATAGCCTGCACCGATTGCTTGGTATCTTGGTGAATCGAATACCAATGCGTTGTTGTTACGAGGCCCGCACGGTCGGTGTCTGGAACTTGTAGTATTATTTACCCGAGGGCTCTCCACTCGATTCGACGACAGAAATGCAGACAGGCAGGCAGAGACAGTCCGACTGCATACGACACGGGAATAGGTTGTAACACCCATCGACACTCATAATACTCGACTTATATACCTACACACGGACGGACGGACGGTGGTAGTGAAAAGTAAACTTGAACAAGAAGGCGACTATACCGAACACATTTTCGCACGTGTCTACGGGCCGAGGCGTAATCTCAAAGAAGAGGACGTGGCCGAGTCGCGACTTTCTCATCATAAAATAAACTTTGCACAGAATCGTCGAGTCTAATCCTTTGCGCCTTCAATGTTCTCTGCCCGCCAGGCTGGCTTCGTTTTCGAGAAAACTTTTACGAGCGTCGGAGGCATTCAACGAAAATCTACGATCATCGCAGCCGGCTTCTGGTCCGCCGACGTCTTGCCCGCCTCGCTTCCAACCGGGATTCAATTCCGTTCACCAACGGGGTTTCGTTAATGTAAACCATTTTTTCAACCAGCACTCGTCGCCATCCGCTTTCACAAAACCTATTTCCCAAAACTTATGTTCTCTTCGACCTGACTAAACCCCCAGACTAACTACCAACGTGACGAGATCTAGAGCTCGTTAGACTGCGAGTTTTCCTACCCACTCCTCCGAAACTATATCAAAATTACACGCGAAAAATAACTAATACCCTCTAAAAGCTTTTCCCAGGGACTCACCATGGCTAAGCTGCTTGAGGGCTCCTCATTCAAGGAGCGGTCAAGAACTACCCGAAATTCGATGGCCACTCTCATTCACCATTCCATTCCCTCCATTCACTCTCTCACACACACTCGCCATGCAAGCAGGCAACTGTGCTACGTGCAAGACACAACAGGCAGGC
The DNA here is from genome assembly GCA_030248295.1 of Mesodorylaimus sp. YZB2_4. Taxonomy (NCBI): domain Eukaryota; kingdom Metazoa; phylum Nematoda; class Enoplea; order Dorylaimida; family Dorylaimidae; genus Mesodorylaimus; species Mesodorylaimus sp. YZB2_4. Next base: position 80,675 of record JASANH010001212.1, on the reverse strand, counting down.
ATCAGCAGAACATTCCTCACAGCCATCTATGCCAAGCGTCCTCCCCTCCTATTCCATACACAAAACCAATAATTACCGAAATTAAGGCCGCCGAGCTGGCTGGATCGACCGAGAGCAAGGTGCCAGCTTTTCCATTACTCGTTTTCAGTTCTTGATGATTCGAGAAATCGCAGTACATGGTCAGTCCACGAACCACGATCGGACAAGTTTGCGATCGAGCCACAAGAGCGGCCGCATTGGCCACGTTCTCGTACTCGACTAAGGCCTTGGATAGTGCAAAACGGAAAAGGTATAGAAATGGCGAGCATAAATTATAACTTATATTCTGCACCTACTTGATTCTTTTTCAACATCAAACGATTAGTGATTTTGCCGAATGGTATGCACAGGTGTATAAGCTCGACGTCACTGAGATCGGCCGGTAAGTTACGTATGTGCACGACCCGAGAAATTTTGCTCGCAGCCGACCCTGGTGCCACAACGCAAGACGAAGAAGACGACGTCGAAACGCCCACGACACCGCCCGAGGAAGACGTTGAATTTATACCATTGTTGGAAATCACAGCGCCCGCGCCGCCATTAGCCGCCGCCGCCGCAGCAGCGGCTGCCGCTAATGAAACCACATCCGACTGATCCAGCTTGGCCTTACACAAAAAGAACATCAACCATTAAAAGAAAGAATAAAACAAAAGAAGCAGAAAGTGCACTTTTTTCGCGTCGTTGTCCAATTGGTGCACGACGATCGAAGACGTATTGGTCGGTTGAGGACTCATCGCGGCGGCGCCATTGGTCAAAGGAGACAGCAGCTCTTCAGGCCCTCGCTAAAAAAGAATCCAAAATTAAAGTCAAGTGAGTCACAGGACCCAATCACCTCCACCAAGTGTAAATAAACACTCCTATTTGTAAATAGTCTCCCCCAACCTAGACTAAACACCGGTGACTAGGGAGCCCGGATGACCACTTGGTCAACAGTCAACAAAACATATCCTGCCAGACAGGTAGTGTTCGAGTGCGGGCCCCCCACCTCACCCCTACAGTCCTCGTCCCAAGCCCGGAATGCCACCTATCACCTTCATCCAAGTCCATAAGTGTCAGAGGGAAGACGGAGACCGAGCATCCAATTTCCAAGCAAGCCGAGCTTCGTCCAATTCTAATTATCAGAATACATAACGTCACTGGCGGAATGTCAGCCCAAAATACGACCTAGGCCACAAAGGTGCGACGGACTCGGCAATCATTAAATAAATTGAACCCGTTGTTATCCAATACAAAAGCTGCACTTGGCCCACTGGCGCTAAACTCCGCCAAGACCACTAGACTAGGACTCGCACGGATGGTCGCATGTCGTCAATGCACAGCAGCGGTACGCATGCGAAACAAATTGATTAGAAACCGAGCTCGTGCCGTCGACGCCACAAGCAGCAGATGGATGCCGGCTTTTTCCTTCCCACCCCCCGCACAAGAATAGTATACCGTCTCTTATAGAGCTCGACCGAGACCACGGGCCCAACTGATGATGATGAACGTTACGTCCGTATCGGCGCCTCGCATGTGAAACGAAATAAGACGGACGAGATGCGGAGCGCGGAACAAACAAGCTGAAACCAAATCCACCATCGATACGCCTCCCCGGATGAGACAAAAATGGTGCCCGCTCGGTGCCTACCTAGACGTAAATGGACTCGCTTCGACCGACCAACACTCGGGAATTGAGAAACTCATTCCAGTCCAGCCACACTTTGGCACACTAGCCACATCCACTAAGTCAAACGGGCAACAATAATTAATACCCGCCTCGTACACGAGTTCCCACCCAACGAGTACATGCCCCCCTAAATTCGCTCATTGTTCCAGCCGTCAATGCGCAAAACACTGTCAAAAGAGGCTAAATATTCCTTCCGATCAAAACCCAACCCGTCGCATCGACTGCCCGCCAACAGGTTGATAAGCATGCCAGTCGACGATCCCACAGGCACCTTATCGTGTTTCCATGCCATTCTTCGTGTCACTCATCCATCACGAACGCGACGGCCAAAAGCGCGTCCGCTTGATACAAAATATCCATCATGGCTAGTCGCCATCCATTACACGGCCGTCATCAGTAATATACCGTGCTCCGTTAGGAATCGAATAGGTCCAGTCGGCACCACCGTCCTTCCCTAATCGCCAGTCCACTCATTTGGATCCAACTTGCACCGAGTACATTGCCAGTCCCCCGAGACACTGTCCAACCTCGTTTCACCTTCCTGCCTCCACTCCGCTCTCTCCGACCAGCCTCGGCGTGCTCAACTACGATGCGAATGTCCATTTACGTGTTGACTACTCGTTCCAATTATCCCTCAAAGCTAATTATCAAGGGCGATGAGACACGAGAACATGATCCCCTCGAAAACAGAGCATCAGCTCGTCATATTTCGTCTTCGATCAAGAGAACACAATTGGTCCGCCCGAGGCGACTTCAAAAGGCTTCATTGTAAAGAATAATGAGCAATGAAGGAAAAACACGAGCTCTTTTCATAAGCTTCAACAGCCTTCGTCTTCCTCTCGCCCTTATTAAATGACGCTATGCGTTTGTTGCGCGAGCCCCTTCACTGCACTATATCAATGGCTACCAGGCCGTCCCCCATTTTCGCTGCCCATCGCGAATGAGTGGATTTCGAAAAATCGTTGGCGCGCAATTACCGAAAACAAACAGCTCAGGCCTGCATTGGCGAAGACGTGAGAGCTCATCGTGGTTAACAGGCGTAGTTTTTTTCCACTGAGCGGATGCTTTATCGCGCGCCATCGCCCACCGTCGCCCTATCCTTGTTCGCCATTCGATCAGACCGGGGCTAGCTCCGAGGAAAATACAACCGTCATTATTCCATCGCCCGCCGCCGATTCGACGCCCGCCCCGGCTCCATTGGACGCTAATGAAAATGGAACTAGCGGCAACCAGTTCGCCTTTAACCATAATCTACTCTTCGGCTTCTCCAACAAAATTGATGAAATAAACAATGCCAAACACGCGCGCCGCTCGACAAGAAAATTTGATATATGCTCTCGGTCCCATCCCGGGCGAAAGTCCTACGTCGGCCCTTCCACTCAAACCCACTTTTCCAAGTAATGGCAACTGGCCCCTCACACGCCCGCTCTGAAAAAAAATGAAAGATACCTGCTGCTTTTGAGTCAATCCGAACACGCAATCGTTCGAAGACACGGGATATTTCCTATTTTAAGGCTCAAACAAGGAAAAATCAGTCACCTTGATTCCACCGACAGCCTTGTATGACGTCGATGCGGCACTGGTACAAACAATAGCACTATTACTGGAAGCCAACTCGCATTTGACGGACGACATTAAAGATTTGCCTCGGGGCCAATGGTGCAACTATACAGTCACCAAGTCGTACAATGCCGATAAAATACTTTTAAGAAGCCTTTTGCTTGAAGCTCGACGGGTCGGCTGAGCCGAGGATAGTTCGTATTATGATTCTATGGGCGACTGGTTGGTGCACGAACGGTTGCGCAAATAGTACGGTAGGGTCGGTAGATCGACGAGAGCGAGCTCTTCATTCCGACCTCTCGTCTTCAACGTACACATCCATCCGTACCTAACCGTCCCGCGAACATGTAAGCTAAAGGAGTCGGCGCGAAATTAACAGCACCCTGCCACCGCCACTACCGCAGCCCCCTCCTAGTCGAGCATGACGCGGCTAGGTTCTAGCTTATACCTTATACGACACGTTAAGCCGAAGCCGCCCTGGCATTTCCGTTCCTAGTCCCAGTTGGACGACGAGCCAACGACAACCAAACGACGAACACGGAACCGATACGTTGAGAATATGTAAGGCACTCAGCCACTTGCCACTTCAATATCTTCTACAACGGCCTCGTATAATTACTCAAACCATGCTCTGTCCACCATCCTGGCTCGTACGCAACAGCTCGCCCCTCGACTCAACCTCCCTGGATTCGTTTTTACGTTTCCCCTAAGCATGCGTCCAACGATAGCCCTTATCGCCCTAGCCAGCCAGACGCAACCTGCTACACGTTTAATGGCTTTCAATCACTGACTACGAAGCTTGAGGCTGATGAAAAATTCACCTGCTCCCTTCCCTCCTGCACGATCGGCATTCGTCAAGCCCCCAATCCAAATAAAGCAGCTAATAATGCCAAACCAGAAAATGTCTCCAACGGCCCCAGTCCATAAAAACCCCGTTCTAAGTGCCGAAAACCAGCTTCATCTGACAAAATCCAAGATAAGCATTGGCCACCCAGCATTCCCCCAGCCCCTTCCGTCCAAAAATATCGCACCCTCCATGCATCATCCCCTCTATCCAAGCCAGTCCGCAGTCTAACCGACGACCCGCGTGGAGCCATAAAAGCTTCTTCCACCCAACTGATAACACCCACGTCCAAATATCTGTACACACGCACGGACGTCTGGACATTTCTGTCATAAACACTGAGCACACCATTTGTGCACCACTGCCATACTAGTGACGCCATTCCTCACACGAGCACAGGCAAGTGACGACAACCGAACGTGCTTAGTGACCAAGCGTGACTCATGCAGTGGACACTCGGCCATCACTCACCATGACCGCCTGCGCCACGTGATATGGTAACGGTTGGGGCATACCGAATTGTAGACAGTGCATGGCGTAGTCAAAGATTGAGAATACGATCAGGAGAAACGAATCGATTTCCCTCCGATATGAAGTACGAGTTTAGAACACGCTATCGGGCGGAGATGGTTGCCAGTCGATCGATCGAAAAATAAGTACGGTACGAAATAATAGAAAGGTCAGCTAATAGATTGAGGAGCGAGTAGAAGATCAAAATGCCGCATCTATGGGTCGCATGGCGTATTTCGCGCACTCTCCCAAGTCCTTGTGGCTCGGTATGTCGGTGATGAACGTGTTCCAAGAACGGCCGACAACAGAGTCCATTCGACGACGAGAATGCGACGATGCTTGCTAACCATATTAAAAACAAGTGAAGATAGGAGAGCGGGCGTTACGTCGGTCCTCAGGATGTGCTCTCCGTTATTTGCGTCGCAGCCAGGATTGCGGGGTGCTGGCCAACGGAAGGAGGAGTGCAGGAGTGAGAGCGAAATGCGTAAAGATGTCGGCGAAAGGTGCGACAGCGGGGACGGAAAGGGATAAAACGGTAGCCTCACGCGTATTATATCAAGGAGGAAAGTCCTATCCAATGAATGTCACATAAACGATGGCAGGCGACGGCCTCCTGTGTCCACTCGGACCCTCCGAGCCTACATTATTACATGAAAGCTTACCTAGGGCGTGTTTTACAGTACGCTCGCTGCTCTAAGTGTTCTTTCCATATTTTCATGAGCCTCCTCCTGCAACTTCTCAAAGCCTTGCCTGCCTTCGTCTCCTCTCCTCTCTATTATAAGCAAGCCTATAAGAGTGGCTGGAAGCAACAGGCGTTCCACAACGACAGCCGCGACCGACCAGGAGCACAAGAGCGGAAAAGAAGCCTCCAGGGCGAGGCCTGGGATCAATATTTTTCATAAATTACCTCACCTTAATGAGATATAAAATTGCGCGCACGAACACATAGAACGCGTCCTTGCGGAAGCTGAAAGCGCCTCCTCTCGTCGGTCGACCATAGCCTACTTGAAAGACGAAGACAAACGCCGCTCGTCCACACTCGACTCACAACTGACCAAGCACAACAATGCACTCCCGCCGGCAATCCTCAATCGTTCCAAATAAGAGTTTCTGCCCCTTTCTAATAACGCCAGCTCGTGGGCGAGGCTCGATAGATTCGTACTGTAGTCAGTTATCAGTGCTCCTCCACCACGACCGCGTACCCAACCCGAGTCCACTCCAGCCCATCCCGTGCAACCTACTTGCTTATACTCTTCCATCATCATCATCATCATTGTTGCCGAGAATAGACGAAATTGGAAATAAAGGAGTAATCAGTCGAAAATCGACACGCTTCTGGTCTGGCCACAAAGTCGATGATAAACAAGGTGACAGCGGCTAATGCCCAATCTAGGCAGCTAGGTTAGGAAGGAGAAAAAACTGTCAACTCCACAGTCGGGCCGCTTGCCAGCACTACGTCAGGAGCCAGAGAAGACCGTTTGGTTGGTGCAAGTGCAAAGGTGTCTGGCGGAGCAGATGCGAGCTCAATACGACCAGCAGCTACATACGAAAGGGTCGAGCAAACACAAACCAGCCATCGTTGGGGGCCGACCAAACCACGCAAGGGGACCCTGGAGCCGACTGGAACGAAAACCAAGAACAGAATGGAATGGAATGGAATGCTTGTGTACGCAGCATGGCCCAACTACGACCACGCATTTTCTTTCCTCCTGTTATGTCTACAAAACGGCGCCAACGTGCTGACGTTGCGAGCCAGGGCGGCTGGCACACAGAACGGAGAGCAGACGCAAAAAGTGGTAACGGCTTTAACTTGCGTAATTTGTCAACGCCTCTCAAATTGAACGCCAGCTAAAGCAAACTGGCCCCGAATGGGTCCGCTGCCCACCTAGGCTCGTCCCGTACCTGTTTACCAATACAACCTATTTCATGGGTTTCGTTGTTGATTTCTCTGTTTCACCTTTCCCAGCCAACTCTGGCCAGCCATTATTACGGTCAAACGAGCCGAACCGTACACAAGTGACTGGCACTCGGTTTGCGTCTAACGTCTCGACACACTCGACAGAGCTTGCAAAGTACACACAACCCAACTCGAGCAGTCTACGGTCGCTTCGAAAAGCCATTATGTAGCAAAGTCAAAGCCAATGTTTTCATAAACCTCGTCCTAATAGAACCCCTCTAACTCCCTTTAGACAGCTAGCTCTTGGACAAATTTGCCTTCTCCCTTCCCTAAACTTCGCCAACAACCCCATTTCTCCCGATATTTGCACACCCAGTTCCCCCGTCCTCAAACAGTCCCCGCGCTATTTCCAGAACACTCTCTCCAAGCATTCACATCCACACTAGAATCGGCCTCGTCACCAGGAAAACAAGAAATTCACCACTTGTAGCTCAGGTGGCGCATTGATTCAAAGACACTCTCTTCCAAACCCTTCGGTCGAGAACTGTAGCCGACAGTCCCTCGTGCAGTACGGACGACCACCCTGCAGCTTACATAGGACAGTCCCATTTGGGCCGAGTGCGTTGAAGCCGCATCTGTCTTTAGCAAGTTAGGCGGTCAGGCAGAGTGCACGTGAGCCAAAAGGCGCATTTCCGCCCGCCATCAATACATCTTATGCCAAGGTGATCCACAGAGGGCAGCAAAGACTTAGCAAAAGTGTACGCATTCGCATTCCCCATACTCAAGGTAAACCAAGACCCCAGTCGTACCTCCACTAAAGCCCTCTAATCTATCAAACTGAAGCTGTCATCCCCACTAGACTTTCCATACTCCACCAGTCCCTTCATTGGTCTTCACCCACCTTCAAACGCAATGCCAACGTTTGAATGATGGCTTGCAGCTCTGCATTCATTTAATTTCCGCCAGTGATTACTGATCTGCCAATAAGCAGTCCCTTCGGTCACCCACCGACACGCTTTGATCTCCAATCGGACGAGTCGACGGACCACCAACAATACCTCAGTCCAAACCACACAATTATTCAACAGTAGAACTGTCAGCGCAGCACAGCCGTCTCGCCAGCGCAGCTTCGATGCAATGAATATCGTCAGAGCAGAAGACGATTTTTCGTAATGCGAGACAACAGCAGCTCTCAAGACCACGAGCCAGGTTGACAATCTCGAGTGGTCACGACCACGGCGATGACGTGACTCACGTTTGAGTCCTCTCCTCAAGTATGCCACCCAGCACACCGTCCTATTCTCCCCAACCGATTGGTTCAACTTGGATGATCACCGAACAATTCCCACTATCCGCTTCTGAGCAAATAGGAAACCAGGCCGATAAGAAAAGCCAGTCACGTGACGACCTATTCTACTTTCGTAAGCTCCTCAATCCAAATAAGTCCTGTCAAAGAAACGGCCTGGGTGGACGGCGGCAACCAGAGACCCGTCTCGACAGCTGCACTGATCATACAGTCGATTCTTGTCTCGCAGCGGAAGCCCGATATCCGCGGTCTCGGGGCTTGAATAAAGAGCTCGGGCGAGCGCAGGTGAAATACACATGCCAAGAAGCACTCCGTCTAACGTCCGATGATGAAATTATTCTAATTTCAAAGAAACGACTGCCAGTCCCGTTTCTGTTTGCATTGCTGACGAGTACATATACACGAATTGTAATGGACCAAAAAGCCGATACAGTGCCGTCGGTAGTTGCAAGTCAAGTCGCCAATTCCATTTCGCTACACTCTCCCACGCGAGTCTACGGACAGAAGAAGCGTAACGAATGAAACCGATGTTTAGCAAATATCGTTACGTATTTCGTTCTTTTGGGCCAGCCTTCGATTCTAGTTCCCTCCCAGTCGTTTCGAAATGAAAACCGAACCCTCCACTTCACCTCGGCCTCTCCGCCTATGTACACACAAAGGCATATGTAACACGCGTCACGAGCCGACTGTTCCGTCGACTGAAAATGGTCCCGTCGGGGATCGAATGACTGAAGCTTCCACGTCGGTAATTCGTGCAAACGAAAAACCGGAAAGCATGGAAAATGTTCGGAAGTGGGAAAACGGTCTCCAACTGAGCCTGCCTTTCGTAATGAATACCGAAACGAGCAGTCAGGTAGAAACGATGCTTCATTAGGCCCTATCCAGCCGAGCCCACGCCAACTTATACCTCTATATGGCTTAGGGGAACACAGCCATTTCCATGAGAAAAGCTACCTTCCGCCAAGCACCCTCGTCTCAACACGCCAGATCGCTTTTCACTAGCCTCCCCTACCACATCCGCCCGCACAGCCTCGTCTACGAGTCCAATTATGTCCTTCATAAAAATAGCAAAAACTAGATTTATCCAACAAATATTTCATGGAAATGGTCCATTCCAGCCTTGCATGCACATCATCGACGTCACGACAGGAACAAGTACAAGGACACCCAGACCAACAGGCCACACACATGTCCAACTGCCTACTCACACCTCCGATTTCCAACGCCTTGCATTACCTGTCCACTGTCGTCCGATTCATCCATGTCGGCTGCCCGTCGAACACTCTTTGTCTCCGACCCTCAAGGTTCTAGGTGATAGCACACTTGCTAATAAGACGGAGGTGCTAACAATAAAGTTAGTGCTCTCGTACGAAAGGTAAAGATCGAAAACGAAAAAAACTGGAATATGAGCAAGCGGGAGAAGCGTCCAGAGGGCGAGAACGAGAAAGAGAAAAGGAAACTAAAGGCGCCGCGACGCGCCGTTTTTCGCCGTCGCTTTTGCTTCTTTTGCTAGCTTCATTCCCATTCGTCCTTCATTTCCATGAGCTCTCCCAGAGTCCTTTCCGTTTCTCATGAGCATCTGCTAGAAGCATTGTACACGGGTGCATTCGGCCGTTAGCTAGCATCAAGAAGCCGCTTCGGGCCGTTCGTCGATGCCACAAAAGCTTCTATTGCATTCCTCCCTATCCGGACTCCACCCACAACTAACACGTACGAAGCCAATGAATTTGTGCCCGTGTATACGATAGAAACGACGCACATGCAACATGAGCAATACATCCTCCCCCTCGCCTCAATCACTTCGTTGTCTATGCCAAACACCCTAGCTAACAAAATTAGAGCCTTTTAAAAACCCGCATTCCCGCCATTCTTCAACTTCTCCGATGACAAAAAAGTCGGAAATAGAGTAATAGAGCACTTCCATTGTCGAGCCTGCCTCAAACGACCACAGCACACAAAGTTCCTCCCTCCGTCCTAGGAGAGCAACAATTGTCCAGCCAAGTCATGCTGCCACTCATAAAATGAGTACACTCAATGAACCAGAACCCAAGGCGATAAATCGACCAGAGTGGATGACACCTGACCCAATTAGGCAACGAGCTACGCCAACTTCTGCTGATTTTCTACTCTGTGCAAGCCATGGAGGTCAACAAACATTTCTGCCCAAATCCATCCAGTTTGTTCCAACGTGCCCAAGATCGTACAGGTCCATAGTCCTATAATCCCTGACAAATACTCACCTTTGAGCCAATTCGAACATGAACAGCGCCCGTCGTCGTATCGACATCCTGCGTTTTCAATCCCAAAATATTTCGCCTTCCAGTACTGTCATTGACTACCATCTCATCGAATTTTTCAACACAATACTGAAATTCTTGTGGTCTCTTAATTTGAATGTTCGATTTTATTCTAAAAAGCAAAAAATTCTTTTGCTAAATCGCCACCAAACATAAGTGATCAAAGTAGAGTTTGCGCCAACTTTTAGCCCCCTTCTGCACAACTGCGAATATGAAAAAGTATTACGACGAAAAAGCACACAAAACAGACCTATGCTATTGAATTGAGAAAACTAGTATTTTTCCAAACAGAACACCAGCCACACGGGCTCTCTTGTATGCTCAGTGCAGATTCGCATACTTGATACGCCAATAAGCACGCTCCAGAATCACAGCATAGCCCAGTCGGCTTGGTTGGTATTTCAAAACATTCCACGTTTCGCTGAGTTTGCTACGAAAGCCTGAACAGAGCCTGCTTCAAGCGACGAACCGCCGAAAGCGTTCCTTCTTCCATCGTTGTTTAACTAAAAAACCTTGACTACTTTTTTAGTCAACTTTCTAAACACCTTGGCGAAACGGAATTTTACCAAGGTGCACGTTATCAAAGTCGACGAGAGCACGTTCAATACAAGGCCCTTCGATCTACGTCGAGTAATAACGATTCATAACACATTCATCAAAAATTGCCTTCAACACGGTTCGTTTTCCTTCTGCACCTGCTCCCAAGAAACGAGATTTACGACGTGTTGGCTCATGTGCAACCTTCCGCCAAGATGAACGGAGAAACAAACGTTTGTGTACACTTGTGGCCTGTCATAAGTCAATACCACCAAAACTATGTTCACGGCCAGCACATAACGGACGTCAGTTGTCAAATATTACATTGATGCGTGTCAAAACTAACACATATCGCGCACTAACCAAAAAGCGGTCGTGCGGCGGCTTTCTTTTGATCATGATGAAAAAAAAGGGACCGCTCTGACAAAAGGCACACGTACTACACGATGCGACCGTGCTCTTGAGGCAATTTAGAAATTCATCTCGCTATGTTCAACAGTCAGGTGGGAGGCATAGACTGAGTACACGACCCAAACGCGCCCGTCGTTCAATCATTTTTACTAGCAGTATAATTTGACGACAAGTCATCTCACAAATCGATTCTAGGTCGCCTAGTTCAAAGCAGTTACTGCAGGTGGGTGGATGGGGCCATGAGAATGAACTCTCTTCGAGGAAGACATGAGAAAGCGTACACCCAAATCGAATCACGACAACGCCATGAGATGTAATCTATATGACACGAAATGACCTACATGCACTTTCAATAGCAGTCGCCATTCTTTTACAAGTGGGCATTCCCTGGCAAACATGGCATTTACGAAATTGAAACCGACGGCCACAAAAGTAAACAATGCCGCCAATGTCCTTTTTCAATCTTTTCGTACAATAAGTGCCAGGGTGGGAAGTTTGCCAAACTAATTCGGTCCCTCTCCCAAAGAAAGAAACGCGACTTACTTGACTAAAGACAGATAACTGCCTTCCGGTTCTTGATCGCTTTTGATCCTATCGTAGAAAATCGTGCTCGGTGGAAAAAATTGCCCACACTTCTTGCAGAATGCCATCAATGAATCAACGGGTGTATTGAAAAGGGCGAGTGAGTCACCTCCTGCCCCGCGTGGACACATAATTGTATGATCCGCGTTCAATCGTGAACTCATGGCTGAATCGTCGTCGCTTTGCCTATGCAATCAACCTGATCTTTGACGCTCGTATACGCTGCCAAAGCTCGGACTGGAACAAAAATGTGGCACTGTACCTCTTACTAATCGTAAGTATAGGTCTGGTCAATGATCTCACGATTTACTGCTGTAAAAACCTTTTTCAATTGATTAGGATTAGATTTGCGATATAAAATAACTAAGGCGGCTTACAGGGATCATCCGCTTACCCTCACGATCAGCACACTACCTACTGTATCTGCTGGACACTCCAATGCCTGGAAAAGCAAAACCTTGCCAGCACGAGTAAATCGACTATTAAGGGCCGGATTCACTCACCAAAAGTTTTTATCGATCGATTTTTTACTACACTTTTATCAATCAACCAATTAATTAAACGATACTTTTACAGTCGACCAGAGAAAACCTCACACGCACAGGACAACCAAGTAGGTACCCGTCCAATTTGTAATTTTGGGTATTTCCCGCTGAGTAGCAGACAATTTTTATCTTTATTACATTACGCGGCTAAATAAATCTAGTTTTGTTTGACTGTTCTTGGATATTTTCGATCCTCGTGTGCCCTTACGCCATGGAACCCTCGAGCCAGGCAAGAGGCAGATTAGAAAGCGCAGAGCTAGCAAAAAAACAGTTGCAAACTAGTTGTTTCTGTGCAGTCAACCTTCAAATTAATCGAGCTGGCACACCTCAACCGCATATCAGAAGCATGGTGCCCTTGCTTGCTGTCTTTGGCGAACTGCTTGACGGCAAGAATGCCTGTCCTTGCATCTTGTTCGCCATGCACGAGCTCTAGAAAGCAGACACGCATGTAGGCCGCCAACTTTAGGCACGCACTACAACAAGCCCCACACCATTGCTGGAACCAAGTGGCAGTCCCACCGATCTGCAACGAGCGGTGCTTCACCATTGAACCATACTCATTGGCAAGTTTGGAATCTTGCGAGGAAGGCAGCTGTGTAGTCCTAGTCTCGCTGGCCAAAAAGATATCGAACCGAATACTTTACACACACCTGACCATGCAGCACATAGTGATGGGACACTATCACTGTACTCCAGAGTCCGCGTCACTTATATGACCACTAACCGCCACTTCATCCTCAACAAAAATTTTAACTTCCATTAAAACAAATCTAATATATGAACACCCAAAAACTTTCATAAACCTATTCTAATTTCTGATCTCCATTTATCCCAATTTCATAATGCCCTAACCATCCTAACCAGTCCAATCATCTCCAACCATAATCACCTCCTTTCCTCTATTCACTCCTGCTCTTCTTTCTTGGACACTTTCACGACCTTCTTCCTTCCTCGACGACCCTTCTTCTTCTGCTGCGCCGTCTTCCCGCCTTCTTCGACCTCGACCATTTGTTTCCCACGTCTCTTTCCGCGTCCTTTCTTCTTCCCTCCGCTCTTCATCAGCGTGCGATAGCGAATCTTGCAAGCCGAGGGAGTACGGCCCTCCAATAGCGTGCACACTTTCGACCACTTTCCGAAGCCGTATTGCTCCAAGCCTTCCATCAACGACTTGTCTTCTTCATCAGTCCACTCGCCAGTTTTGATGTCACCATGCAAAGCCGACGTTCAACGTTCACGGCACTGAGCTTCGGTCCGGCCGGGCACTTCGCGAGCGATTTTGCGCCACCCTTTCACGCCGTACTTTTTCACCGCCAGTTTGAGTGTCTGCAATGAACAGATTTCAGTCGAGTCCCTGAAAAGGCGACCAAACGCACCTCGTCCTCGCTTTCTTGCCAACGACCGCTCTTCAACGACGGGTCCAACTTTCGGAGCCAGCCAGCTTGGCACTGCGCGCGAGTGCGCCCTTCCATGTAGCCTGTGACCAGTTCCCATGCCACGTAATCCCCCATGCGACAAGCTCGGACAGCATCTCGCAGCTTCTCGTCTTCGGCGGCGTCCCATTCCCTGCAAGCAAAACAAGGGCTGTTCCCTGGTCTGGCCGTGGGCGCCCCGCACTCCGCTCACTTCTTGACCATATCTGGATTCAAAGTCGTCTGGTACTTCTCGAAACATTGGAACGCAGTGCGACGGGTCTGGAATCCGAGTTTATGGAAGTGGGGTCAGTGAACCCTCCCAGGGCCTCTCGACCGTCCGCACTGACACTTACTCCCAGTTCAGCCGCGATCGAGCTCCAATCTCGCAACTCGTGTTTCTCGGCGATCTCGGCCAGGCGCTCGAGTTCTTCTTCTCCCCAATTTTTATCCTGATTCAAGGACGGATGGAACATGTTGAAGAAAGCCAAGCGACATTCCATTTCCGACCGAGTGCCTTTCATCTGAAAATGCCGAGTCTGGGAAAAAGCAGGATCCCGTTGGACTCTCCTTACGTCCACGACGGATATTTTATTCCAGTCCAACTGCTCCAACGTCGTCGACGGATATTTCGAAATGTCCACCTTGTTTCTAGAACGAAGACTCGGAACAGTTTCACAACAGAAGGGAAGGGCAGGACAAAACTCACGCCATCTGGGCGATTCGGGCTTTGATTTTCTCAATTTTGTTCGTAAAAAATTCGTGTTCGCCTTCTCCGGCGGCCTTGAACTCGACCATCAATCCATCAAGCCTAAATCGTAGAAAGCCGAGAATTATGGCTCTTTTCTTGGAAAAACCCGCCGTCAACAGAAAAAATCCTTACTTTTCTTGCATGGGCGCCAATTCATGTTCGACCATGGCCGTTTGAATCGCTTGCAAAAGTGCCGCCTTTTCGCTTTTGCCCCATTTCTTGGCCGGTTCTACCAACGGATCCAATTCGTTCTCAGCTTTTTTAAACAGCGCTTCGCAGTTCGGTTTTGGAGTCTAAAATGTCAAAACATTTTCGCAAGGCGCTGACTATTTTTTTTTGACTTTTTACCATTCCGGCCGAGTCTCGAAAATAAGGCGGGATATATTGCAGAATGGGCACACGAACGAACTTCTTCAATTCTTCTTCACCTCGGGCCAATTCCAATTCTCGCTCCAAAGCTGCCTGGAACAAAAAAATTACAAAAAACAAGGCTGATCCCCGAAACGTAAATTCTGGTCCCGGGCCTTTTCCCCAAATTAACTCATCTTACCTGCTTTTTCAAACCTTCCTCCAATTTCGACGACACTTTTTTGATCAACTCTCGGAGCACTTCTTGATACGCCGAATTCAGCGCCAACAAAGTTTCCTTCGATTTCGGCAACTGCCCAGACGCAACGATTTCCATGATTTCCTCTTCTCCCATTTCAGAATTCAAAGCGTCCGGCTGAAAGCGAAAAATGTTTGTTGCGAAGTGAGTTCCGGATTCAAAATCTTACAAGATCGGAACTGGGCGACGATGCCATATTTGGACTTTCCTTCAATGTTTTTCTTGAAGTCGATGAAAGTATCTGCGTACTTCCCAAGTTTCTTCGCTCACAAGCAAATCAGAGTCTCACACCTTTGTGTGCAGAGCTATCGCACAATCTCTGACTTCTAATGCACAGGTCGCGTGACCAGCAGGTTGCAATGTTCTGATTGCTCAGTTTTTTAACCATCGCACCATTGGTTGGAGTGTTCGTCGCTGCCTGATCCCTCCCTCCCCTGGGGACTAGCCTGAAACGCATCATGTGTCATTTTATCAAGTGACAGAGCAGTCCATAGCTGCACGACTTTACACTGCTCGTTTGTGCCAATTCTAGTGTATCCATAATCACATTCGCCCTGATCTACTGTATATCCATTTATTTACGTGTGGGCTTGCGCTCGTTTGAGGATGGCGCCCGCGTCGGTGCAAAGCGACGGTTCGATGAGTCGATGGGCAGAGTTGGACCCTCAAGTGTCGTTGTCGTCCTTCTCGATTTGGATATTGGCTATCGTTGCATCCGCGGTTGCCTTAGTCTCGTTGGTGGCGGTGGTTCTGGCCTGCGCATGCTGCGAAGAGCCGGACGAAGACGAGCGACGATTTCGCGAGCTTCAGTGGCAACAAATGAATCGGCAACACTTGGCGAGTATCAGCAGCAGCGCCACCGATCGACATCGCCGAATGCTTATGCAGAGAGATCCAAAGTTTGAACAGAGAAGACGAGGCGAGAAACCAGGCGGAACGCACGGACGATCAGCCGACAGAGAAGATCACAGGGTGAAGAAGGACAAGCCCGACAAACAGGACCAGGACAAGCAGCACGGACGGGACAAGGACCGACACAAAAGGGGCAGCGTCAGCAGCGAAGATGGAAAGAAGAAACCTGCAGGAAAGGAAGTTCAGAAAAAGGAAACTCGTCGCATTGTCTGGCAGAAATCCCAGGTGTTCAAACTCCAAGAAAAGCTTCGAGCCGAGTTCGAGACCCCCAAAGAAGCCGACGGCAAGAAGTCACCAGTTCCAAAGTCTCAATCACCGCCCGGTTCTCCTGCTGCAAAAAATGAGGTAAGTCGCTCGACTAACCCGTTCGTGGAGACAACTCAAAGTACGATGTCCTTTGCTTCAGGTTTTAGCAAGTGCACCCGGCGGAGTCGAGCCCCACGTTCCATCAACAAAGGCTGTAGGAGCGCCCGAGGTGAGGTCCATTAGCTTCATTCCCCAACAATGACTTTGCATGTTTCCGTGTCAGATGCCAATGCAGCCCAAGGAAACACAAATGGCGAAAAGTCCGCAAGGTGGCTCAAAGTCATACGTCGTCGGTGCGTTAAGCGTGAGTACAGTTTCCATCGATGTAGACTTTATTCTCACCAGCTGTTGGCAGGGCCTGGCTATTGTCTGAATATTTTCTTCGAGGATGTGCTCATTGTGACTTGGTCTCGTATTCTAGTGATTTCGAGCTTTGGTGTCCCAACCAGAAGGAAGATCCTGAGAATTCGAATGATTTCGTTTCGGTGTACAGACACCAATTGTGACATGAGTTTGCTCCCGTTCATGTGTTTTCTTCGCTGCTTGCTATGCCAACGAGTTACGAGTAGATGCCAAATGCTGTTGTACAAGAGCAGTATCGCAAAATCAGAGTTCCACAGATTGCTCTATATCAGGAAGGGAACGCATCAATTGCCACTCCGCAGTGGCGATAAGTCAACGCAGAAGAGTCTATGATAAACTTTAAACGCGGGTATGCGCACTCGAATGCGAAAAGGAACATGACATTGACTACGAATCGAACCGCACGTAAGCCCTGGGTCAGAGGCTGCTTAACCCCTTTTTCATAATCACCTAGGACATGTCCTGAATATTAGGCAGCCCTCAGTCTTATCCTACTGTATATCATCATCGTGATTTGATCGACCTAATTTTAGGACATGTCCTAGATGGTTGTGAAACCGGGCCCTGCTGTTTCTGGGCGACTCACCCGTACCGTCAAGTGGCACGCCAAGCGAGTAGAGAATCGGGAAATTGGCTCTCGAACACCAGTCGGGAAGGTCCCACCCTCTTCGCCCAGTATCATCCTGGGACGCTGGTGCTGGCACAGGATGCCCTCGTGTGGAGGTGCTCCTGGTTGAGATACAGAGGGAAGCTGCAGTGAGAGCTGAGCTGGTCACCTAACGCTCTCGCTTTATCATACTCGTATCATGGTTGCTGGCTGGCTATAGGCAAAACGGGTTGGAAGTTGGAAGAACTAGGAAGTCCCCTAAAAATTTTTTTCTAATTAAAAAATAATCACCATTGATAATTTTGGCTCTCTTGAGGCAGCGTCGAAACTAGGCGATTATTACAGAATCCACCGTAGACTGATTGGAAAGTCACACTGAGCCGACATCCCTCCCGTGACTTTGGGCCAGGCATTTCCGCCAACTCAACGTGCGAAGAAGATGCCGCTGCAGTGAAGCGGCTGGGAGAACAGGGTGTTCTTATTTTGGGAAAAGCCTCCTATGGCCGTGAGTGCCTCTGGCGTGCTTTACTGGAGTGGTCGAGTTTGGTTGCAACGCCCATTTGATCACGGAATCAGCATCAATCAGCTGCAGTGGAAATGCGACAGTCTTCGCTGTCAGGTTGTGTGTCATCGGTGGGTACCTACATCATGATAATGCCGAGAGTACCTACTACCTATACATGCCTCTGGACTGACACACAGTACACAATAGATGTGTGAATCTTCTATTTTATTCAGGCCGCGAGCGAAAGTTGGTTCAACAACAGCGACAGCACCAGTAACGCATATCGTCGGTTTGAGACCACCTGCGGGGTCTTTTGACAAATCTGGCCTCTTTCCAGTTTGAAGACCCTCATATCATGTTATGGCACTCATGGGTCTCTCGTATGTACACTCATCATCAAGTGACCGAACAATGGTGAGGTGATAAAACAATAATTGATCAAACACCCATCCGCGCAGAGTTACAAACCAGAAATTTTATCTTTGGTTATTTCAACAGTTGTCTCTCTGGACTCCTTTCCAACGAGTATCACGTCCTGCCTACATTTTTCTCAATTCAAAATAGAGTTGCAGCCATTACCTAATGTTTTACAGTTACCGCTTCCAGGGACACTGAATTTGTCCAGAATCACGTCAATGCCTCATCTATGTTTTAACCAGCTACGTATATGCTTTTGTATTCACGTGTGGATAAAAAAATTTTAGATCTCCGCGCTCTGCATGTACGTCCAGCGGACAAACGAATGACTTCTACCGACGATATTTTGCTGGCATCTTGCCCTAGTTTTGATACGCCTCTGCCACCAAGCAAGTTTAGGATCCTTGTAAGTTAGCAGTCCTTGTAGTGGATCCTGATGTTTGCTATAAGGCCGCGATCTTAAAGGCATTTGTGGCTATCTGGGATTATCTGGCACTGCGTTTTATTAGTTTGCACTGATCACTTCAAAAACTGCCATGAGACAAATTCCAAGACTTTGGAAAATCTTCGCTCTGTTCATACTTTACTAGAGACCACATTATTCGAAAAATTTGATATGATTGTATACGTACAAAATCCATTCTCCTTACTCTTCACTCAAGCTTTTAGCAGAAATGTGCGTCAGAATGATGTAGGAGGGTGATGCTTTTCCTTGTGCATTTGGTTATGTTCGCCTGACGCAGACTTTTTCGGAGCCAGTTTAGATTTACTTTTGATCATTAGAAAATCAATTTTGCGGTTTTCGTTTTCTTTCTGGGGCTAATAGATGCATTGCGCGATACTTGTACTGTGGTTTTGTACCACTTTTACGTGCCAAAGTTCAGTTCGTCATCAGCGTCGTTCGTCCTTGACCATTTGCTGCCACACGGTTCGCATCTTCGCGCGATCGATGTACAGCGTGTCCAGCAGCTGGTCCACCTTCTACAAAAAGAAAGACCCGAGTTGAGCATCGAACCCAGGGGCGTGGGACATCGAACTCACCTTTCCCAGTTGCCTGTCGTTTACGGCGCCCATTTGCAAGAGGTTCTGCTGCACACTCATCGCCTGCATGTCGCTCCTCAACGACTCTTTGTACTTCTCCATCACCGACGGCTGCAGCACGCTCCTGAAACGAAGGGGGGTCTCGAAGAGCCAAAAGTCATCTTCTCCCGTCCCTTACCTGAACGAGACCTGCGACGCCTCCTGCATCAGCGTCTTTTGCGTCTTCTCGTCATCAAAGTTCTTCACGTCGGCCATTCGCGTTTTGACGAGGATGATTCGGGCCATCTCCACTTCCGGGGGTTGGATGCTCTGAGCTTGGTACCGATGCCACTCGATGCTGGCGGGTCCCGCTCGCATTTCGACTTCGCAAGTGCGCGTCGTCGACAGCACGGGCCGATTGACGAACGCTGGGTGCCCTTGCGGCAAGATTTAAAACGAGAACTGTATTCTGCCCAGTGTCCAATTAAGAACGCCTACCTGAAAGCTCACCACAGTCTGCGCCTGGCGAGCCAACTCTTCGTGATCCTTCCGCACCTGCGCCGCCTCGTTCACGGCGTCGGTCGGGTCTTCGGTGGTGTTTGGCGGACCCGTTTCTGCAACTCGGCCTTCTCGTTCGGCGACAGAGCTCTGGCGGCATCTGGCGACACATCATCTGCAAGGAACGATGCCACGCCGGTATTACTCGGGTACTAATCATCAGTCTTACCTCGAGGATCGCACGCAGCATCTCCGGCGTCATTTTCATTTCCTTGGCGAGATCTTGGAAGATGTCGAGCAGCTGCTGCGGCGTCAGTTTCTTGCCCGTGGCTTCGGTTGCTGCCATCCTTTCGACGGCCCTCATTTTAACCGGATCCGATTTCACCTAAAAAGGAGCCAAGTTTCAAATGAGAAGACGCTAAGAATTGGGAAACTCACGTTCTCTTTGGCCCTTAGCTTGACCAGCTTCATTCGGTAGGCGTCTCGGCCCCGGGCGGCTGAGCTTGCTTGGCTGCGGCACTGGTTCCGCGCACTTGTCGGGCGTTCTGCAACGTCTCGGCCATCATTCGCTCGCAGCGATCTCGTAGGGCGGAGTTCTGATTAGCTGCGTGCATGACGAGCATGAAGTTCGGGAAAAATTCGAGGCAGGACGCCGTCTCCTCCAGTTTCTAAAAAAGGGTGGCATTAGATTTAAACCAGCACCCGGCAAGCCAAAGAGCACATTAGCCGTGTTCAGGACTCAGATCACCTGAGCGGGATTGATCGAGTTGGCGGGCATCAGATTTTGCATGTCCTTTACCTCCCTCAGCTTCTGGCCTCACACTCTCATTTGTCCGATCGTCGCCTGCAAGAGAAGCTGTCATCTACCGGGAGATCGCAACAAGACCATTGCACTCACCTCGAGGATGGCCTTTCAGCATATCCGGCGTCAATCGCACACCGCGACCCAACGCCTAGAAGATTCCCAGGAGATCTTGAGGGCTCAGCGTCCGTCTCGTCGCCTCGGCCTTCTCCAGCTTGTCCAGAGCACCCACGCGGGCCTCGTTAGCTCGCACCTGAAATCGAGTCTGATTAGATGACCAGGACTCACCATCTGCCGGTGAACTCACCGACGACCTTACTTCCGGCCCGCGATGCGCAACAGTTCGACCATCTGCCTTTGCGTTTCGTCGTTGAGATTCCGATCCTGCTTGGCTTTGAACAGCGCCATCCAGAAGTCTCGCGTCATCTCCAACAGGCCCATCGCTTCGTCGGGTTTCTAGAAACAAGAGATTGTGCGGGGTCCACTCGAGGGGGCATCGTGCATCACTTGGACGGCCGGCTGCCTTCGACGAGTAGCAATCGCCCCGTCCGGATTCACGTCCACTTTCTCTTGGACTTGGTTGGCCACATCAAACAGCGACAGGTTTCCTTGTTCGTTTAGCTTCTTGTTCATCTCGTCCGCCTACATCTTCATCAACTTCACAGCCGTCACGAAGTGCTAAAGAGGGAAGAATGAGTTGGTTAGGAGGGAGGGAAAAAATCAACCACAGCTTTCCTGGAAGATCGCCTCGACTTGTTCCGGGTAGAGGTCCATGTCGGTAATCAGGTATTGAAACACGCAGAACACGTCGGTTCCGGTCATCGGGCGCTTCTGAGCCGCAGGGGCTACGCAGCTCACAACATCTCGTTTGGCTGGGGCATTCTGGTACTGAAAGTGACACAGAACCTCAGACCATGGCCCGGGGTTATTCTAGCTTAAGAGTGTCGGTTTCCTCGCCTAGTAGGTCTGGCGGAGCTCACCGTCTGGGAGACATGCTACGCGTTTACCTTTCCGTGCAGGGCTTCTATGGCTTGGACGAACTGCGGAGTTAGGAACTCGTCCGGCTTGACCGGGATGATCGGGACCCCGCTGACCAGCTCGGCCGCCGTTTCAGGAGTGACGAAGTTCTTGGCCATTGCTCGCAAGACGACGCCTTCGGGCTGGTTCGGGTCGACCTTGTTCAACGCGTCGACGATCTTGGTGAGGATGTTCAGCAGGCGAAGTCTTCTTCAGGTTTTCGCACTTCGGGCGTGGGCGTGTGAAACAGAACACTTTATAAAAGGAGGAACCAAAGACCCAGCAGAAGCGTAACTTACGTGCTCGATGAAGCTGGCGTGGTCCTTTCCACATGCGGCATCGTATGGAAGCCGTAGTTTTGAAGGATCAGTGCGAGCGGGTCCACCTGGATGGGGAGCGGTGGTGGTCGTTGACGAGCCGTCGGTGGCGGCGATGGCGACGAGGTGACAGACTTCGACATGGGCTTAACAAAGGTTCAACGCAACAACTCGAAAGAGATCGACGAACACAACCGCACAGGTCGGAAACAGAAAAGTAAAATGAGGATTTTGCTCCCTAGTTTGAGAGTCCTGATGTGGTTGGTGGCCCGTACTACCACTCGGCCATGATACGACGAGTGACCAGACAATGAGGGCCCATACGGAGACAGCGCGGCATACCTTCGTAATGATGATGCTCAAGCAAGCAAGCATGCCCCTTGTTTTGCTCAAGGCGGGGGAGGCGCTGGAATTATGGTCGTGCCTGCTGGATGATCCTCGTCGCCCGCTGGATGATGAGCTCGTGTCGATCTTGGTCATGAAGGCATCCGAGTTGCGACGGGTTTAAGTGCCGACATCACGGATCTCAGTCTGAAGGAAGTCCTCTTGTCTTTTCCTCGTCTAAGGGAAATATACGATGATAACCGCTGATGCGGTTCAGACCGACATAAAAAGGGCAAGGAACTGAATCTGGTGAAAGCAACAAGGAGTGATTGGTTCCCTAATAGTCTGAAAGTAGAAAGGTATAGGAAAATTAATTTTGTTGAAATGTGAAGACCGACTGATTATGAATTTGTAATGTTCCAGTATACAAAATCCTCATTAAAATTGTTTCTTTGACCATCGTGCAAGGGGGAATGAAGACCAAGTTATGCAAATGAGAGTGACCTCGTCTGATGTTAGGCCTGTCTGGTAATATCTAGTGATTGCTGTGTTAGGAACTGGTCCTCCCTTTGTCTGATGTATGTTGTTTGTTTGTTTTGTGCCAGTGCACTTTTGCCCTTGGGTAGATGCTCGTTATCTAATCAGTGTTCATGCCTGTGCGTACTCGGTGCGGTCGAGTAGTAAACCTTCACTGTGAGACAAGTAGTCTTACAATCGCCCGAGTATCTGTTCAGAAATTCCGTCCGTTTTCTGCACATAGACCTGAGACAGCGTTATCATGGGCGCCATAGCTACATCTGAAACCCCAGTCACATGCCTGCTAACTATATTTCGTCTACACGCCGGAGACAACACACTCGTGCCTGTGTGATCACTCCTTCCTAACAAGACACGAGACCGCTCTCTCACATCCAGCTTGAGCAGGCCACACGCATGTATTCATCGATTGATCATAAACCAAGTGATCTGGGTGGCAATTCCTTGTGTGAGCTTGTCCTCCCAAATCGCACGTCCAATAATTATTTGAGCATTGCTTGCACTCATAATCGCCTACCGTCTTGCCTTGGCACGAGAACAGTTGGCCAGTCTCGTTACTCCTCACTCGACTCCACTGTGCTGTGATCCTGAGCGGACACCTATGGACCTCATCGCAGCCCATCGACGCGGCGTAATCGCATCTATCTCGATTCTGGTCAAATATCAGTGTCGAAGTAGGGCACGGCCTTTTATGGACTTGGCCAGAGACGTGGCACGAGTAATATTCGTTGCTGCATCGTCGACAAGCGTAGTTCCCTTCCGCTCTCCCAATGCATGTGAATGACTCCAAAAGTTCGCAATGGGCTCCCAGGTAGGGCCACTCGCACTGACAACGGTATGTGCTTTCCGCAATTTTCTCACACCGACCTTGATTACGGCATGGGCTCGGCGAGCAAGGGTCGAGAACTGAAAATATGACCATGGTGACTCTGCATGTAGAATGCAAGATGGTGGTCGTGTGCGGTAGTACAGGATGCCCCTAGTGGAAATACAGGGGGATAGAGGAAAGCTTCCATTATAAGTTGGTCGCCTTACGGCCTCGCTTCTTAGTGGGGCGTCACTGAACCCTGCCCGCAGCAAACGATGTTATATTCATGTGCTAGGGTAATACTTCGAGTGTGAAAGGAATGCTTATTGTCACCATTGATGAGCTAGGTTTCACTTACCCTGCTCGCAATTAGCTCCACCATATCCATTGGGGCATGCACACATGTACGTGTCAGAACCACTTCGGCAAGTCCCTCCATTTCGACATGGATGGCTTTGACACAAGGCATCTATAACTGAAGAACATCTCCCATCTGCACTGTATATAACCTGTGCACTGCACCACTACGTACAACAATTACACTGCGCCTCGTCACCTTACAGCGGCTGGTTCACGGCCACGTGAATTCGGCCATGCCTCTCAACAAGCGAGTGATCGACTTTCAGCTGCATATCCCATTACCCTCAAGTGCGCACGGTGATGTGGTAAAGCATGACCGCTCTGAGATTGTCTTACTTATGTTTATATACTGTTCCTGCACGATGACGTGGTCCTGACAGTGCACTTCAATCGTCCAAACGCGCCTCCATAGTCGCTCGCTTACTCGCTCGTCCAGGTACCTGTACTTGCTGGTGGTGCCGCAGTACCTTCTCAATTTTGGTCTGCCAGCGGCGGTCAGGTTGCTCATTTCATGAGGGCTGATCACTGTCGTATTGGCTGGTGGATCGTATAAGTCAGGTAGTTGAGCAGAGAATATGAATTGGCTCTTGTTCACCTTATGACCACACGCATCAACCAGAGTCCATATGCGCTCGACTGTTCGTTGACAACGGGAGGCATTCACGGGCCGATCCACATACGAGAATTGAGTAGATGAATTGCATTCCTTATGTACAATGGCTGTGGCCCAACCACCCCCGTGCTGGACAGAGACACGGTTGGGACGACAAAGTTGAAGGTGGGCGTTGGCTGGGACTGTGAGTATGGGTTGAGTTATCTACAGTAGGGAAAGAGTGCATTAGTCACAATGGTCCAAAAAATGAGAGCACCTTTTAGTACTATTCTTCAAACACTCAGGTTTCTGTTTCAACCGCAAGACTTGTCTTGCTCCAGCTGGAGTTTTTGTCCCGCCGACCACGCTCCTTCATGCGCCTGTCAAGCACGAGGATTCCACAACTAATGAAATTAGAGGTTATCAACGGCAAAAGTCCCGCCAGTCTTCTCCGCAGTCACATCAGATGTGCTCTTCATCGCAATCTTACCTCACACTCGCCAATTCCGACCAGCGCAACACAAATTGCAGCACTCAACACAGCACTCCAACCTGTCATTTCACCAACTTTCCTTCACGAGACAACAAATCTGACTATCATCTGCTATCTAGTTCACGGCCGCCCTGTCAGGTGCCAGTTCTCAAGTTTCACTTTGGCTTTGAAATATCACCATCCACAAAACTCGTGTAAAGTTTCCACTGCGAAAGCTGTGCATTTGCATCTGTCGCTTATCACGGCCAGTAGGCATATGGACTTACGACCGTGTGCGACCAGCAATGCTCAAACTGCACCTACAGTATGGCCAAACCACCAGCCAACCAATGTCGCACCGACTTCTTCTTTATGGTGCTCTCTTTCCTCTACTGAACCACACAGGGGCGAAAGCTCTACACCAGATCCTCCATATGTACAAATCTAAAATTATCCCTAATCGTCTCCATCACCAACATCACACTCTTGCTTCTTCCTGTTTCCTCAACTTTTTCTCCAACTCCAATTGATATTCTAAATCAGCTAATCGCTCCCGCTTCAATTTTTGCTTCTCCAATTCCCATTGGACATTGGCGAACCGTCTCTCCTTCTCTTTCTGTTCAGTGTACGACACGCCTCCGATCATTGCTATGGCCGCCGCCACACAAAACCCAAAGAAATACTTTCCAAGTAACCTCATCCTAGAACAGCAAAAGCTCACGTCCGCTTCCACTTTCTCCATTTTACAAAAAGGGTCTTCTCCCCGATTCTTTCCACCGAACCATCTCCCTCACCAAACAATTTACTTCAAATCAGTCCAGTAATATTTGACATATTCACAAACCAATAAAACCGTCAATACACCAAATCACAGCGCCATGTCCTAACTCAATACTCTTACCAAAAATTACTCGACAACCATCAAGAAAGCGATGCAGGTTATTATGCATAGGAAAAGCACAAAAAATAAATTTCGCGTGCCTACGCTTGATCAAGGCCGTAAAATTCTGGAATGGCTAAGCTTTGCTCTTGCTCTTCGTATTGCTGCTTGGCATACAGGATTTTCTGACACAGCTGAAAAGAAAGGACAAATTAGACTGAGGGCTGGGCATGGAAGCACTGACTGGACTATTTCCACTAATTCCATCCTATCACGGTTCCCGATGTTCGACCAGACCGTTTTCGAGCCCGCTCAAGGTTTCTATAGTATGCTAGGTCAACGATAGGCGCTTTCACATCGGACCCGACCCGATCTGTGACGCGCCAACCAAAGTCAGTCGAAATTAGCTTGTATCGCACTGGCACGCCTGATGGGCCTCCTAAGCCGTCTGATAGGCTCTTCTACACTCTGTCCCACCCAAACTTTCTACAAGGTCACTCACCTCAGTCGCTTTCTCCACCGAATCACATTTGATCTGTCGTTTACTATTTTGCGGATCCGACGTTTTCAAGATAAATTTCAAATAGGGCTGTTGCCAAGTGACGAGCCCGTGCAATTGGGAATGTTCACCAGACACGTTCTCCAACACGCAAGTGCACCCTTGCAATTGACTGTAGGCTATATTCAATAGCACTCGTACATCGTCCACTCGCCGTCTTCGAACGAAATAGACATTCGTTGTTGAAATCAATACCAAAATCGGCGTCTGCTGTTGTACTGTACAACAATGATCCATACTCAGGCACCTGAAATTATATCAGCTCAGAAGCAGACACTATCTAAGACCAAACCCAACTTACAGCTCTTTCATATTCCCATCGCTGATACTAAGCAAAGTCTTCTGAGCCATGGCCAACTGCTCCGAATATGAGGGCAACGTTCCTTGTAGATTTCTAGCCACTCTCGGAAATCGAAGACGACTCGGTGGAAATCTAGATTTCAATGGGCCGTCCGAACCTGAGACAGCTTCTCTGGTAGCATTCGACACTCCCGTGGCCAAATCGAGGACTCCTTGAACCGGTCGAGCCACCATACCAACTACGCCTTTGAAAACGCCAGTGAAGAGACCCTAAGAAACAGACTGGTCAGAATGACAAAAACCAATTCGTCATCGGCACATCAGGGCTCTCTCCCAAACTCACCTCCACTCCATCCTTCTTCATTCCATCCACTGGCTGCGTAATCACTGATTTCAGTCCACCGACCACTCCGATGCCCAATCCTCGCACACCCGTCAGCAAATGTCCCATGGCATCCTGCGACTGAGACTGCCTCAGATTATCTTCTCTGAGTTGCCGATGCCCGTCGTCCATGGCGATCTTGCCCATTTGATCAGAAAGTGAACTCGTGATTTTGGCAGCCGAATTTGAGAAACCGTGCATCAAGCCGGTTACAAACCCGGAAACATTAGCACTAATTATCAGCTCTTGCAAACTGTCGCTCACATCTCGAAATAGACCGACTGGATTGCCTAGGAAATCTACTGTCCCCAAAATCTTGACCGCTTGGCTTCTTAGTTCTTCTGAAATGGAAAAAACAGGCTTTAACGACAGCGGAATCTCTATGCTTCAAGTGCGATCTTAATCAACCCTCAAAACTAAATGGCCCCTAAGCTAAGAAAACCCCGACCCAGATCACTTACGCGTAAAATGTCTCTGCAACGCTTCCAACAGGAAGTTCACCGTTTCAAAATAATACGATTGTTGGAACGGTGCCACTTCCACGGACGCATTCTCGAATCGAATCAACGGCATATTGTACATTTGTTTCACTTGCCTTAACTGCAGCGAAAGCACATTGGCCGTGACAACTGATAAATATAATCGACGACACGTCAGTTTCAAAATGCCAAAGTAACATCGCCGAGCTTGTTTCGGATCCGGTCTATCCAATTCCAAATTCGGTGGCGGTGAATGCTGATATAATTTCACTGCATCATCTATGGAACGGCGAGCAGCCAACGTGTGGTCCTGATGCACCGCATTCGGCGTCGATGTTGTTTCTACGCCGCCCAGAGCCGACGGATCGTCAAAGAAGAAAAGTAATAGTTTCCATAAAAGAATTTCGTCCACGTACAACGCCACCTTGTTGATGCTGACGACAAATGTCTAAAAGAGTTATGAACCAGTGTATGAATTATGTAGACACCCCACATTGGGTATACTCACATCGAACGAGTCGTAAGATGGCAGCGGCGTCCACTGCACTAGTAAATCCAAAGCCAAAAATGTCGGATCCTGTTTCTCATCAAACTTGGATCGAATATGCAACAGAGTCCATCGTTCCGCATTCCATAATTGATTATCTGCCTGAAAAAGACACCTTCATCTTTCCCTCCTCCAACCTTAGATAACCATTACCTGTATCTCCAATACTTTCAAGCACAGCGTATATTTTCCTCGTTCTCGTCTCGAATTCATTATCAGTCCAGTCAATCGACAATAAATCAACTCCTCCAAATCGTTGTTCACCACTGATAGTCCGATTCCGGCATTCAGAGTACAACTGCAGGCAAGCTCCATAACCGTATCCGTGCTCGTCGACGCCTGCATCTCGTCTCCGCTTTGCTCAGAGGTCATTTTGCTCTTCGATGATACGATGGGCAGCTGACGACGCTGTTGATCAGCCATATCGGTCACACGTAGCACACGCGTCGGTCCATCCAGCAGGACCGTTACCGCCAGTCGCCCACTTCCAGGCCTTTGCCGTTGTTTAATAATCATTTGTTCGCTTGGTACGCCCGGCGAGGACTGAGAGCTGCCTTGAGTCGGACCTAGCACAACCGCCACGCCGGCCCTAAGCTGGCCACGTTCCGCCTGCACGTACATGTCGTTCAAGCCACATACCAAACGGTTGTCCTAGAATCCAAAAAGACATCACAGAAGCGACTGGGTAAACCACCCCTAAACTGAAGCTGGTTTCTTACACCAGCATACCCCACAGATACGCATAAAGGCCCTTGACCTTGAGGACATCAAGACCCCGCTAAACTTGGCCTCACCTCCGTGAATCTCCATCTCTGAGAAACATTTCGATTCGGATCCAATCTTCGCAACATCAAAGGAACCGAACTATTAGGCTCGACGTGGCCAGGCAGAACATCCAAAACGAAAGCTACGCCGTCATCGCTGGCGTGCTTCAGAAGTCGTGACCAATCAGCCGCATTCACCAAATGACCGTCACTTCGCATACGCCACAGCTGCTGCGGTTTTTGAGGGTCCTGAAATAAAGCGTCCGTTAAGCACTGATCAACCCTTGAGAAACTGTAACCTACCTTTCTACTCAAAATAACTTTTCCTTGCGGGAGGACGTCCAATACAAGATCCGACTCGTCTGGAACCCTTCGTGGACATCTAAAAATGTATAATTTAGGTCCCCAGACAATTTGATTCCTCCCAAGTCCCATACAGTACAGGCCCAACCCATCGCACGCCCCGTCTCAAATGAAACATCACCTCACCCCAAAAAGGTGGAGTATTCGTGAAGGATACGCTCCGAGACGTTATGCCTTGCCAAAATCTAAATATTTAATCAAACTTACTCGTCCAACGTTTTTGCAAAAGTAATATAAATAAAATTTTCGTACAACAGCGGCTCGCCCTGTCCCAAAATCGTTAAATCATATTCCACCGTTTTCCCATTTTGCGCCGTCAGCATAATAATTGGCGGTTTGAATTGCGTATCGTCGAAACTGTAGTTCACTAAACACCAAACCATTATCTGCTTCTTCCTCCCAACCTCCCATCCTCTTCCTCACCTTGACTCTGCGGTCTCAAAACAGCCCGTAGATGACTAGCATCGCACGACTTTTGATTGTATAAAACAGGAGCGTCCGTCAGATTTTCGATCCTTATGGGCGGAGGAATATTTTCGGCACTCGAGAAGGTCACGTAATATACTGCACCTCGTAGAATTATCTCCAAACGCAAGAACTGCGGTGTGAATTGACTGTCTCTAAAACAAAAAACCCAGTGAGAACTTTAAAATATGCACCTCTTTTTCCTCTTACCGCAAAGTTAAATGGAACGATTTTAATTGATCGATACGAAACGGACTGCTCCAATATGGCACATCATCGCGACGAACACACAACAGCAGATCCAAGTCCTGTCTAGGCCAGTGCCACGCCAAGCTGCAATTTGGTGCCACTGTGTACTGACCAGATTGCTGACGCTGAAAAAATTAATCTGCTTCTCTGTCTGACATTCTTCACCGAATCCCTTACCTCAGCATCATACAATTGTGACACATGCAATTTATATCGCGATCGATTATCGATTAGATATCGAGCCGTCAGCAATACCACTTGCGTATCCTTGTACATGCCTTGACCCGGTCTCACTTCCACACCAATGTTATACACCCTGAACAGCACCCCAATCAAAAACTGCTAGCTATCATCCCATCTAATCGCTTACTTTGCCGGTCTCCTATCCGTTACAGGAATCGATCGGAGCTCCTTGAACGTGATCCCAGGTTCCAGGACAAAACTTCGACACCAGTCCGACACACAATCAGGATGAACCAGTTTTCCCAATCGAAGGCAGCACCTGCAACAATACTCGTAATCACCAATATTTTCCTTCTCAAAACATCTTAAACACTTACTTCAATGGGGCTCCATTTTCGGCAAACGAAAACAGAATGGGTGCCATCGAACGAGCGTGTTCATGTTCATCGAACTGACCAGCAGCTTCTTCGGCCGCTTCTTGTTTGACGATTAAGGGCAATCCACTCTTGTTCACGAACCAGAACGGGGCCGATATGGTGACCTGAAACAGGAACTAATGCAGACACAAATGATCCTCACCCAACTGACCTACATATAATGCCCCATTAAAGTCCAACACAAAACTTGACATTTATCAGACCAAAGATTGGAGACCTCACCTTGACTGCCCCACCTTTGATCGGAGTTAATCTCGAATGCAGGATCAACGGACGTCTCAACTGATCGACCATCTCCAGCTCATATTTTTGTTCTTGAAACGCAGTTGCATAAATGTATAGCGGCTGCCGGGAATGAAAATATTCCGTCTCAAATTTCAACTCAATCGTTTCTACTGGATCGACCTAAAAGCCCACGCAAATTACTCCAGTTCCAATACTTTGACAAAAATCACCTACCTGCACAAACGGTGACCACTGCCCAGCAGGCACAGTAATCCGGATCGCAGGCTCGGCCACATTCACGTGCAAATCCAACGGCAGTAAATTGTTCACAATCAGCGGCGGAACGAAGCTCAATGTGTGGCCAGGAATGACACCACCGTCCACATGGATCTCGGGATACGATTCGGCTTTCACTGACACGCACATCCTAAACAATCAGCCACGCACTACTGCACCAGCACTGCACCACTTCCTATACTTCATCACTGATTACCTATATTTCGCTCCATCAATCGATGTGCATGCCCGCACGTAATTGGCCACTTGCTCACGCTGGCTCACATGACCCCAACTAATCGCCTTGCAGAATGCCCATGACCCGCTCGTGGTGGCCGGCCGAACCAAAACCTTTGAGTTGGCGTAAGCTAATGGTGCTGGGCGAACGGCACCCGGTGGTAGCACAAATTCGGTATACTCTTAAACAACGCACACTAATTAACTTCGCAACTATTGGCATCCCGCTGCACTCACCTCCAACAAAGCTGGTCACTTCCAGTCGAATCGTCAGCGCATCCATCAATCCATTGACAAACATCAATGCCGATCGTACAGTAACCACTTTCCGTCCATCCTGATCAATGCTAACTGCCGCCACAAGTCGAGTGTACGAAACTGCATGACTCTTCAAAAAAGGAAACACTTGTCAGTTCCACTCTTACCCCCATGTAACACACAGCCATCCACCAAAAACCACTGCAATGGCAATTCACAAATACACCCACGAGCACCAGTGCCATTTCCAACCAAAACCGAAACCCAATAAAAAGTATTTTGTTCCTTTCCCCTTCTTTCCTTGCGAATGTCGCTTAAAGAACATCCCAATTTCATATCTTACCAACGACGATTTCTTCGAGCTATCCAGCCTTGCCAGTCGGAAAAACGTGCCCACAGCATCCACTGGTATTGGATTTATCTCATGCCATCCAGCCACTTGAATAACAATGTGATGCGACAAGAAAGGATCCGTCGACTCGGTCTGAACGTAATACACTTTTATCTCTCCCGCACTTTGATCATTCATACCAACTTTACCTCGACAGGTTGCCACGGATCGGATTCGAACGAGAATTGATGAGTTTCCCCGTCCTGTACATTGATCCATCTCCCTGCGCTGATCTTTCGTCCGTTTCCGCCTCGTTTCTGGCCACCAAGGCAAGTGGCGAACGATAGTACACTCCCAGTTTGATTAACCAGCAGGTAAGGCAAAATATCCAGACGCCGCGTGAAGCCAGATCTGAAATCACCCCAATTAGGCTTGTCCGAATTGAACTACCAACTTCAGCGGCACTCACCGAAAATCTTTTGCCAAATTTTCAGATAGATTCGGCCAATAGTTCAAAAAATGACGAGTTTGTTGAATGAAAGTTTTTGTCACCGTCAAATCCAATAGCTTATCACCTAAAAACCTTTAAGTTTTCTATCTGTTCTATTGAAGGCTCAAGCCTGTCGCCGCTAGGGTCGCCCATGCCATGGTTCAATGCCAAGGAGCATGCACACCTTCACTCGACGTACTGTAATTTCTGTGCACCACTCACTTGTCCCAGTATGCTTATGGACCCAAAGACAGAACAGACCTTCTCCACGAGGGACTTAAACCCGCGCCGATGAAGCTGAACCAGCCAGTTACGGCAGCCGGAAAACTGCCCGATAATTTATCAGTTAACCGGCAGCATCTTGCCTATCAGAACGACCGATACAGCCAACACTCATCACCTCACCTAAAATCTCAACATTAAGCGCATTTGAAGTCGAGTTGTAATACCAACTGACGTTATCCACTCTAAAACAAGCCTTTCAGCCTGATCTCACATTGACACTGGCTTGAAATGGCTTACCTCCACGCTTCCAAAAACGGTTCCCATCCGTACACTTTTTGATTAAAAAAGCTCATCTCGATGACCAGTGCACCACATCCTTCTTGCGCATCATGCGACGATTTTCCAGGTCGATGTTCGATCATACCATCTACAAACCAAGATTCAAATGGTCTTTTTTATACCTCACTCACAAGATCTTACCATTCACTGCAACTTTAAACAATGGGAATCTCGTATCTTGGTAATCGTCCAAAAAGCAAAGACTGACCGATTCCAATTTCAGTTCCACTTTCTCAATCACCGTTCCATTCTCCTCCTGACTTAGTTTTGACGACGATGCTTGATCACTCGATTTCATTTCCGGTTGTTCCCACTGCGACACATACGCGTCCCAAACGGCCCGCAATACCAGGTAATCTCGATAGGACAATTTCGCCATCAAATTGCCCAAGGTCATCTGAAAGGATAATCAGGCTATCAATGGCGCATCGACCACAGCCAACATGTCTGTAGGTCAACCACAGTTCGATCGATCGATCGAGGGTTGTATGCTTCGATAATTCAGATGACGATCGATAAGACCATATTCGCTCCACAAATCAACGACTCGCTTACCTTCAGGCGATATTCATGCATTTGCGGCACCGTCTCCAACAATCCCAAATTCACATATTTCGAAGTCCTTGCTGTTTTTGGAATAGCAGCAAATTCAGCAGTGCACAAAAACGCATTGGTCAGCGCTGTCGTCGTCTCGTCCTTGCTACCATAGACGCAATCGAATAACTGAAGATTGCTATCTCGGCACTCGAATTTTAAACAACCATCTATGTTTTCGAAATATAGCGACGCCGTTGCCTAAAACATAAACCTCGTCTGATTATACCTAATCACGGGAGGACTCCATAGGCCTCCTACAGTACGCCTGACCATAATCGATGCTAGCCTACATAATAGACTCAAACCCGACACCCACCTTCAACAAAACAGCCAGACTATTCCTTGATGACGGCCGTTCTAAAAACACAATCTCCGATTCCAATAGAGTCGCTTTCAACTTGAAATTTTCCTTCTTCTGTAAAAATCCAAGTTCAACAAATTAACCAGAGATCAATCACAATCTCACCATTTCCTTTAACTCTGCACGAGTCACCACTCTCGTCTTCGCCAAAGTCTCGCCGTGTTGCGATTTCCATTTTTCCAACTTTTTCTTTTCATACAATGCCTCTGTTCCACCTGATGCCACCTTCACGGCTACAATGTCACTCCAAACTCACTCCACTTTGTCTACTGACCCACTGCAACCTGTACCTTTTCTGGTTGGTGCTTCAGTCATCAGGAATGCTTGAGCCAACGAGAGCCATTCATTGACAAATACCAGTCGAGCTTGAGAGAATACCAGCGTCAAAGTGGAACAATGCTTTTCAGTCGCAAAATGGACTTCTCCCAACAACTTATCGACACGGCGTTCTTTTGGAATATTCGACTGCTCGTGGTCGACATCATCGTCACTGGAAGCCCATATTGTTGAGAATACATTCTCACGCTTATTCGCCGCTTCATCTGCAACAGATCCGATCAGAGTCGTCTTCCTACCATTATTGACCGTAAGGCGCCAAAGGCCAACCCGACCAGTGACTAGCGAAACCCATGGCAGCCTCCCAAACTCTACATCAGATCCTCTCCCACATGCAGCCTGTCTCTGCTATCCAGCAGGCTCCCATACAGAACCATCACTTCAGTTCTGTATGTGGCCACAGCCCAGCCCAGCCTATCCCAAGAACAAGGTACGGGACACCGCAGCACGCACGGCTACCTTCTCTCTTCAGCGCTACAGTTGTCTACATGCCTTTAGACATACTCTTCCCAGTTCGCCCTCCTCAAGTCCCCACCACACTCCACACTACTGTATCCCTCCTTACCATCAAATCTCGTATCAATCAATTTGGCTTCATTGCAAATCAAATCGATATGCCTCGCTCCATCAGAGAAACTTTCGAACGAGAATTTTACTCTTTCGAAGTCCACCTTCGCCAATCGGCTCGCCTTTATTGATTCGATTATCTCTGGCGCAAAGCAGTCGATTTGCACATCGTTCAAATCGCACGTGAACTCTAGCGTGGTCCATGGCTAAAACAAGATCTCCTTACTTCCTGCACTAACCTACCCACTCCACTAGCTTACACCTGCACCAGCACAACCAGTCGTAATTTGTGCTATGGACGCTGACGATGCCTGAGGCGGAACTTCTTCGCCCAAATTGTGATCCAGCATCGCTCGTATTGTGGCGTACGTATCCACTTGCAATCTTAACTTTACCGAATTGATTGATGTGTGGATTTTCATATCAGGGACTGAAACTAGCACCTTCTGATACCATTCATTTTAATCTCGGCTGAAACAGCTTACCATTTCTCGCCAATGCAGTATCCAAATTCCGTGCTACTGAAACATCGAGCGATGTCGACTGATCGAGCAACTTTTGGGGCTGAAATCAAAACCCTCAATAGGAGCCCGTTGAAAACTCAAAAATTTCTCACAAGCGCAAACCTAACAACTTCACATGCATGTGAAACATGTCAAACACTCACGTCTATAAACACAGTACAATCACGAAATTCCACTGCTCGCCGCTTGTCTTTCGAGAACACGTTCCCCGACGGAGTGCCAGTTGAAAACGACTGATCTTCGGCTGATTGACGCTCTCCTTCATACAACTGAACATCTTCCATATGCAATTGTAGCACATCAACCAGGCAATCGAAGTCATCTGAAATCAAGCCAGTCTATCCGACAGTTCTCCCACGGCGACCCTGTACCAAGTCATATCAGCCGACAGCCACGGCACCACAGCCACGCAAGCACTCACCTTGAGAAGAACTCTGACGCCCTTCTTCCAACAGACTCGAAAACAAGAAATCATTATCGGCAACCAAGCGACTCATCTCAGCCACGATCACGGACGTATCCAAGGCACTGACTGGCAAAATTAGCCTCGTTCCACGCAGATCAACTCGCAGTTTCAATCGAAAACCATGGCTTGTTCCTTCTGGTTTCTAAAAAGCACATTTCTCTACATTTCCTCCCACAGCCCTCATCGCCTCAACTTACCCCAAATCCTAGACTAGCCGCTTTCGCATTGGCGTATAAATCGTATACTTGGGCAAAATGATTCCAAAATTGGATCACGTCCGACAAGTAACGTTGCGTGTGAACGTACTGCACACCATCCTCCGCGTACAAGGCCAAACACGCGTCGAATTCTCGTTTCAGTTCTTGATCCATCTTCTTATACCTGAACATACCCAAGTCAATACAAGCCTTGTTAAAAACAATGATAAGCTTACTTGTAAAACAAGAATTGCAAATTCTTGTCACCATCAGCCACAAAATTTAATCGTTCTGGATATAATCGCGAATGAATTGGTGTCTCGTCATTCAATTTGAAGCTATTCATTTGGCCATTCAACGAAAAACCGATCTAAAATTACAAGATCTTCAAGACTTAGAGTAACGCCTCTTCCTAACATCTCAGGAAAAGCACTCGAATCTAATTACCAGTATAAGGCCGGACAAAATACACACAGAACCCACCATCGTCTTACCTCATCAATCAAAACGCAAGCTTGTAAATCTTCCAAACCCATATTCCCCAATTGGCATCCTTCCGTAGGCTTATTCATGACCACTTTCAAAGTTCGTATCTCCATTTCCAATTGCGCTTTCGCACCACCGGAAGTTCCATGACTGGCTACGCCCACTCCTAATAAACACAAGTCTTTTTCACCCACTCCACCAAACATTACACAACTCACCTGTAATATCAGTCACCATCGACTCTACTCCACTCGTGCCAGCATTGCTATCCGAGGACGGTGCGAGCAAGCCAAGGAAATCCAATAAAATGATCACCGTCTGCTCATTGATCACAACTTCCAACTCACCCGCTTCCAAATTGATCAGTGTGCCAACCTGAAACAAGAATTAGCAACCACCGTAATCCAGGCTTCCACCTTGCACACTACAGTACCCATCCCATTACACCCGCCCATCACCCTAAACTAACAGCCTCATCCCATTCGTTACTTCAATTACCCACAACCCACAAAAAGAGCAATCCATTTTCCTGAGCATGTCCCATCATCAAATTACAGTCGACCGAAGTCGAATCTTTTTTTGATTTATTCCTATCCTTTATCACTTGGAAACCCCGTTCCCCATATTTCCTGTTCCCGTTTTAAAACGGACTAGTTCGCTCTCCCCAATGCATCGTACTCGTTGACCACCGACACAAATCACTCATCCAACCTATCATTACGTGTCCATCATAATCGTGGTCCTCAGCCACTGGGTGTGATACACAACCACAGGGCCTCCGCACCAGCGAGTCCTCATTCCTTCATTCAGCCCAGTGATAGTCGCGTTAGCTACCCAGGTCAGGGCCCAACGGTTCGCGCGCTAAATACGAGATAGGAAGGGGGTTCGACCAAGCCTGGGCATAGGAATAGATAGTTTTCTTTGGTCCCACGTCCTCTGGGCGGCGGTGGAATGTCATATTGCCATCACATGTCACCCAAAGATAGAGCTTATTAACTTTACAAGTTCAGCACTGTATGCAATGCCCATGCGTGTAGTGCATCCACAACAAACTGCACTCCCACAAAACCTCTTTCACCTGTTTCCCTTGACTCCTGGCTGCGCCCGCCCTTGACATGCTGGCCGAGAGAGTAATAACGATCTGACCTGTCTCCCATTACCACTTATTCATACCTGAGCACTCGAGGAGCACGAAACACTCTGCTCCATCACATTCAACAATGCAAACTGGTCGTTACACACCCGCCACTGCTCTAATGCGCCAGCCGTCCATAATGCACACAGTCCCTAACCCTTGAGCCCATCTAAACAACTCTAACCTCTTCTGTCTAACCTCACTGTCACCTGATCCTACTCCTCACCGTGCCGCAGTATCATCCCACTGCGCAGAAAACACCTGATCACATCGAGATCACTCTCGATTCGATCCTATCACATCTTCCAATCTCGTTCCCACCTTCCCATATTTACGACCTAGCCACAAGAAGATTGCGTGAATGTAATTCGCCTTGATTCACGCTCATTTTCCGTCCAAACCCATTCTCGCTCTCCAATCGTCCACTTATTGCTACTAGCCAAGCCCGAATGACACCTCGTTCTACCTATTCGTTTCCTAAATCAATTAACACCCGACTCAATCACCCATTTCATCCACCACATAGCTCATTCGGCATGATCGATCAAACAGAACCAATCACCCATGCAACGCCCTCGACAAGACCTCATCCACCCTCTCCACCCGTTTCAAGTTACTGTTTGCCTTTCACATATTCCCACTCTCACTCGCCTTCCCACAACTTCACTGCCACGCCTTATTCGAGAGGCCAGATTACAATTATCTTCCTCCTCTCACTTTCGCTCTTCCATCCAAGTCTAACTTAGCTCTATCCGATCCGCTCGCACACCCTTCCCCCTCCAACTCATCACCACGATCCAGTGTGACCTGCTCTCTTCCAATCACCCACGACCGCACTCGCAGCCGCTAAACTTTCAATTCAATCCTTCACGTGTACTCTTTTTATTTCCGTCGCCGGATTGGATTTTGTTACTCGCTCTTTATCGGACCCGAGAGCATACCGCCGACAAGGAGGAAAGCAAATCCGTCACTCCATTCACGCAAATCTATACCGGTCGAGAAAACATAGCCAACCTTCGCAAAGCTCCAGCACTTAGCCGTCCTTCCTGCCCTCTGCCTCTTCGTAATCAGACAAAACTCTCCCTCCTGTCACCTAGAGGCGAACATGAAAGACGATTCCGCTTGACCGATCGTTCCTTTTGTTTCAACCCCATTCGACTCGCTTCATCGCTTTCGCTCATCAATATGTAGCATTCGAGCCTTTCTTTACATCTTGGCCCTGACGTGTCGTCTCCGAGCTTCAATCAAACACCCATAGTTAAATAATAAAACCCATTCTCGCCCTATTAAAGACTCCATCCGCCAAACCGGCGAGATCACAAGGCATTCTAAAGCCATCGCCGTCCACCGTCACCTTTTTTCTCGCCACCCAATTCTTCTATTTAGGATATTCCCGACACCACCCGCCCTCTTCTTCCTTCCGCTACTTCTTCCCTCCCTGTTCCACCCTGTATACCTCATTCCATTTCAGGTACCCCGCTTGACTCGACACAGTCACCGTTACTGACTCGACACAGTCACCAACAACGATCCTGATAATGCAAAATCGCCAAGCGACCATTCTATTTCTTGTCTTCTTCTCCCTGCTTATAACCGTACACGAGTCGGCCTCCCATACGGCCGACATGCCCAAGAATCGTCGAGCCAATTTGGGCGCTTTTTTGTCAAATCTCAAAAGCGAGGCTGCATTGGCCGGAAGAATGAGGTAAGTCGATTCCCTGAATTCTCGCCCAGCCCAATTTTTTCACGTTCTTTATACTCAGATTCGGTAAACGAGCCGAATTCGGCTTATACAAAACGCCATTAGAGTTTATCCAAAATGAAGCCGAATTTGATGAAAATCAGAAGTGATCACAACGTGATAACGATCGGGATGATCAAGTGTTGTCTATCTAGGATATATCGTGGGGCAATATTTGGAAATTTCTGACCCGTAGCCCATAGTCACTCACCAAATATTCGCCCATATAAAATCCAAAACTACTCACCTGTTTGTACGAATCATAAAAATCTTCGTGCACCGAGTCGACTACTGTGACAATTACTCGTACGGGCCACCGATTGCTGCACTCATTTCGTCCTCGTTTCGTTCGTTTCTTAGGATCGCCAACTGACGGACCAAGTGATTTGCTCGATTCCGGTGTGACACATTTTCGCCATTTCTCCTTTTCTATAGGTTCCTCACTTCGACGACGTATTTCGTAACGATTCGTTGGAGTTGACGGCGGCGTAACTGGGAAGAAATGCTTGAAGGAAGCTAAAATTGAACCAAGCCTCAACATTTAGCCTGACCGCCATTGCATGTCCTAACATTCAACTTATTCATCCTCAAGGCATCTTCGGACTGTTCAAAGGTATCGCCATACTGTAAGACAGCTCAGCGCCAGCCCATTCTTGGTCTCTTTACGCTCCCCCCATCAAGTCATTGTTCCAAGGACAGATTCGGCTTGCGTGGATAGCCTACACCCAGAGGATATTCTGCCCGCCTGTGCAGCAGTGTGCGGTGGTCCAGCGGTTGTTGGTCTACCCGTTTTACTTGATACCAAACGCCTGGTCTCCCTATAGGTTCAATTACTGGTGAACGGGTCAGTTTTTAAAAACCCCTACTGGCCTTGAACGCCTGGCCGCGGGTAACTCTTAGTGAAGAGAGCAAGCCAAACAAGCAGTCTCGACTACCCTCTTCAGGATTCCATCGTGAGGAGTCGCTGATGTGGAGACATACTGAAGACGGCCTCCGCCTGCCGTGTGACTAGTCCCACCCCTTTCATTTTGTGGATCCCTACCACTTGAGCGAAGCCAGTCACCAGTCAAACCTTTTAAGCAAGCCTTGCGAACCCATCTCACACAGCAGTATCCCTCTATGCGTCTCCACATGACGGCGTGCTAGACTGCACACCAACTTCCTCCGGCAATGGCGAGTGAGCTCTGAACCCTGTTAACACCCCAGACTGTCTACCCGTTTGACTTCCGTCTCTCCACTTCAAGGCCTCTGACGTACAGAGTGAGTCACATACGGCCTTGTTCCAAGGTCAGCGAGGGTTCACAGTTGTCAAACCGACCTCCGTCACCGGGGATCGAATCAAGTGCAGCCGCTCGCAGCC
Source organism: Mesodorylaimus sp. YZB2_4 (assembly GCA_030248295.1). Classification (NCBI taxonomy): domain Eukaryota; kingdom Metazoa; phylum Nematoda; class Enoplea; order Dorylaimida; family Dorylaimidae; genus Mesodorylaimus; species Mesodorylaimus sp. YZB2_4. The sequence continues at coordinate 40,098 of JASANH010001212.1, read as the reverse complement.
AAGCAATACGGGTAGACCAACAACCACTGGACCAACGCGGCCAGTTCCCGCATACTGTTGGCCCAATCGCAAAGAAATGAATTCTCACTCACAATCAGCCTACATTTCAAGGGAGCCAAGGACACTGAGCTCAATCTCTCCCAAAACTTACGCGTCATAAACGAGGGCGGTGAAACGGCGCTCGGCAACGAAGACGACAATAATGCATCCGAAGAATCGTCCACTCCACCTGCTGCAATATCCGGACATGAATTCGATAGAAAAGAGTGCATAAAACGTTCCTAAAACACGATGTTATCATAATTCCTTTCGCAAACAGCCTGATTTGAGCTTACCGCTAATACTTCTCTCACTCCACCACTCGCTTTAACCAAATAAGGTAAATTCGGTGTCTTCACCGACCCTTCCAATAAATCGACAACCACAAACGATGTCATCGACGTTTCCACCACACAAATATGCGGTTTCACTTTTCGGTAACTTATCGCCACTGTATCGCATAAAATCGAAACCAACGGCTGCCCTCCACTCGCCGCATCCGCATTGAAATCCGTTTTCAAATCGATTTTTAACTTTGGTACTTCAATATCGGCTAAAAGTTGAAAATCCGCTCGATCTTTCCTTTCTCGTTTATTTTTTCCCATGACACCGGCCGCAGAACTCGATCGACGACTCATCCCAGATGCTTTCTCCACGCCCACACCAACTCTTCTAACAGACCCATCATCGAAATGACCATCGATCAGCGATTCGTCATCCGCCTGCATCTTTCCACTCCAACCAGCCAACGCTTGAAGAACACTTTCGTATTGCTTATTATTGAAGCATAAATTCAATCCACTGGCGAATTTGGCCGACAATTCGAAACACGGAATCACCATATTCCTATTTTCAGGGACAGGCAAATATTTCATTCGCAACCCAAAATCCAATGACGCATCGTTAAGGCACTGATGCATTTCGTTCACGTCTCCAATTTTAGAACTTCCCGATAAAATTCCTAAAAATATCCAAAATCTCTAATCCAAGCCTGCACAATGCATATTTCCAAACAATCCTTACCCTCATTCGATCCACCAGCGAAAGCGATATTCAATGATTTCATGGATAAATTGACCGAAGCAAATAATAAATCTCGTCCCATCACAGCAGAATCGTCCATGGTCTCGTTATAAATATCCCACAACTCTTCTTCCAACACTTGCTCCACTTTGTGTATTTCCTCTTGCAACGCTGGATCATTCGTCAATGGCTCCATTATTTGCGGTGGTGGCTGATAAAGCAGCGGCGACTGTTGCTGCCTCGAGGCTTGATTATTCCCGCCACCACCAAACCACCAATAACCCAGCCAGCCAGCGAGGTATCCTGTCGAGGAGGATTCATGCACTCGCTCATCATTCGGCGTATGCACTGGTGTCGAAGCCAACGACGACGACGACTGCGAATTCGACAATTCCGAGTTAGCAGTTGCGAAACTAGTCTCGCTTGTAACTGCTGCCAACGGTGCCAATGCTGGTTGACTATGACCCAGTTGACCAGTGCGTAACTAAACGTGAACATAGACTTGCAGTAGTGAGCTAGATCACGTGACACCCCTCTTGAAGTCTTGACGGGGCCCACAGCTCGCCAGAACCAACCAAGAACCACAATGTCTGCCAAAGCCGACACCCTTGCGGTGATCTCCATCGAAATATGAGTGAGTGAAAAGGTAAGCGAGATCTCCCAGAATCAGGTGCTCAATGCCAGCAATAAACCTCCCCTAATCAGTACTGTTGACCCAAGCACCTACGGTCCCACCACCTACTGACTGACGTGAACCACTCGAAGTCAAACTTACCCCGAACCGTAACGCTCCTTCCCTCAGCAACTGTAGTTCATCGAATCCATATTCTCGTTCGATCTGTCTCATCAGTATTTCATCGCCTTTGGTAAATTCCTTCAACCGACCAGCCAGCATTCGAATATAAGCTTTACAATAAGCATTCACTTGCCGAGCACGACTGCACACGTACTTCCAAGTACGACGTTCATTTCTTTGCCTTATCGTTTCCAAATGACAAATTATCGCAAATTTCCACCACTGCTTAGCTGTCCTACAACAAACCCATAGGGTATACTGAATCCTCACTTACACCCCCCCGGGTCGGACCTCTTCAAGTATGGGCAAGGTCGGTTGCTTTAGGGGCAGGGGCAGTGCTGTACGCTGGCCTGGCAATTGGCGTGAGTTTGGAGGCCAGGGTTTGGTCCAGCCCAGATACAATTTGATCGCTTTTGCTTGCTTCCTTTTTCTTTCTTCCTGCTGGACCGTCGCTGGGGGTGGGGGGGGGTGAGAGGAAGGGTTCAGTGTCCTGAGGGGGGGGGGGGGGGGGATTCCAGTCCCAACAGGGGGATTTACCCCTACCCCCTTTTCCATACTTGGAACTCTTTAAAATCCCCCGAGTAGAACCGTTATGTTGAACATGAGCGCCTCCTGTAAATCATAGGATACATTTTGACACGCCCTCCCATTTTTGTTTTTCTGTTCACAGTTAATCGTGCCCACCCTTTTCTCACTTCCAGTCATCACAAAATTGCCTATTATCGGGGTCTAAATAGAGTATAGATGCCTGATTACAGATAGTTACTCTTGTACTATCGTACTGTACATGTACATTTAGGCAGTATGGTAGAGGTGCGTCAAATATGCAGTACGCATGTCGTGACTCGCAAGTAACTTGACCTTTCCCATCTCCCTCTGACTCACTTCTTTTCGCCCTGACCTCTGTCTTAATTATTAACGCCAAATAAAAATGTAAGACCGAACAGTTACGGCTAACATCCACTGCGATCCTCTTTCCGACAGCATACGCTAGGCCAGTTCGAAATCCTGTAAGCCATCCCCTTTGATCCCACTGTCCCAGCAGATACCAGGTGCTGATTTCTGGTGCTACACATCCCATCAGGGCCAGCCAGTGTCTAATCGGTAAAAACAGCATACACCCTCCTCATTCCCATGTACGGCTGCGCCAATTTTGAAATCACTTGAGAAATTCAAGCTTAAGCTTTCCTGAATCACATGTGAGAACGCGCGCCTCTGTATCTTACACATTGCTGCTCCCTTTCCCGTGCCGGTCCATCATCTGTGACTGTAGTATCTCATTGATCGGGACACTTTAAGGAAAACTGGAAACTCTTTCACCAATATCAAACATACATGGAAGCCCACCACACCATGTCTGCTGATATCGCAGGCTTGTCACGCATCTGGCTCTTTGTCCAACATTGTACGTGTCTACGCATGACTCTCTACGCCACGCTCTCGCATCCTATTTCATACATGAAAACCTTTCATCGAATTCCCCCAGCTATACATGGGCAAAGGAAAAGTATGCGTCCTCCAATTCGACCCAATCATAAAGTTGCATTCATTTTTTGACCATACCCTTTCTTCAAAGACACAAAAAACACTTACTCTCTCGTCAAAGCTGCTTTCGGTCTCCACTTTCTGTACGGCTTGCCTCTTTGATACCGATGCCATTCATCAATAACTAAACGCAATTCTGTAAATTGTCTTCTGCTTCCTTGAATCGCCACACGATCTGGTTCCAAATCGAACTAAAACAACAGCCGTGCCATGAAGCATATCATATCCAGCAGCATTAGCATCATGCAAATGAGCACCCAAAACCCACCCCGTGTTAAAAGAGGGAGAGGGAACAAAACAAAGTTTGATCGCTTGGTTCGAAGTGAACACGACACCGTCGTGGCTAAACGGGGCTCTCCATTTCTAAACCGGCCGCCCTCCTGGGACAAATGCTGACGGAAGGAGGCTAATCTGAGAGTCCAAGGCTAAGGGAATGTTCACGCCCTGATAATGACTGATGCTCGGACGCACCCATTTCAAAATACTGGCTGATTTACCTTGAAACGTGGCGACGGCGGTAAGGTTTTCAATGGAATTTTCGACGTGTTCTTTTCCATTTTTACTCGTAATCCAAGCGGAGCGAGCAAGTAATGATGTCGAACATTCTCAGCTTCGGCTTCTTTCATCTTTTGCTAAAACAAAGTCTCTAAAAACATTGCAATCTGTTCCTCTTTATTTAAACACATGATGCAGGCACACACTCAAGGGCACCCAAAAAACCTAGCACGACCCCACTGATTTGCCCAACCAAACCAAGCAGGAAATCACAAACGGGTTGCAGGCCAGGTCATACCAATACCATCCCACAGTTGTATTCAAACTCTTCCGGATTCCAGTTATTAGCAAGGGAACCCCAAGGAATACAGTTTTGGTGTAGAATTTAAATTTTAGGTAGCAAAATGCCTATCCGTTAACTTATTGAGCTTCCAAACTTACCATCAAATCTTTATGATTTTCAGGCGCCATAAGTTTGGACGCACCTTCACTATTTCCGGTGTCCCAATAAATCGAAAATTCTTTCAATTCGACCAACTTTCTCCGATTCTCACCTTCACGACGTAAAACGAAACCGGGAGACTGAAACGAAAGATGATGTCTATTCTCGCCCTGGCATGCGCCACAGAAACTTTTTGCGCACGAGCAAGGCCCCAATGCTAAGGATGGGATTTGTTCAGATTATCCCGCCATTTTATATTTGAGTTTTCTGGCAAAAAATCTGTTTTACTCGCCCACTTCACAATAACAGCACACGATAATGGTGCCCTTGAAAAAAAAAAATTTGTGAGCTGAAACCCGTTTTGCCTATAGCCGGCCAACAGTCAAACCTTCTAAGCAGGGCTATGCGGGGACCAGCACACACAGCAGCTTCCCTCTGCGTGTCTTCACTAGGAGCACCTCCACGCGGGGGGCCTCCTGGACTGGACACCGATTTCCTCGCACGATGGCGGGTGGGCTTTGAACCCTGTCGTTGTTCGACAGCCGAGACTGTCTCCTCGTTTGGCGTCCGTCTCTTTGCTCGGAGCACCTCGGCGGTACCACGTGAGTCACCCAGGGCCTGGCGTGCAAGGTCAGCGAGGGTTTATGGTTCGCAAATCGACCTCCATCACCGGGGATCAGACCCGGGATGAGTCCAGCCACTCGCCCCCAAGCCATACGGAGAGACGAATGCCGAACCGCTGCAACACCGCGGCCGCAAGTGGCCCCACGAAACCCGTGGACAGGGGACCCTAGACAACTTAGGAGCTCCTGTCCCTGCCTTATACCGCACACAAAACTTGCCCAAGCTGCATCCGCACTCTGTACACTGAATCGTCCAATCTTCACACCGCAAGCGAGCGCGTGTCCTGGAATGGTTGTGTCATCCTCGTATCGTAAGTGCACATTTGTGGCGATCAGCTGAAACGAACAAAATGATTTCGTTCATTTTTTTAAAGAATGACAACAGAACTCGGATTAAAAAGCCTGAAGGATGAATATAAGGCCTACTCACTTGGATATTTTCGACTATAGTTGATACGAATGAAGCACCGTATGCCCACCAACCGCTTCCCGAAGGTGGTTGCTGGCCATCAATTGGACTCACGGAATCGACTGCACTCGAAGATGGACCAATATCCGTCAATCGTCTCTGAAATGTAAATGTTGCCTTTCAATACTAATTAACCAAAAAAGTCGATCGCTTACCTTGTGAACGATTTCTAGCGCATCCAATTGGAGCTTCTTCTTCTCCTGACTGTACTGAGCTTCGAATTCCATGTCGTACTGAAATGGTCTTACATGCCATTCTCCATCCTGTACTTCAAGAAGTCTTTGGAACTTACGTGATAGTGGCTCGGCTCCAAAACTACGTACAAATCGCTGACTGTCACGACCCATGGTTCGCTTCGCAAATGCGTCAGTGGTACGCTAAGAGTTAATTTACCAATCACGCCCGCCTTCACGCAAAATGGCACATCAAACTTTCTCAACGCTGTTCGTTTCAAAGGCACGTTTTCCAATTCCGCAAAGCCTGAAATTCAAAAATATTTTATTCATTTGTAAAAGTTTCTTTTGCATTAAACTGTATAAATTCCTAAATTGTTTTCTCTAACCTTGTAACAATCCGATCGACAACTGATCCGTGTTTAAATTCTCCAAATACTCCCCAATATAAGTATTTAGCACCCATGCTGCCAAACTTTCCAGCATTTCTTCAACTAATGTTTTAATAGTTTGCACTAAAATACATAAACTAGTTTTGGCTCGTAAAATTTAGAAATCTTCTTCGCCGCAGCGTACGTACTTGAATGATGAAAACTTGGGGAATCGAGATTTACCGCTTTTAGCAGACATTTTGCCACATGGACAAATATGAAAGTGAAAACGCGGGAAATAAAAAAAATAGGAAATCCGTTTTCTTACTTTTTTGATTCCCGCGAATGATTTTGGACGAAATAGTATCTGCCAAGAAAGGATACAAAATAGTCGAAATTGTGAAGAAGCAAAGTCCTGAAGAAGTCCACCCCTGATGAGTACATATGCACCTTAGTCGGTGGTACACTTCACTTCACACTGCATGACCTCTTTACACTGCGCAGGGTGTGTATGTTGCCATCGGGTGGGCCATCAGCGTGACTGCCCACTGTAAGTTCCGCAGCCTGAGAGAAGTGTGCGCCGAACTGCGCAGCTGCGAAGAATGGAAGGCCACGACCAACATGCGAGGGCATTGTCGGCTTTGTCCAACAGTTTGGTGACAGCGACCGAAGCCAGCACGAAAAAGTCCACGGAACATTCGCCGCATGGATCTGGAACGAGTTCAAGTGTGCGGAAATCGTCAGATACCAAATCCACGTCGAAACAGATGATCACGCAGAAATCAGCGCGAGTCGTCCTCAAGACCTCATTGAAATCGATTTGGAGCAAGAATTCGCAGGTTGATTTCTCGCCAACACCAAAGCCAGCATTGAAGCCGAAAGAAACACCAAATAAATCCCCGTCGCCACTTCAAAAGCGTGTACAATTTTTGCCCGATCAGGAACCGGGAAGTGGTTCTTCGTTGGATGGAAAAGGCTCTCCAAAAGTTCGTCGGGGATCGAGCGGCGCCAGCGGACGTGGGAAACGGCGAGGGTCGAAGGGATCGGGGGGATCGATGGGACCCAGCGGATCAAAGACACGAAGCATATCGAAAGCCATGAGTCAACGATTAGGCAGCGGACAGTGGAGTCGTCGCGATGGTTTGATTGGTTTCAGTTTCCTGGTGCTCGTCATCCTCATTTCGGTTCCCGCCCGCGAAATATTCGTCGCCATCGAGGCCTCCTACGCTGACATCATCGGGACAGAACTGTGCGACGATCAGTGGTCGATCGATAACAGAACCACTCGCGCCACGTACGCCGTGTTCGACACCATGACCACGCAAGAGAACGATACGCTCGGATTCCGGCCGTCTTCGATGATCGACGATCCCGAATTGGTGGCGAATTTGTCCCTGTCCCTGATCGAAAGGCTGCAGTCGTGTTTCAAAGAGCAGTTCGAGGCGCCCAAATCCGTCGTTCCGTTGACGTTCGAAGACGGCATGGCCTACTCGCTGGCTCTGGTCACGGCGATCGGGTACGGGCGGATAGTCGCAATCGGCGGGTGGATGCAGGTCGTCACGGTCGTCTACTCTCTGATCGCCATTCCAATGTTTCAAGATTTCATCGGTTTCGTGTCTGAATTGGTGCGGAATGCGTTCGCCTTGGCCTACCATCATCTCATTCTACTCCGCCTGGTAAAATCGGGGGCTGCTGGTCGACGAGCGCGTTGCAGGGCGTGTGCCAAATTCCCCGATCTCCTGCCGTTCGCCATTCTGATTGTCATAAACGCCCTTTATTTATTCTTGGCGGCTGGAATCTTGTTCGCTTTGCCCGGCGAGTTTGGCAGCTACGCGCGCGCTATCTACTTTCTGGTCCAGTCGGTCACGTTGGTCGGATTCGGTGATCAGTCGGCGCACAGTTTGGCCTTCCATTTGGTGTCCACCGCGCTCGCTTGGCTCGGCATCGTGCTCATCGTCCTGATCCAAATCGTCATGGAAGACTGGGTGACGCGAGTTCTGGAATCGCTGGTCGATCAATGGACCGCTGCGTCGAAGAATGTCAACAAACCGATCGGAGAGCAGACGCTGGAGGAGATCATGGATATGAAACCCGGCGAAATACCCCTGCCGAGCTTCTCTTCGCCAGCATCAGTCGACGCGCAGCCGGTGAGTCGCACGAGGGCTCGCTCAGTTCACGTTCGTCAGTTCAATCTTTCTCGATTCGATATTCAGCGGGACCAAGATGAGTCAATGGATGAGATCATTGACGATAACTTGTGATAATCGTGCCATGCCTGTCGGTTTGTTCACCGTGCAATGCCTTGGGATAAGAACAAAGTGCGCCGGTCGAACCTGGACGGGGGAACATACGTCGGTCACATTATCCGTGTGCACGCTTGTGGTGTTTTTGTTCGGTCCCAGGTTACTGCTAGTATGTGCACATAGTCGCGGCCCCTTGGTGTGCTAGCCGTTAGCAAGACAACGCTTGGTGCACTTTGATTGGAGCAGCGAGTTTGTGGGCTGTAATTATGCAATTCGCTCGACTTGTCATCGTCTGGCACTTATGACTGATGAGAGAATTTTATTGTCAATGCAGGCTGGGGTGTACATCAAATGATGGGATGTACAGTATTACTGCCCTGGTTTTACAAAACCCCACACCAGACACTGATTTAAAAGTGCAACGGCCCCTATCGCCTCGTCTGACCACAATTCCGTGCACACTTATTTTTGTGGCCTATCGGAACGACCACGGCTGAAAGCTCGACAGATATGGCTGCTTAAACGAGTTGACTCGGACTCTCTGAACCAACGTTTACTAAAGTTTGATCATCCTGGTCTCGTCTCCGCTGCTCCGATAGTGGACGCTGCATGTTCTCGACTCATGGCTGCTATCAATGCCGCTCTCACTGAGTGTATTCCTCGGATACAGGCTCGTCTTGAAAATAAACACCCTTTGATGACTCAGGAATTATTGAATCTGGTATTAGCGAAGAACGCGGATTTCTATTTTGCAAAAGCCTCAACAAACTTTTCCCACAACCTTTTCCCTTATTTTTTAAAAAGTTTTGCGGGTTGGGCCGCGCCAGCCCAGTTCTCCATGGGACTTCCAATCATATTAGCTGGCCAGCAGTCATAAAATGATGAGCGTGGCTGTGAATAGGCGGGGACCCCGATCCCGATCCTGGCATTGAGGCATCGCTGATAATTATGATATGCATAAGCATGGTACACTCTGATTCATCATATCTGATAAAGTAGTAGCGATGAAGAGGCAACAGCAACATCAGGTCAAATCGATAATGATAGCAACACTGATTTTTGCTTAGCCTAGGCTGACCTTGCTGTACGCGTATCGAAACTGCGAATGTAATCAACTTCAGCTTACTTATAATGACTGAAACTCGACCTGATAAAAAGCTAAAAAAACTGGTTGACTAAAGTGTGCTTTAGTGAGGGAGAAAGACTTATCTCATTCGTGTGTGCAAACAATGTACGACCTCAAACAAAAAATCCCGATCCCGATCGGGCTTGCCCTGATCTCGATCCCGAAAAAAGGTGATCCCGACCTATCCCTAGAGGTGACCAGCTCTCACGGCAGGCTCCCTGTGTGTGTGACCTTGGCGCATGATCATCACAGCGCAGCGCAGGTCCGTCAAATGAGTGGGTGATCGCGGAAACGAAATTGGACTCTTTCTTGAGGCGGCAGTGATGCCGAGATGCAAACACTACCCGCCCGTCCCCTTGACTCGACTGACTAATATTGGGACAGTGACCAAGTAGCACATTCTGGCTTGTCTTTATTCAACCGCACCCAAGACCTGATTAAAATCATCGACAATTGAGCCAGCAAAATGGGACAACCTGACGAAATGGTATGCCTACCTTATCTAGCCCGTACTGTGACCGCTCTGAAAGACTGTCCCAACAGTTAGCCACCTCCATCTTTCCCCTAGGACCACGTACTAGCAGGCGAGCCACCCAGCGCCCACCTCTTGCTAGGTCAGTTTGACGGCTCTGCAAATAGCTATCGGCCGGTAGGAGCGTCGAACCCTTGCACCACCCTAGCCTGACCTGACTATGGATTGCACGTGTGGAACTCAACTCGGTCACCAGTACTCTCGGGAGACACATCCACTCATCCGACACACACTGCACGCACAGTCACCACCAAGGCACATCATCGATCGCAGATCACTTAGCGGGCTGGCCGAGCTTCGAGCCGAACGCATTCATGAACACTTCTTGGATGATGGGGAACGAGACTTGACCCTTGTCGTCGGCCTTCGTCTTCAGCTGGGCCTTGGCCTGGTTCACTTCGTCCGCCGTGGCCACGTTGCCGCTCACCAACTGCGCGAACACGGCGTCCAGCATCTCGATCGGCACCGTCACGCCCTGACCCATCTGCTTCAGTTTCTGAAAAGGGAATGTGCGTCAGCCGACACAGCCTCGTCGCGCCCAACCGAGTCCTTACCTCGAACACCTCCAGGAAGTTCATCTCGCCACCAGGGGCACCGGCCGCAACGGGAGACTTGGTACTGGCAGGGGCGGGGGACGCCGTCACGGGGGAAGCCGACTTGACTGTGCCGCCTGATTGCTTGCCGGAGGTCGGGGCTGGCTGGGCTGTGCTCTTGTCGATGATGGTACTGGAATGAGAGCATGCTCTTTCGAGTAAGATCATGACCAAAGGGACTTACCGGAAGGAGACGGCCATGGGGTCCTGCTGGTTGATCGACCGCAACGTCATGGCCACGCTCTTCTCTCGATCCAGTTCGGCCACGTTCGTACCGATGAGCAGGATGTTGGTCAGGTCTTCGATCAGGGCCCTCGCCGCCGGGTGTCCCGCCGCGTCCAGGTGCGTGAAGTTGGCTCGTTGCGGTCCGCAGGCCATGTGCCCCGCCAGGGAGGTCGTGATGGGCATGGAGGCGAATCGCTTGTCTTTCGGCACGTCCACGATCTGAAACCCACAACTCGTCAGCGGCGGTCAGGCAAAGCCGAGCGCACGAGCTTACCTGGTAGTAGCCGGCCTTGGTCACGTTCTGCTGCACGGGAGGCGCCTTTCCCAACTTGCGGTAGGTGGCCGCTCGACCGTCCTTGGCCGCATCTATTCGATCGGCGACGGCGTCCCAGAGTTGATCGGGCGTGAACGTGGCGGCGGGTACCTTGGCGGTGATCTCGTCCACTTCGGCCGTGTCCACCACTCCGGAGCTGACCAAGGCGAGCACGGCGGGTTTGAGGACGGCTTGGGGCAGCGACATGATCTTGGCCAGTTCTTGCAGCACGTCGACGGTCTCTTGCAGCACCGGCTGCTTCGATTCTTTGACGGCCTCGTCCACTTTGCCCATGGCTGCCAGCAACGTTGGGCTCGCCTTCGGCTGAAACCGACGAGAGCCCTCCTACCCTGGGGACCCGACTCGTACAAGGCAGCTACTTACGTCGGACGCTTGCTTGACTTGATCGGTGGCCGCAGTGAACGGGCCGCTTTCGAAGTCTTTGCCAAGGGGCAGCTTTTGCTGGGCGATGCGTTGGAGACGGAAATGCGGTTTCAGGAAGTGCTTGCACGTCGCTCGAGCGTACGACACTTGGCTTCGCAACGACGGCGGGACCTGCTTGACCGTGGACAGGGCCTCGAACAGGGACGACAGGAACTGCGCTTTGTTGTGCATGGCGATCGGATCGGGCTGAAAATATAGAAACGAGTTATGATGAGGAGAAGGCAGAAAGGCCGAGGACTTACGGCAGCCATTCTTTGCACACTTCGACTCGACGATCAACCAGTTCACTCGCACACGACACGATTCGAGTTCGACACGGGAGCTCACTTTCGAACAAGCGCTCACGACGGCTGCGAAAGGAGGAATGAGGAGGCAGGTGAGCAGCGGGTCCTCCAGAAATCGACCAGTGTAAAGTGTCCGGAAGTAGCCAATCGTGAGTTTCCTCCAATGGTCACGTGACTTTAAAGAGTGTAAAGTGCGCGAGGGATGCTTGAAGGGAGTGCATGATACGATTGCTCGACACAAATCATTTTGGGAACTGGCCATCTTATACACAAGCACAACACTCAAGTTGACATTCAGTGTACATGAGGTGAAAAGTCACGACAGCACTGGAAATGGCTTACCCAGGTCCCACATAATGCACGCCTGGGCCCTGCAGGAAGTCAATATCCCGAAAATTCTTCAGTGCAGTATTTGGTCCCGCTTGGCCAACGCATCCTCAGAAGATGTTGCACCTTCGATCTCGGAATCAATGCTGAGCCGACGAGTTGATTAGGCAGGACAAGCGATGAGTCAAGTCATACTTTTGAACTCACGCGGGTGCCCCTCGCAGAGAGTGAGACGAGGTCGATTTTTACGCAGCCACCAATGTCGACCCCAACATTGCCATACTTCAAACAGTTCTCAGGCACATTTGATCAAGTTAGGACAACCTCTTTCGGCTCGACCACCCTCCCCCCCAACAGACAAGCTGCCCGTCCATTTGAGTCTTCGAGCTTCTCTCCTGCCCTCTTGCCCTAAACCAAGCATCTACCCGAAAAAAGAGTTATATTTCCAATAATTTCATCCAAATTATCATCAAAAAAGGTTAACGTTTTGAATTGCATATATCGAAAGCCAAAGTACGATACCAGCGCTGCGACAGTTTACAAAACCTGGAAACTCCCAAATTCGAAAAGTACAGAAGGTACAACGTCAAATGACGTAGTAAAATAAAGTGATGTATTAGCACGAATACAAATATCACATTAGCTTATCTCAAAAAAACGTACAAGAAAAATCCGCACAAAAAGTACAGTCAGTCACAGTGCATGGAAAACGGGTAACCCTCAAACTCTATTGTGAGTACAACTCGCCATAAAATTCCAAAAAAGGGAAGTATTGAAAATCAAAGAGTCTCGAAACCGAATGTTAAAAAATCGAATTCCTTCTAGAGTGAAAACCCATGGCAAAATGTGATTTTGAAAAAAATTCCAACCAAACCCAAGGCCTTTCAATAAGACACTTCATATATCTTCACCCACCTTTTTTATAGCACTTTCCATTTACGCAGCAAAAAACGGATCATCGGCGAACGGATCGTGCGATTTGTGATGATCGAAGAATCCTCCATTTCCTCCTCCCACGCTTATTCCATTCATGGTCGTGACCGGCTGCGGCAAGGGTCGTCTATGCTGACGAGCGCCATCTGATGGTGGTGGCAACAGACTAGCCACTGCCGACGAGCACGACGATCGAGGCGGGACGGGCGGTGCGCTCGAAGATGTGAGCACCGACCCGCCACCAAACGATGGACTAATCGATTGTGTCTTGATCGAATTGGGCGACGACGAGTACAGTTCGTCCAAGGTCGACAACGGTATGGCATTGCTTGTGGTCATTGAGGGCGAGCACGACGTGGGTGGACTGCCCCGTAATTCATTGATACTCTTCTTCGGCGGTGGTCTCATTTGCGCGAAAGGATCTTCCTTCGGCGCCGATCCGCTTCCACTTGTCGGCATCACGTTGATTTGTTGCGGAGTCAACGCGTCCAAATTACACAAAACGTTGAAGGCTTGATCGAACGAAGTTGCATTCGGTGCCTTCAGTACATTCGCATTCAGCAATGTTTGCTGGGGCGACGACGACATTTGAGGCGTGTTGGTTCCGATTGCGTAGGCGCTCAACGACGATCCGTTTACCGTAGTCGGACTAATCGACGCCACGTTCAAAGCCGGCGTCTTCTTGCTTGACAACGGAGTGTCGACCAAACCGTGGTTATTGAAACCAGTAATGTCTTGAGTCGTGGGCCCCAGCTGGCTCCCGTAAAAGGCGTGATTCAAAATCGAATTCTGCGAGTCGACAGTATTCGGAGGACTCGCAAAAACGTCTGAAATGAAAATGTGGTGTCAGGTAAACCTCAATATGTTATCCTAAACAAAGCGAGCTACTCCAACAAGGTAACTTCGCGAAAGCGTATTGGAATTTAATCGTAGGACAAGCGTCAGTGCAAAGCCTGATCACAAGACGCATTCTTTAAAGTTTCAGTGTCATCAGGACTGACTATCAATTAACACAGCGGTCGAATCCGCCCTTGGTCACTTTGATAACTCAGCACACTGATAAGGTTGCCAGACGCAGCGTAAATCAGCACCCCAAATCTAACACATTTCGGGTAGGCCATGACAGAAACCTTTTCCTATCATTATTTTCCACCTCACCTTGATTAGCCGGCGTTCCGAATACACTATTTGAACCGGGCGACGAGAAATCGCTGAGCACGGACGATCTCGGGCCGACGATTGCGCTCGGCGCCTGGCTCATTTCCAGTGAAATCGATGTCCGACCCAAGGGCGGCGAGGATGTTGACAGGAATCTGGGTATGGGCGTCGAGGCGGCGTGATGAGCATACGTCGCCGTACCAACGCTGTTGACTAGTCGTGTTGCATGACTCGTATCAAACGGATCTGAGCCCAGGGCCGGACTCTCGAACGAACCGATGCCTTGCAATTCGCCAGCACCACTGCACGACGTAGTCGTCGACGATATTTGCTTATCGATCAATAAAGATGGCGGGGGCTGAGAATGTTGACCATTCACCACCCCCTCGAACATGCTAGCCGCAGCCGGATTGCTGCTTGTGCTGCTCGTCGTGCGTCGCCTCGAAGCTGAAGGTGGCGGCGGCGGCACAGTCGCAGCCAAGCCAGTTCCCACTGGTGGGGACTAAAACAAGAAGCAAGCCTTTTAAAACTAAATTTCAACATACGCTAACTTTTTCAATTTGTTTCTTTTTCTTCCCAAACCAAGCTACATATCGTTCGAGTTCATCGCCACTCCCGAAACCCAATGTTCGCTTAACTTTCCCACACCACGCCCCGCCTTCGGGTGATGACAAAATCAAAATAGTACTTACATTTTGCTGACTATTCAAAAACGATGTCGACGCCCCGACAACCGGATTGAACGCGTCCGTACCGAATGGATCCCCGCCATTGACTGATGACATCGTTTCGTTCAAGGACGCAGTCGTGCCTCCGCTCAACGAACAAAAGTCAGGCGTCGACGATGATACCATACTAGCGCCTTGATAAAAATGGGCCTGCTGATGATGGAAACCATTGCCGAAACTCGCCGACGATGTGCTATTCGATAAAGCAGGCGTTTCACCCGCCCGCGGATTGAAATCATCCCAGGCCGAGTTCATGTCCTGAACCCCCTAAAAACAACAAACATTCCTTCCAACGCCCTGCCACACCACACCACTACAAGCACACATACCTGCTTCAAATTTTGCAATTCCGTTTCCAAATCCAACAAATCGGCCACCGCCACACCATTCTCATCTTGCGTCACAACAGGACCATTCCTATGAGCATCGTTCTTCGCACTCGTCCCATTCATTCCCTAAAATTCGAAATTCAATCATTCTCTCACTACAAAGCCAATAGCTAATGCAGCTCTAAAAATCGTCATCAAAAAACTGCTCTTATAAGCCCTGAATAAATATCAAAACCCGCTCCACAAACCTGTTCATTCGTCGAATCCTTATTATGCTTCGCGTCCTCCATCTGTTTCTTCTTCATTTCATACACCACATGGAACATGTCACGAATCGATATGACCACTTGATCCGACTAAAACCGACCACATCCAATAGAAATATAATTTCCAAAAAACAGACAAACCTACCGTTTTCTCCGTTTTAATAGCATAAAATTTATGCTTTTCTTCTGGCGAACCATAGACGAATCCAAATGCACGATTATCCGTCACATCCTTGGCGATAAATGATACTTTGCTCACCGGAAAGCTATGCACCACGTGCTATAAAAAAGTACCATAAACATGGCTACACATATCAAACACAAAAGGAGATCCTTACCCCGTTCGATTGCTCTTTGATTTTCAACCCTTCCAGCGAAATATTGAACAAAATTCTTTGCTTATGTTGGCCGGAACTCTTTACAATGGCCTAGAACCAAAAACTGGTTGTGATATTCAAAAAGTTCACTTCCTTTCATTATCGCCCACTCACCTTACACAACTGCATGGCATCTTGACACATTTGATCGCCTCGAGCGTCGGCTATTTCGCGAACACCAATCAATTTCGCCTTGAAATCAACACCATCTCCGCTGAATCGAAACGGATCGTCTACAAAATACACAAAAACCACATCCTCAAGGTCACTTTTAAACGACAACTAGCAAATTATTTTAGAAAATATCCATCGACAAAAGGTGTTTTCCTACTAAAAATATATGCACAATCCCGAAACGGCTATTTTTTCAATAACATTCTTTCCCCTTTTTACTTTCACCAAACTCTCCCAATAAACCTGTTCAGCTTATTTATTTCTGGTTAGTGTCCACGCCCAAAATCTCGCTCGTTCATCGATTAAACTTATTCATGCACAAACCTTGCATGGCCGCCAGTTTCCTCATTTTCCTATTCTCGCCCTACTATCCTACATTGTATCATCGCTCACGTGACACTTGCAAATGTACAACATGGAAAACATTTACGTCACCTTACGGGTCTGCCATTATTTAGAAAAACTTACGTCATGTCTGATCAACCTGCATTTCTCCTTTCTCTCACCCCCTCCAAACCACAAAACCCACCACCGCCTTACCCATTCGTTTGCCATTGCCCGTGATCGAGTGGCCGTTGGCCTCGCTTCCATTGGCCGCTTTCTTTTTGCTGAATCCTAATTTACTGCTCGATTTGTGCAATATTCCATTCTTAGTAGCACTCGGCGAAGTCGACATGAACGTAACCCCGTTCTCGTTGTTATTCAAATGATCCATACCCGCCTTGCAGTTCTGTTGAGGCATCACTCCGTCGTCCGTTTCACGTAATTTCTCAACGGGCATTGCTGCACCAAACGTAAACACTAATAATGATAATAACCAATCGACCAGACGAGTCCTCGTCCGTCAATAATAGCCTTCTAGTGTTTGTTATTTACGCCTTCACCCAATCGATTCCGTCCAACCACCTAGCTCTCTTCTATTCTCTTCAATTCGCCCACTCGCTCGACGATGAATGGCCTTGTACTAAAGAATAATATAGGTGAAACGTTGCCGTGAACAAGAACTAAAAACAAGCCTCCAAAACCCAACCTGCTTTTTCGTCGATGAAATTCAATACGACGACTTCGAGCTCGCCACACTTTCGCAAGCGAAGAATGAATACCAGACTCTTCACTACTTCGCCTAGGCCGCCTAGGTCGAAGCACAACGTCCAACTTGTGAACAACCAACGACTAGAAGAATTCGAAAAGGTCTTCGTTTCTTCTCTCGCCTTCCTAATAGCAATTGAACACGTTCCTTTCTCTTTTCGCAATCAATTACTCCTCACAACGTCAGGGTTCACTTTTTCCCAATCTTCCACTGGCTGGTGCCGGCCGGCCGTCGATTATGGAAGACTTATCGTCAATAAAAGAAGACCTTGAAAGGCAAAGAAAAAACATACAAATTTTACACAAATATAGATATTGATACAAGCCGACAATACTCTAGCTACCCATCCCATATGCCGTCCGTCTTCCATCCGTGACGCAACTAAAATATGCCCCATTTTATTGGCCAAGAAAGGAAAATACTTAGCAAAGGATTAGATAAACAAGAACGCGCCACCACCCCGTCCCAACGGCAAGAAAGACCTTCCTCCCGTCGTCACGCCCAAGATTGGCGTCCCGACTCTGCCCCTAGTCTCCATCGCCTGTAGCGACTAGAAAACCGGTGTTTTTATGAACGTCGAAACCAGTCTAGGCTATTCTTAGGTTAGAATGGGGGCGAAAAATATCTAGAACTTTATCCACAAAGCTCTCACACGGCCTATAAATCACAACAAAAACCCACCCGCAAATCCCCAAGCACCAACGTGCAAAAAACCATCGAATTATAATCAATGAGCAAGGCACGTCTGAGCCAGCCGGACCATTCCTCCTTTTCGGACCAACGCCCAATCCTAACCGAACCGGAGTCGAAAAGCTTCGCCAGCTGATCGACCAGGCCAGCCGACTACATCATTCGTTTACATTACCATCGCCCATGCCCAACCGGATAACGGGAAATGGGAAAAAAGTATCCCTAAGGCATCCTATAGACTCACTGCGAACGAGGTTTGTCAGTCCAGGCCAGACGGGTAGATAAAATTGCAGACTTTTCAAGCCACGCTCCGACACCCAACATAAAAACCATTATCCCGTCGAAAAGCGTCGCCTAGGCCTCGTCTTTACATCCGAGCCGAGCATGAGAGAATCGACCATCTTCCAGAACCTCTTAGCACTCCCGTTCTCACAATCTCTTTTCAACAATACGTCAAAACGACGAAAAAACTTGTCTCGCAAATACGCCCCTCAATCACTGCCTCTGCTCGTAAGAGAAGATTGTCCCCTCGCCCCAACTGCTGGCTAGTTCAGAAAACTTCCATTTCGCCTTCTCAAATAGACAAACTTTTCATAAACCGGTCCCCACCTGCTCCATTCCTTCCATGAAAAATGTGCCAGATGACAAAGAAAAATTGCAGAAACAAGAGACAGTACCAGTGATCCTCTGTTCCTAAAATGTATCCCGGAAAACTCCCAAAACCCGACCACGCCCAAATTCACGAAACGTCCCCACGCCCAGCCCCACTTCACCACTTTTCCATTCCTCCGCTGACAGCTTTCAAAACTCAATTACGCTTTACATACAAGCCAAGCCGATTCCTCCATTTACGTCTACAAAAGCCGCATTTTCCACTTCGCCAATTCCCCCCCCCCTCCCCATAACCCACACACTAACGGCAAGCTTCATTTGCAAAAAGCTCGAGGAATCTGAAAAAAATAACAAAACCGTTAATGCAAAGCAGAGGATTCGTACCAACCCAATACCAGTCCATCCAAAATGACCAACTCATTGCTCGTTCAAAGCTAAAATCGATGATGGGAGAAAAATGCTAGCTAAGGCCCACATATGCAAACATCCTTACCACCTAATACTCGTCGTTTTTAGTGAACTAGTTTACCCAGCTACTAAATTTCTCGGCCCACGACCTCGTGCTCGATTGGTTAGCTGAGAATACGTATTTTCACCGAAATGTCACGAGCAAACGAGCCTAAGGTCCAAGGACCCGGCTTCTTCATTTTACCTACTCGTACAGTAAACACACTTCAACCAGTGAAACATGTTCCGCTATTGCCTCCGCCCTCCCGACCCCCTCACTCTCCTATTTACATAGTTTTCGTGACCACTGCGACCAGCATGTTTGGCAAATCCTTTTCCCCCTTCATCCGTCTTGTCGAATAAGTAAAAAATTTTTTTCATAATTTCCTTTCCGCTTCTTGTACGCAAGGAAAAGCAAAAAATCTACAAAGAACACACTTCTACTCCCGGAACTTTACTTCGCCCGCGTCTGCTACCTAAATACCTAGTCAAACAATGAGTCTATTCGAGTGCACGCAACGTCACCTTTCCCTAAACCAACCAGCTCAAGTGACAGTTTGCACAAGAGGACAGGAACCGAGAATGCCCCCCTTGGCTCATGACCTTCTTCCGCTCCCTTACACCACACCTAATGACTAATATGTTCGCCCGGCCAAAGTTCGTAGAACCACCCAGCCCGCCCCTCACTAATGGTCAGACGAACGAAAAACAAAAATAAATATAATTCAATGTATTTTCGTCTCGTTCCTTTACATCAATTTGATTAATGGCCGCAATCGTTATTCGCACTTGACGCCTACATTGATGCAAACCCGTGTTCAAAAAGCTCTTCGACAAACGAGTTCTCATTTTAGGCTTTCATCCGTCACACACCTCCGTCGACCACAATGAAAAATCTTCTTCTCGTTTAAACAAAGAATAACTCGACACACCAAAAGTTTATGTTCTCAAAGCCCTATTCCAACGCCCATTTAACCAAGTACGCACACGGCCGGGGCAGTAATGCCAATAATTGCATAAGAGTACGACTGATGCCCATCCCCCACCACGACCTTCAATCCCGCCCTGTCCGCCAACCCTGAAATCGAGGTAATCTAAAGTCGAAAACAACACCATTCTATCCAAGCCAATCCCCAAACACCCAACATATTCTTTATCATCCACCTTGCTATCCACGCTCAATGACAATGACGAATAGACTTGACACAAACCCCCCGTCCCGTCCTCACTTTTCTTCTATTCCCTCCAAAAGTCAACCCACGATTCCATCGTCATCTGCAAAAAACCTCGCAGCACGAAGCGACGACCAAGGACGCATGGCATGGCATGGCCCGTTGCGAAGAATAACAACGAGACACCGGTGGTGAACCGAAGAATGAAAGCCATCCGAGACACGCACTCCAATGGCCTACATTAATCCAATGCTAAGCTAACCTCAGCTTAACGCTCGCCGCATAACACATTTTTCAATGGTCCAACTAAAATAACAATCCGATCAGTGTAAACTAAAAATAACAACCAGCACGACCAGGCCATTCACCATTTGCAAAAAATGCGCCTACCACCTGGTCACCGCACCACACCCATTCCCCCTAACTGAGGGGCAACTCAAAGATCCTTCCAACAATGCCCGTTCTCCTCGTCAGCACTAACCAACCAACCGCCTCCTTCCAAGACCAACAGTAAACTTCTTTGCACCATACCATTTACCTCACACGTGGCCCATAGCACACAGAATTGTTGCCCTCGAATTCCCGCTGCGAGAATAAATGCAAAAATGAGAGACTAACAATTCGTACAGACTGGCACCTACGGTTCGTCGATGCCACCACCCTCTAGTCCATTGCGTGCCCCCACACAAAGTTCACTCTCTCCCAACATACTGCAGTGGAAACTCGATCCTCTCCTCGCTCGTTACTCTATTACTTCGCAGAATTGCATCTTCATTCAGCCGATGCATAAGGATATACGCACCAATTACCCCTCCCATGGCCTCCGCGGCCAAAGATCCGACTAGCCGATCTCCTACAAAGCACCACGACTGAAACCAAACCCAAAGACAGTCCCAATTCACAAGTCTTGGCATAGCGGGCGGACCACAATCGACTGAGCCAAGTCGCCGAGCATACGCATCGAGGACGAGCAGTAACCAACACGACACTGGCCACGGCCCTCCATCTAGGCCTACAACCACGTACGACATGGCACGCATCGAATTTAGTTGTTGTTACGTCATTTATTTTATCGGACGCGTCAAGCCATTCACTCGTACCGTCCATACCAAGTACGCACTACACCATCCCGTCGCCCATTTCCGCTTAATGACCACACACAGGTCCTGTCCGCAAAAAAACGACACCTTTTCCGCATCCCTACGAGTGTACTCCTCCCTAATGGCTCCTTATCCGTTCCGATCATGGCATATGCCTCCTTACCCTATCCAGTCATAACATCTAAAAGTCCCCCCCCCCCCGCACAAACACCACCAGATTCCATTTTTGCGTCACAAACTTTCGAAAACAATTATCTCCTCCCAACTCGCGTCCCGAAAGAATAAATTTCAATCCAAAACTAACGATAAACAACAGCCAAAGAATTTTGCTGGCAAAACTAAAGCATCTACTCAATTACCCGAAAATAAGTCGATTATACACTAATATGAAGACCGGATTCGATGAGCCTACGTTCGTACTCTGTACCCACCCGTTTCAATCGGGACAGTGATAAATCTAATTCCAGTCCAGCACGTGAAACAAAGACCATTCTTCGTCCTTTGGCAAATTTCCACCCTCATGCGCGTGCGATCTCGAAATCAAACTGAAATATCTTGTTTAAACTGCATTCTAAAACCAGTCTCGTAAGAAATAAGACTCATTTTGAACATATGGAAACGGACATCTCGAATGGATGCGATGCTCAACATCCGTTTTACTTCGCCAGCCCCTAACTCTCTTTATGAGCACACTTGAGAAACATTAATCACACCCTCTATTATATAGCCGACCAGCCGAAGGAAAACTCCCATCTGAAAATTTTGAAACGATTGAGTCATTCGAAAGAAAGTTGTCTTTTTGCTTTGACCTAGCCGACATGAATCTGATTGTGTCCAGAAGACATTTAAGATAGTGCACAGAACACCATGTCAAATATAATGATGACGATGCCCAAGCATTGGTCATTGCGCCATCATACCCCACCCCTACAACAACCTAGCTCTTTGGGCAGCCCAATTCCCATCCCCACCACAGAATGAACCAGCCCCTACGTTCACCGAGTCTTACACCGATAGCTTCTGCCCATCACTGAGAGCAACACAACACAGACGAATCTACAGCAACAGAACATCCGAAGCCTATGACTGATCGGACCAGTGATCAAGTGCTACATCGAGGTACCACAAAAAACGGCTGATCAAACCCCCGATGAAGCGTAAGACGCTGTAACTAAGCCGGAAAACTACCCGATCACATCACCAGACCAGACGAGAAGACTGGATCATCAGTCAATTTACACAAATAGATTAGACATCTATTCATCAGTTCTAATCTAGCCTTTGATTCCGTCGGCATACACTGGTTCTAATCTCGTCGGAAATCGAAACGTAGCCGGCTTTTATTGCTTACCCTAATTCATATGGTAATATAGACGGAACGGTTTGAATTACGTCGTGCCGGTCACCGAACAGAACCCGTAATCACGGGTCATTGTTGAGAAGAAAATTGATAACACCCCAAATATTCGCCTACTCTCGCTTTTGACCTAGGTAACTACAACGAGCTCGAAGATTCCACCTGACTGAAACCAATAGTGACGCCTGCGCTCTCACGTAAGCACCTATCCTACTAAGGTATCATAGCTCACATGAGTCAAAAAATCGAGCCAATTTCCCACACTCCCTACCCTGTTACGTGCGCCATCCACTCGGCGCAAAAACTTGGCAATACTTCATGAACTATATATTCCGACTTTTGGCATTTTCCTTATCACGCGCTCTACTTGGAGTCAATACAGAACATTTTCTTCCCAATTTTTAACCTGATATCTTTCATCCAAACAAAAAATCTACCAAATCCCCTTGGCTCTATCCTTCCTGCCACCCAGCTTAGCCAGTCTAGCCGCATGACGCAATCACGGGTATGAAAACTAAAACTCGAAAACTGGCTAGCTTTTTGAAACATTGCCACAGTCCCAAGACAGAACGCATGCCTAATATTTTCATGAGGAGCCAAAGGAGAAAGGAGAATGTGAAAATCACGTGAAAACTTACCAGTTTCAGGGGAGCGAGATTTCTCCGCAATATCGACCACAATTTACCACAATGACGGGCAAATCGAATAAAGTTGTGCCAAAAACCAAATTATGCAAAATATACTCATGTCCAGAAAAAAGTAAACAAACTTCCGGAAAACAACAAACAACAAGGGAAGACCACGAATTATTTCTCACCCATTAACACTTTTTGAGTTTTAAAAAATCGATGCCTAATTTCAAAAACTGCCTCATTTCTTCCCCCTCCTATTTAGATTTTCTCGATTATAACAAAATCCCAACTAGAAAAGTTTCCAGCACTGATCGCGATCGACATTAAGCAGGTGACAGTTACTCCCCTTTAATCCAAATTTCGAGTTCTCCCGCCAACATGTCATAAGCGTTTCAAACCTGCATTACCCCGCGAAATTCGAACCCCCGACCCCATTCTATCCACCTTCAACTCGTCAACTCGTTAAAACTCGAAAATTTTCACTTATCAAATCAAAACAGGGCGTATCAGTCAGTTATTCCAAAAGGACATAGAAAACACTCGAATATATCTTTACAAACCATAAATATCGCCCCCACAAAACGCTAAGTAAAGGTAATATATCGAATACATCTCAAAACCCCTACTCACTTCGAAACACCATTCTGAGAAATAGAACCAAGGCAAAAACCACATGACAATTGCAAAACACAGAATTAGTATAAACGCAGTCATGATTACAAGGCTGCTCCTTCAACTCCTACAAGACATAGACACCTGGCAGCACTTCCGGTAATTTAGTAAAGCTCATAAAAAAACGAAAAAAAGAACTCCGATGAGAACTGACAAGAAAGCTCAGCGTAGGTAGCTGATATACAGAGGATGTTCTACACCTCACCAGGCTTCTTATCAAGCGCGGACTGCCCTCACTCAACAACGCAACTCCTGGTCACGCCTAAATTACATACACAAAACTACATCAATACAGAAAAGGCAATCATACTGAGTTTTGAAACTTAGTCAAACAGTTTGCCTGACGAAATAACTATTACAATAGAAAAAGCTTTACAAAAGAATTCCTCGATATTACGAAAATGAAATCCGCGAATTGGCCGTACTCTCCGGTTTGTATTGTTTCAACGAATTTTCCATGGCAATCCTGTGCGCAATCCGAGTCACGCCCAATTGAGTGAATTGTGTACGATCACAATTCATTAACCTTCGCCCATCCACGTTCGATCTCGAAAACCCGCGTTTATATTCGCTCAAGTACAACGAATCCAACCAATCGCACACATCAGCCACTGACCAACTCATTAAATTCTTTGTTCGAAACGAGTTCGTTTGGTGAGCTATAACAAAAGTCCATATCACATCAGTCATGCTGGGCCCTGGGCGAATTTTCCCCTCTTTAAAATAATGTGTATCGCCAATATAGACGCCCGAGATGTCAGTCTCAATTTTCCATAGCGTTGATTGTGCAAAGTCTATCCTTCAGAAAGTCTCAGGCCCTCCCACTTGGGCTACGTCCCTTCGTGCCCAGTCATATACAGTATAATCTGACCCCTCATATTCGCGTTTGGTGATGTGCTAAAACACGAACATATACGCGTATCATACACGGAGGGTTCAGAGCCGTGCTGATGCTGTCATAAAACAAGTGTTTTCATCACTGCATTCCATGCCATGACCATCGTATGACCATCCTTGTATGATACCACACAAGGAGTGAATTGTACAGTGACAGCAAGTCCCAAGGACCATTTGAATACGGAAAATTCAATGAAAGCCTGTTTTGTGATAACTTGTAATGATACACATGGAAAGATAGGCCCCGTTCTTTGCGCATTACTCACCTGGTTCGATGAGTCTCAGGGAACACCTCAAGCTATGGATAAAGCCCTTGATGTACAGTATATCCCACACCCACTTACCCAAATTCTGCTGGCTCAGAGTGGGCGTCACATCGTCATTCTCACTGTCGCCCGTTCCACTGTCAGCAGCGTCATAATCGGGCGGTGGAACTGGTGGTGGTCCTTGCGGCATGGGTGGGATCGAGTCCGTCTGCCTCAACCGTTGATGCTGTTGGGACATGGCGCTGCTGGCGGTCACATCGCTGCATCCGGACAAAGTGGACAGAGTCGACGCAAGGCTGATGGCATCGTGCTGATCAGGGCCCGAATGCTGTTTCGTCACTGCTGCGTGCGAATGAGCGCACATGGTCGGCGTCGACGATGGTTTCATGGCTTGCAACGGTGGACGGCCACGAATCGGGGCCGAGCCTGAAATTAAGACGAATTACCACTGTAACAAAAACCCCCACGCACCCAAACGTCTACAGCCAGGCCTCATCGACTGTGCTACCCAACCCTCGACACAATGACCCTCTAACCCAGCCCAACACAACCCAACCTAAAACCTAACTTTTTTCCAAACGAAGCGAGCCAACCCAAAACAGCTTCGTAGTTACGTGGTAAGCCTATCCCACTCAATAGCCAACCTCCACTTACCCATGCTATCCTCCAACTGATGACTCAGAAACGATACCCGATGCTGCCTCAACGTATCCTCGTTACCCACCACCACGGTCTCTTGTCCATCCGCTTGGCTTCCCGACGAAGACGAGGCCGTCTCCTCGC
Organism: Mesodorylaimus sp. YZB2_4; assembly: GCA_030248295.1. Lineage (NCBI taxonomy): Eukaryota > Metazoa > Nematoda > Enoplea > Dorylaimida > Dorylaimidae > Mesodorylaimus > Mesodorylaimus sp. YZB2_4. The sequence goes on along the minus strand of JASANH010001212.1, from coordinate 14,352 downwards.
ACTCGCTCGGTTCCAATGAATTTCGAGATGACGAAAAGCCCGAATCTTTCTTTTGCGCGAACCCATTCGATATTGGCGGCGAATTATTGCCTCCTCCGCCACTAACCTGCACCGCACTCTTCCCATTCTTGCCCACAACACCAGCCGTACCGTTCGCTCCAACCGCGGCCTTCCTCGCACCATTGCCCATATTACTCTGCACCGATTCCTTCAACGACATTCCGACCACTCGCGTCGTCTTAGCTTCATCCACACTCAGTTTGACCACACCGACATTCGGTCCGTCCTTTTGCTGCTTATCCAATTGAGTTCGCCTTCGAGCAATCGCGTTTTTCAAATCCGAATTAAAATCAGCTTTTCCACCATTTCCACTTTGTTCTAAAGTCCCATCATTCCTCGTCCTCGCCCCATTCTCATTCGATCCATGATCGTCGCTTTGATTCGATTGCGTTTTGCTCAGAATTTGTTGCCTTTTCATGGCCAATGCCGATTTCAAATCATTGCACGGTGTTTGAGCAACGGGTGGCGGTGGGGGCGGCGGCGGTGGTGGTGCCGTTGTTGAAAGAGGCGGTGGCGCGGGCGGAGGGGGCGCGTGCTCGTTCATCGGCGGATCGTCGTAGTCTGGTTCGGGGATATGTGGTTGTTGCTCGCACTGGTTGTATCCTCGATACATCGACCTCGAGTTATATCCTCCCATATCACGTTGCTGATACGCCCTCTCCTCATTAAACCCTTGAACGGGTGGCGGCGGCGGCGGGGGAGCTGGCGCTGGTCTTCCAGGTTGCGGCGGCGGTGGGGCAGTACGTACGACCGCCAATCGCTGTCCATTCGTCGAATTGACTGGCGGTGCCGGCGGCGGAGTCTTGGGTCTCTGCACGCATTTTCCCGGCACGCCATATCCGCTCTTATCGATCGACGATCGTGTACAATTCGAAGCGTAGTACCGTTCGCTCTCCATCGATTCACGATCCATACGACGTCGGATGGTGCCATTACTGCTGCCATCACCGTCATAAATCTGCTCTTCCGAATAATCTCTTGCCAACGACAATTCGCTGGCTTGCAAATCGGGCGAACTATGGAAACTTTTCAAACCGCCTCCATTTCCATTCGCTCCAGGCGTCGATGCGGCCGCCGGGGTGCCGGGTGTCGCATCAATCAATATTATACTCCCCCTCTGTTGCGGCACCTGTTGCTGCGTTCGTTGTAGTTTCTGTCGTTTCATTTCGGCCACACTATTATACACTTTTGGCCCGCCACCATTCCCGTTTCTAAAAGAATTCGGCGTGCCGGGCGATTCCGGCTCGTTGAATGACGAATTATGGCTGCCGTTGCCATTGCTATTCTGCCTAGCCATCAACTGTTCCAATTCGGCCGCCGATATTCTCCTCGAATTCACTCGTCCACGTACACTCGCCACTTTGTCTCTCGGGTCACGATAGGCCACTGGAATATGCTCGATCGATTTGGCCACGCCCATTGTCGCGTTCGGATAAATCATCGATCGGGTGTGATGATGGCCGTGCACTGTCATACTGCCTCCGATTGCGTAATCATCTAAAATGCAAATAAGGTCAATCACAACACAACACAAACCACGCCAACGTCACTCCATGATCACTCCCCCCGATCAGACATGCAATCAGTTCAAACCACATCCAGTACTAACATCTCGCCCCCCCCCCCCCAGAACTCAATCCACAAGTCACCCTACTGACACAGTCCTGCACAAAACACAATTCAAATAAAAAATAACGTGCGAAAGTGAAATTGGCAAACAAGGGCAAGCAAACTGAAGTTGGCGTGCAGCACACGCAATCGATATACCTACCATAACGCGTCAAACCAGCAAGAGTGCGGCCAGCAGCAATCGATAAGGACGTGGCTGGATGACGCGCAGGTGGCGGAGGAGCTGCAAAGAATAGCAATGACAGAAAAATTAAAAAAACGAAACGAAAGTAGATCAAGCATAGTGCTATGCAGAAGATAATGCTGCAGTGATCAAGAGCTAGGAACCAAAACGGCGTGTGTCCCTTGTTCCACCCGTACCTGCTCGGAATTGAATATGGTGTGATAGCAGTGCGTGCATGCACACTCGTCACTCCTTCACTATGTCCTACCTGCTTTACTATTTCTTCTCATCGTGCCGTAATAGGGCACGGCCGGCATGGGCTCGTTGGGATCGATGGTTATCACCTTCAACGATATGGTCTCGCCCGACATTTGGATTAGACGAACCACCTGATCGTGACTAGCGCACCGTACGTCGTTACCATTTATCTAAACCACCACCTCATCACCACCAGTCTTTCCGCCACCATCTTACCCTGCTTACCTCCAACAAGAAATCACCAGGCTTCAAACCGGCTTTCATCGCCATCCCATTCATATCGACGCCTTCGAAATATTGAAGCGCCGGAATTTCGGGCGTCGGTTCGAAATTCACAGTCGCATCAACTTCTAAAACAAACCATTTCCATAGTTCCCTCGTACCCTATCTTTGATCTGGCCAAGTGTGTTTCAGGATTTGATATAGGGACAAGTGCCGAATTAGAGAACATATCCTGAAAAATTTGAGTGGTGCGCCGACAACGGATCAGCTATGGCTATCTGTCAACGCAGTGCGGACAGTTGACCCTGTTTGTCCAGCCCCTATATACTGCGACAGTGTCCAGTCACTTTGATCGCTCACCACGGCTGATCGGCTGTCGGAAAGTTGCTTTCCACGCTCATCTTCGGGCTTCGTGATGTATTGTAAAACAGTATCATAAACAGGTACGCCGCTCAAACACTGCACCGCATGCCATATCAAATTCAGAAACACACCGCTTCCCTTGCTAGCACCCTCCATGACCACACATTCCCCGAACCAACCATCCACTTACTTTTTGCGCCACGCAAAATGAATCCGAACCCCTTGGGTCCACGCGGAATGACTAGGATCCTCGGAATATTTACACTAAAAACCAACCAGCCTTAGTCCCCCTCGCATCCCTCACCCACCTCCACTTACTCATTATTCATGATCACGGGCGATGTTCCCATCTGCAAGGCCATCTCGGGCGGTATTCGCTGTATCGGCGCCACCGTGTTGCTCTCCACCGCTCCTACACAATCCATACAATCAGCACCAACCAACCACCCAACCAACCGCGCTCACCTCTGACCGTCGCCACAGCATTCTGTTCAGATATGGACTTCTTGATCATGTGCAAGACGGCCGGTCGACAATCCGAAGGCATCGTCTGATTACCCGAGAAGACTGGCATGGCCGACTGCGTGTGATGCAGGCCACGATGATGCTGTTGCTGATGCGCACTCATAGGCACCCCATAATGTTGCGACTCCACCTGACCATTCTGAGCACACGGTACGGTCGACGAATGTCGTACGACGTTCGGCGACGGAGCTACGGACGAGACCGGCGTCCCCGATTCCGACATGGTTCTTATCCCATGCGTGCGAGACACTCCCCCACGCATAGTCCCATAACCACACTCCGAAGCCACTGCCGACCCGACAAAACTCTTCGCACGACCCATCGCCGATGAACACGAGATGACAGACGCCGGTGAACGTCGAGCCAATCGTCGCTTGCTGTTATAACGGGGCATTCCTCGATAAGGCACTGAAAAAACCAAACATTCCATCCTGCCCCCACTAATCTCCCAAACCACGCCCACCCACCTGCACTCGTCGCATCATGTGTTCGTATCAATTCGGCAACACCGTGATGACCAGTAATAACGGCCACATGGAAAGCAGTTTGCCCTTGACTGTTTACAATATTTGCATCGGCCCCACGAAATAGCAACACCCTGGCGCACGCCTCTTGATTATTCACCGCACACACATGCAATGGCGTATTGCCATTCACATTCTGACAATTGATCTCGGCTCCATAAAACAACAGATGTTCCAAATGCGGCACCAATCCATTCTTGCATGCCTACAAATTACCAGATCATGCATTTACTCCAAAATTCCACCCACTCGACCTTGTAAATCACACTCGTTTACCTGATGCACTTCGTGATTGCCGTGCGGATCAGTGACGCCCAATTCGGCGTAATCTCGTAACAACAATTCGGCCGTATTCGGATTCGTATTCGTTTTAAGCATACAATAGTACAACGCGGTCAAACCGAGCGGATCTTTATAATTAGGAGATGCGCCCAATTCCAACAACGTTTTCACATTCGAATGCGACGGGAGAAAGGCCGATTTATGCAACGCCGTTTGACCTTCCATATTTCGAAAATCCAAATGCGCTCCACCGCTCGTCAACGCCAATATCACCTCTTTATTATCATCCATACTCGAAGCTATCGTCAACGGCGTCTCTGAAATCGATCGCATTCCTTACACAATCTCCACCCCCTCCCATCTCCACTCACCGCCCGTGCTATCGTGGAAATTCGGATCTAGCCCCTGAGCGCACAATTTCTCCACTTTCTCCGCCTGTTTATCTTCCACATATTCCAAAAATTTTTTCAACGTCGCCTTCGTATGCAATTGCTTCAACGCTTTCTCATCCAAATTCAACATTTTATAAACCCGTTTTTTGTACTTTAGCTGAAAAAAAGACAAACCATTTAAAAACCACCAGAAACCTCAGCTATTACACTCACTTCCAAATACGGCACACAATCTTGAAACGGATAATCCCTCAACGGCCTTTCTTCCAACAAGAATTTACCAGCTCTACCATTGCACGGTGGCAGAAATAGACCATAGTTGAAACCTTCTTGCATATCCTAAAATGAGAAAATGAAGTCAGTCGGCCATAACACGCACACAAAAAACACTTTTCCACACATAACCCACTGCAAACAACACACCCCCAAAAACACTCCTGAATAGCTAATATTGTACGACTCCGGTTAGCCAGCCCATTCGATAAGCTTTAACGACCGAGTCCACCTCGAATCCAAACCACTCCCTCCCATCTATTGGCTCAATTTCGGTAAAGCCAAATCACAAAACTAAAGTAAATACAAGCCAAAACCCAGACTAGAAATCTTCCATGAGTACACAGCACACACCATACCCCCCCCCCCCTCGGATTAGCAAACGTCCGCCACGTCCATTCGGCCATCAATGTTGACGTCACGATTCCAGACCAGCTTTACTCTCCTTGCTTACACATGACATCAAAGCAATCGGACGCACTCCTTCCTCCCACCCCAACAAGTACATTCCATTCCCACACCAAACAATGCGTCTTACCTTGGGCAACTGGGCCAGTATCTTCTGCTTCACTTCCCATACCGTATCGTCCAAATTGGCTTGCAAGCATTTCTACAAAAAAGTCTCACCTTTAATCGCGCCGCCTCCAACACAACCACTCTCTTTTACTCTTATTCTTATCGCATTTTACAAAAATACGTTTGATCGCCTGCTCACGGACATATTTCCACACGCTTAACATTCTTCACTTCAACAAATAGCTACAGATAACAAAATTCATTCTACTTTTTATCTCCTATCACAAACGGCCCACTAACCCGCTTCCATTCGACATCGCCCCGTCACACCACCCTCTTCTGGCCCTGATCGACTCGACAAATGTCATCCTCCCTCCTCCCTCGCTACTCCCACAACTGCCGCCAATCCTTTCACCCATTCCCCCCAGCGTCCAACAAATTATGAAACAATCGAACCGACTACGATTCCCCATCCGAGTATTACCCACCCTCGAAACAATTCCTACACCATTCCCCACCCGGATATTGGTGCAATTGTGCCAGCACGACCAACCCATCCTCGCCCCTCATTCCGAGTGTTGTTTGTCCGAATGGACCAATTCGAAATGTTAATTGTGCAGAACAATCGCCTCCGTCTCCTCATACCGCACTAGCACTCATGCAAGCCAAACTGCCAACAGTTCAACCAGTACACACCGATCCGCTCCTAACAAGCTTTCCATCGGCCTAAGAAGTTAGTAATTGAAAAATACCAGTGACAGGCACCGACCGTCGCCGAGTACCACCGCCAATAGTTCCGCTTGTGGTCTCCCCTTCGGCATCTCTGAGCATGGTGGCTAACGAGTAGCCGAGAGCAAACTTTGCCGCTCATGTATAATAAACCTGCGCCCGCACTCAAAGCGTCGCCCGCCCGGCCTTCCCATCCAATCCAATCCACGACCACGGGCTAGCCACAAATTGCTGACCATTTTTGCTCCGCCGGCCGACACGGCCCGTAAGTAAATAACAAAAGCTCGCCAATAAGTAAGTCGTTTACTCGAACCGACACAGGAAATGGCTCGTTAGACTAGCCACTTTAACCAATTCCCCATCGGCACTAACAACCCGGCCTTCATTCCTTACATAGCTTACTCAATTTACTCAACTTGTCCTCCACTCAAAATCAAGACCCTCCACACACAACTCACCTGAACATTATATTCGGGCACGTATATCTGCACATTGATCGTGTCTCCATTGCCAACTTGTTGCCCACCACCAACACCGAAAGCCGACGAGGGCGCTACCAATGTCGCGTCGCTGGAGGCGATCGACGGACTCGGCAAACTCATTTTCCCTCGTCCAAATATAACTTCGTCCCCGCAACCTCCTTTTCTTTCACACGTTATCACTGACCTCGTCCGACTCGTTCAAACAAATCAAATACGCATAGATCTACCCACAAAAAATAATAAACCACATTCAATATTTCTTCAGCGTAACTAATCCACCGTTCCACAACCAATCACCGAACACATTCTGCCTACCTTTGATCAATAATCCACAAAACAAATCACCAACGGCCGCTCTCGACACCGGATCTCCAGTCGTCGTCGAGAAACACTACCTAAAATAGATCAATCAAAAATCGTTTCACCTCAGGTTTATGACCTTTTCTTGAAAATAAAACGCGTAACTACACTCTCGCCCCCTCCTCCACTCCCCGTTACTCGCGCATTCTTGTTCACGACCGAAACAGTCAACCATACCCGCATCCCTACAATATAAAACTTATTACTTTTTGTTTCTACCTACCCCACTGATCATCGACCCTTTCACGCTCGCCATGAAAACGTGAGAAAACTCATATCCACCTCATCTTCCACCCCAATCCCACAAACAACACCCGCAAAACGTCAGGAAACAGCATTTAGAAAAACAAGACAGCCGTTTAGCATAAGCCATCCTCGCCTACTTCCCTGGCCCAAACGAAAACTAGGAAAGAAACGGATAGCCGCTATAGTCCATCCATTTTTAGCAAACCGGTTTTTCTTCTATCCAGATAAAAATAAAACTCCTTTTTGTGTCTAAGTTGAAAAGGCCAATCGAAACTGCAAATAAGAAACCATATTGCCTTCTCATCCACACAATACCCCTCCCCCTCCAACCTTCATCACACTTCTCTCAATCAAATTAAAAACACTTTTCTAAACGTCACCCATTTGTTCAGTACCTTTTCCAAGCCAACTTACTCTCAACACGCAAACTTAGGCACGCCGATTTTCAAACTTATCTCCTCTAAGTCCACAAATCATCCAACCTCCCTAGTTCACCTGCCCGCCGCGCCTTCACCCCCGCGAAATATTCTCTTCAAACACAAAAATTCCTCATCTTCAATTCTAAATCGATTTTTCTCTTTCCATATAATTTCCTATGGGAGAATCCAATAAAGTCAAATCCATAACCGCCTCTTTATCCGCAATCGCCTCTCAATACAACACTCGACTTGAATCCTCCTCTTTTCACACCAAAACACGTCAAAATGGCAACGGAACTACTTTAGCTTGCATAGATTACGGCTACCATAAGTAAATATTGCACACCATTCATTGCCCGTCTCGTCTAGCTTTCGCTAAGCTTTTTCATTCCCTCAAGCGGCCAGTCGACTCGTCGCCGGTAGGAACGGCCTGTGATCGGCTTAAAATTCGCCAAACATCACCGGATTCCATCCTAGCCATTCGTATATAACAGCTTTTATAAAATTCTCCAGTCCCATCCACAAACACACATCGACCTCGCTTCGTCATATTTGTTGCCTCAATCAATGAAAGACCATTTCAATGGCTAATTTGCAAACCGAGTAGCCATGACAACCGACCAGTCATCTCCCAACGGACAAAGATTTATAAAGCACCACCTGCTGGCCCCCATTGCCAACATTCATCCTCAACCCAACTTTAATCCCAGCCCATCGAGCCTTCTTACGCACGCCATATTTGACCAATCCGCCCCACCCCGTTCCCATATTATCCCTCACGACACTCAGCTGCTAGTCCATTATTTACCCCCCAAAAATCAACCCATCTTAGCACAAGCACATCACACACCGATCACGTTTCATGCGCACCCCTCGAAAACAGTTTGCCAAAGAAAAAGATCGCCCTGCACCATCGCCTTTTTTCAGCCTTCACTACACCAGCTGCCGTCCAACCGGCCTGCAATATGAAAACGACTAGACCCAATAACCAGAGATGATTCAAGCGGAAACACAACGCATATGCAATGAGCCCTTATCCGAGCAGCCCGTTAGAAAAAAACCCGCTATTTATCCTACTCATTCTATAGGCGCAACTAAAATCATGTTCCCGATAAAGAAGCCTAGCTAAGCTTACTTTTTCCACCCTTCTTCTAGAACCACCCAAATTCATTGCACGCAACCAATGAGAACAAATACAAAAATTTTCAACTCGCCCGAGAATAAATTCCAAATGGCATTCATCCAATAGTGGCCATCACGCGTGTCAAAGTCACGCATCTAACTACTAGCCTTCTCTTTAAAATCCTCTCGAAACTAGTTAATTTTATTGCTCAATCACGAGAAAATGTCAAAATAAAAATATTTCGAATCAACAAAACCTAGACCTTGACACGAACACAAATGACCCCCGACCAAACTCGTAATCGACAATTCTCTACCAATGAATAAAACCAGACCAACCACTTCCGACTCGCCACGCCAACTAAACTAAATAATCACGAACTAGCCCTCGTTGTTTGGCCCCACGGACTTATAAAGTAGGCACCCCACGAGAGCACACAACCACGCACCGACTGTACGACGGACAATACCCTCCCCCGGCCGGACATACCTACTCGCCGCTCTTTTACAGCTGACCGACTCGCGCTTCGAACCCGAACCATGATGGTACGAATAAGCGCACGCCAATGAGCCAGTGCGAACCAGCTCCTTTCCCGTTGACCGACCGTCCAAACTGCACTTACTGTACACACAAACACGTGCTCGCCTTCATTGCACTCGAACCAAGAGAAGAAACAAGCAAACAAGGTCCCCCCCCTAACCAACTAGCCAACTACCAAAACCCACCGAACCAGATCCCCATCCAGGACAGAGGACCATTCAATCGGTCAAGCAAGCCAAATCAAACATTAACCCTGGCTCACCATGAACACCCATCATGGCCCCTTCTATTTGCTCATAACCTTGCCCACGCATCAAGCAAACGTCCACGCCCGTTCTATTCGAGTGAAACGACACGCCCGGTTGGCTTTTCGCACGAGCCCCGTTACCACGAACAAAACAGTATCGGGCCTGACCCCACCACCCAAAACTATTTTCCCCTCAAAAAATCTTAAATCCACTTGTCGCCATTACAATATAAGACCATTCCCCAATTCGCCCATTGCCTTTCTAATAGTTTCCACCAGCCGGCCACTACTTTCCCTCCATTCCTAATCCCGCGCCCCATCAAATTTCTCGACCCCCCCCCCAACTGGCCCGTGTTCCCAGCCCCAAAACCGCTTTCTTTATCATTTCCCACACCTAAAAAACCAATCGCCCAATCTCCCATCACCGCTCCGATCTCCCTCCACACCTCGCACGTGCCAACCACTTCCTAAATACCTCCTAGCACCTACATTTTTTATGAAACCCTAAAAATAGTCAATATCGAACTCCGTCCCCGACCAAATACAGTCTAAGATTTCCGTCCGACCAAGTCCCATTTTCGAAATGACCAAAATCTATAAAGGTGACGAACAGAGCCAGTGGTCTCTTTCAACAAAACCCTACACAAGTTCGTTCCTCTACTCGCTCCCGTGCACGACAATGAATGAAGAACAAATTCACGAGTCTAAGAAAAATATCCCCACTCCATCCTCAACGTACTCACTACATCCAGCCGTGCCCATATACATTCGAACATTTCAATACATCGTCACACTGACCCACATTTCAACGACCACTGCCAACCAATCCATACACCTTTCTTCAAGCCACGTGCCCACCAAACAAATCAAACTTGACCACACACTATCCCCCCTCCAGAAAACATCTCACCCCTGACCACCCCCTCCCCGCTGATTACATAACACACCCCGGCCACTAATCGAAAGTATGTCACAGGCCATTCGAGTCTCGTTCCACCACTCCCCATCGCCATATAGAGCACCCCAACGCCTATTCTTTCATTCCCATCAAATAAAGTCAAACATCCAAGAAATCAGCCGCCTGCAACACGTCCACTATTCTCAAAGCGAACACAAGAAAATCATTCGCCACAATCCACCCTCCACTCCAATTTTTACAAGCCCTCCACCCAATATCAGGCCCGAGCAGACGAACACCAAAAAGCAACCACACCAGGCACAAATTAAGCACCTTCTTTTTTGCTTCTCCAAAAATTCACACAAGAAAACACACTGCTCGAGCAGGTGTTCGTACTATATTTTCACAAGGATTTAAAATCTTTAAACTAAAAATCATAAGCGCAATCTGTTGCCGCATCTGGCCCTTAGTGAATTACACACCCCCTCGTTCATCATCAGAACAAGATTCTCCAAGCACCGAGGTTAACGAAACATAAGTCCATCATTACGAAATTCTCCACCTTCTCCCAAATATTACGCTCATAAAATTCTAAGCAAAAGCCCATTTTGCTAACATCAATTCCTCGACTATCCCCCTTCGCACTCGCACAACACACAGCTGACGTGCCTCGTATCGAAAACAAGCAACAAGGCACCCAAGGACGAACAATGCCAACATAAAAAGCCCTCTTCAACATAATGCCAAACCATGACAGATTTGACAAGGCACACAAACAAAGTGCACGATTTTCTCTCGACTAAAGCAAACGTAAATTTCTATACAACACAACCGACACGTTCTCCTTCTCACAACCCCCTTTAAAAGCCGACACTCACAAAACGGACATCCGACCAGTTAGCATCGTATAGCCGTCCTACAAAGTCAGTGACTCAGTCGTCCATACACGGACAACTCATCAACATTGTTCAACTCGGCGACAGCAGGTAAACGAATAATTACACTCATCGCTCACACGGCTCTCTTCCAAATCTCAAACCAAAATACGACAAGACACTTCCATGTCGGAGAAAACTTGGCCACTGACTTCACCTCGAGCAATGCGATGAATAATCGCCCTCAAGAAAAAAGAATACGGAAAAAACTAGTCTTTCAACAAAACAACTAAGCACATTCGAATCTTCTCTATTGTACTCGATGCACCTGACCAAAAAGCAGTCGCGTTTCAAACCAGCTTCTTCCAAACAAAACCAACAACAGTTCGTCGAGGCAATGTCCACAACACACGCGTCCAATTTATCCATTCTCATCAAACATTCTATTGAAAAAAACCAAAACAAGAAGAATCCCACCTTCCTACAAAATGGACATCACCTCGTGGCCAAAGCAAAGTCAAATTCTGTCCGTGTCTCTCCTTGAAAACACATCCAGTTCCACATTCCTTTCCAGTAATGGCTCCTATTTACAGTCACCTCCAGAATCGCCAACACAAAACTAAGAGCAAGAACTGGACGACCACTGGTCCATTGCTAAAATTCCCCTCCATTCACTCGTCCTACAGGTGGCCACTTTAACAATTAGTAACGTTAGATCTGGCATAAATCTCCAGACATGTCCTAGATGATCGTGAAATTGGCCCCAAGTGTGCACTCGGCCCAAAAACCATTCGAGCCCACATCAAGTCAGCCAGCGTCACTCACCTCACCAAAGTATCAGCCACGCCAATCTCGTAATCCGAAAACATGGCGGTAATCTTATCTGGCTTTCAATCTTTAAACAAGGTTTTTCATTCCCGAAATACTGAAAATCCACGCACTGCAGCCTGCGCCAGATCAACATACACTCCCTAGAGAAAAATCCAACCTCATTCGTCGCCCAACTTGAAAATTTCCTTCAAAAAATGCCCAGCGACAGTGCCGTCAAACTTTATCACATCTCAAGAAATCTTGAAAAACCTTCGAGTGAGCCTAAAATGATGCCCTTGTAGCCTTTTACGTCTTCGTCAAGGTTCATGGCGATCCACGCGCACACCTCATGCCCTTACCAAATATGGTCAAGCCCGATGTCGTCGAGAACGAACTTTCACTGATCACGCCAAGGAAAACTACCGCAAAGGACAAACGCGTCCATAAGGTGTTTTCAGAGGCCTCCCCCCGAATTTACGCGTCCATACCCCCGGCTCGTTGACGACGACGTCATACACAATGGCCAACACGTAATACGTAATTAGGAAACAGTGTCCTCATTCGAATAAGGCTCCAATGAAAGAAGTTTCGCATGGTCGAAAACGACAATATTCGCCAACATTTGGGCGAACAATTGAAATGGAAAAAGGAAAAAGGGGGGGGCGGCGCCCCCCCCCCCCCCCCTCCCCCCCCCCCCCGCCCCCCCCCCCCCCCCCGCCCCCCCCCAGCCCCCTCCCTCAAATCCTCCCCCCCCCCCCCTCCCCCCCCCCCCAAAAACCCCCCCCACTCACCACCCCTCCCCCCCCCCCCCCTCCCCCCCCCCCCCCTTCTCCCCCCCCCCCCCCCGCCGATACCGTGTTGTCATTGGCGGGAATCCCGACTCCAACCAACACCACTTCAAACTAAAATTTACGTCCATTCTCATGGCCATAAAAGGCTGTCCAAGGTCATCATAGCATCGTCTACGGCCTTCCTCCTGTGACCGACGAAATGAGCACTACCACATCCGTACGCAACCCATCCTAAGCCCGACTCATAATCCAACTTATCCGCTTGAAATCCCAGAAAAAAAACCATATTTTTACATCAATTTTATCAACTTTCCGACCAGTTCATATCAAAACGGTCACGCCAACATAGCCCTAGCCAAACACGAGCCGCAACGCCCTTCCCGCTTTGTGATAAAAGCAAGATTTCTAACTTTACGACCACTAACCGTAAATGCACCTTTTGAAATCAGCTGTAAAACTCGTAAAACTTTTCAAACGCTCAAACTTTTATAAGTCACGAGCGTGATCAGCCATCCGAGAAGAATAGGCTGCCTAAAATCGGTCATAAATCCACGCCCCCAATGTCATCGCCAATCAATAGGTTCTCAAGGCAAACCTCAATTTCTTCAATTTTCTTTCTCACAACACCGAAAATTGTTAAACAAATACGAGGAACGAAGAAGCCAGCGTCTGATCAATAGCGATGTCATCGTCCACTGCCAAAACAAACTAAATAGGTGCCTCGTCGGTCAACACGAGAGTGAAACGGTAGTCAAGTCCAATGATGACGAACGGCCGACAACAGGCCCAACCTATGTACCTGGACGACTACACACCGGCCACTCTCTTTTTACGTTTCATCGCCGAACTGGGTTAAGTGCGTGACAGGAGAAAGATGACGGACCGAGGCAGAGGTAAAGAAAACATTGCCGAAGGTGCATGCACGAAAACATTAGCCCCATATAAAACATTTCTATCAATAGAAAAGAGAAATAGAAACGTTTTCCCATCCACGCCTAACTTGAACGACAAGGATGGTAAATCAAGCGCGGAAAAAAACTAGACGCGACGAAAAATCCGTTTAGGGCCTCAGGGCTCTATGCGATGTCCAAAAATGGAAGTGGTCAATGGATAAAATCTTAAGAGAAATGCCTCCATGTGCTCAGCAATTGCGAGTTTCTGTAATCCTACAGCATAAGGATACTCTTGCAGTTGTTTCTCTTGCGCCTCTACTTACCCTCTACGCTTACTATAGCAGCCTCCTCTCGCGCCAAACCGAAGCCAACCCCACTCTCCTTACTTTCTTCTCCGTGCAGTACAGCAATCTAGCGCCGACTAATCGATTGAATAAAATGTCAGTTCATATAAATCAATTGAAATCATAATCAACGCGACTCATCGTCAGTCAGTACATACAGTTACTGCATGCAGCTTGGCTCCTTCTTGACTCGCCCTTTTTTGGAAACGAAAATTTTTTCCGACGGGACACATTTGTGCAAACCTAAAACCGCGCCAGCCTGTGTTGACTGCGTATATCAAATACGCCGTTCAGCGGGAAATTTAAAAATGCTAACAATCTTTCACTCTCACATTAAGGCGCAGTACATACCTACACGTGGAGTACGTATCACATATAGTACAGTACC